>JAZGTH010000033.1:545000-795000 GCA_036877525.1 Chromobotia macracanthus | reverse complement strand
AAAGTCAGTAGAGAACGATATGCTGCTGTTTTAAACAACATCTTGTGTCCAACACCAGCGTTTATTTCTCACTCAGATCTGATGCTGCAGTTATAAAGTCAGTAGAGAATGATATGCTGCTGTTTAAAACAACATCTTGTGTTCAACACCAGCGTTTATTTCTCACTCAGATCTGATACAGTTATAAAGTCAGTAGAGAACGATATGCTGCTGTTTTAAACAACATCTTGTGTTCAACACCAGCGTTTATTTCTCACTCAGATCTGATACAGTTATAAAGTCAGTAGAGAACGATATGCTGCTGTTTAAAACAACATCTTGTGTTCAACACCAGCGTTTATTTCTCACTCAGATCTGATACAGTTATAAAGTCAGTAGAGAATGATATGCTGCTGTTTAAAACAACATCTTGTGTTGAACACCAGCGTTTATTTCTCACTCAGATCTGATACAGTTATAAAGTCAGTAGAGAATGATATGCTGCTGTTTAAAACAACATCTTGTGTTCAACACCAGCGTTTATTTCTCACTCAGATCTGATACAGTTATAAAGTCAGTAGAGAATGATATGCTGCTGTTTTAAAACAACATCTTGTGTTCAACACCAGCGTTTATTTCTCACTCAGATCTGATACAGTTATAAAGTCAGTAGAGAACGATATGCTGCTGTTTAAAACAACATCTTGTGTTGAACACCAGCGTTTATTTCTCACTCAGATCTGATACAGTTATAAAGTCAGTAGAGAATGATATGCTGCTGTTTAAAACAACATCTTGTGTTCAACACCAGCGTTTATTTCTCACTCAGATCTGATACAGTTATAAAGTCAGTAGAGAATGATATGCTGCTGTTTTAAACAACATCTTGTGTTCAACACCAGCGTTTATTTCTCACTCAGATCTGATACAGTTATAAAGTCAGTAGAGAATGATATGCTGCTGTTTTAAACAACATCTTGTGTTCAACACCAGCGTTTATTTCTCACTCAGATCTGATACAGTTATAAAGTCAGTAGAGAATGATATGCTGCTGTTTTAAACAACATCTTGTGTTCAACACCAGCGTTTATTTCTCACTCAGATCTGATACAGTTATAAAGTCAGTAGAGAACGATATGCTGCTGTTTAAAACAACATCTTGTGTTCAACACCAGCGTTTATTTCTCACTCAGATCTGATACAGTTATAAAGTCAGTAGAGAATGATATGCTGCTGTTTAAAACAACATCTTGTGTCCAACACCAGCGTTTATTTCTCACTCAGATCTGATGCAGTTATAAAGTCAGTAGAGAATGATATGCTGCTGTTTAAAACAACATCTTGTGTTCAACACCAGCGTTTATTTCTCACTCAGATCTGATGCAGTTATAAAGTCAGTAGAGAATGATATGCTGCTGTTTAAAACAACATCTTGTGTTCAACACCAGCGTTTATTTCTCACTCAGATCTGATGCAGTTATAAAGTCAGTAGAGAATGATATGCTGCTGTTTAAAACAACATCTTGTGTTCAACACCAGCGTTTATTTCTCACTCAGATCTGATGCAGTTATAAAGTCAGTAGAGAACGATATGCTGCTGTTTAAAACAACATCTTGTGTTCAACACCAGCGTTTATTTCTCACTCAGATCTGATGCAGTTATAAAGTCAGTAGAGAACGATATGCTGCTGTTTAAAACAACATCTTGTGTTCAACACCAGCGTTTATTTCTCACTCAGATCTGATACAGTTATAAAGTCAGTAGAGAACGATATGCTGCTGTTTAAAACAACATCTTGTGTTCAACACCAGCGTTTATTTCTCACTCAGATCTGATACAGTTATAAAGTCAGTAGAGAATGATATGCTGCTGTTTAAAACAACATCTTGTGTTCAACACCAGCGTTTATTTCTCACTCAGATCTGATACAGTTATAAAGTCAGTAGAGAATGATATGCTGCTGTTTAAAACAACATCTTGTGTTCAACACCAGCGTTTATTTCTCACTCAGATCTGATGCAGTTATAAAGTCAGTAGAGAACGATATGCTGCTGTTTAAAACAACATCTTGTGTTCAACACCAGCGTTTATTTCTCACTCAGATCTGATACAGTTATAAAGTCAGTAGAGAACGATATGCTGCTGTTTAAAACAACATCTTGTGTTCAACACCAGCGTTTATTTCTCACTCAGATCTGATACAGTTATAAAGTCAGTAGAGAATGATATGCTGCTGTTTAAAACAACATCTTGTGTCCAACACCAGCGTTTATTTCTCACTCAGATCTGATGCAGTTATAAAGTCAGTAGAGAATGATATGCTGCTGTTTAAAACAACATCTTGTGTTCAACACCAGCGTTTATTTCTCACTCAGATCTGATGCAGTTATAAAGTCAGTAGAGAATGATATGCTGTGACTGTCTCTGGTTGTTAGTTTTTTATTGTTGGTGAAAAGAGATTAAAAAACAGCCCCTGTGATAAATAACTTACATGAGCTTACATGGAAAAATCACAGTAAACAATTAATACAAGCTGTGTTGTAAAATTTAGATAGAAGGCTGAATTCTTTAAGTTTGTCGCTTATGATTAAATACAAATAATTTAAAGACGAACAAATTTGTAAAGAAGCTATTATTAAATAATTAAATCAGTCTTAATATCAAAATTTTTAAATAAATAAAAGTATACATGCATTCATTTTTCTCACAATTTTCCTACACAAATTCATTCAGGCAATAAAATGTTTAGGGAAAGTTTATGAGTATAAAATAGCTGAGAATGTCTCTATAAAATGTCTTACAGAAATGAAACTGCTGCTCTGTGACTTTCAGCAGATGCTTTTATTAAAGTGTAAATGAGGAATATTACACAAGCGATTATCACACTGAAGCTGTAACAATATACTGTTCACACACTGTTCAGAGAAATATACTAGAACAGATTAAACACAGAGACTGTTTGGGTTAGTACATGAACAGGTTTAAATGCTCTGATGAGATCACGTCATGCAGTTTCACACTAATAAACTAAGAAAACACAAAGAATTTAGTATAATATACAATACAGACTGATCTGAGTCCACATGAAAACAGAGTGAGTCTGCATTCAGTTCACACTTAAGATTTTAACATTCTCTAAAAAAGTCTCTCTGCGAGACAAAATATTATGAAAGAAATGTGTTACCACAGTCATTTAAAATATAATAATAGTGGCAAAAAATAATAAAAACAAGGCAGAGTTTACATTATTAAATTGCAAAGCAAAAAAAAGACTAAAAGAATCAAAATCTGCTGCAATAAAACTCAATCATAACTGTATATCAGTCAAAACACTGGATGGTAAAACGCACACAAAGTGTTAACATACCTAAAACACAGTTTCTCCCTTTACAGGCACATAAACTACATCTGAATCTGTTTCACTCACAGTTTGTACTGGATTCTCAACATTATGTTTCAGGACATTCCTGCAGTATGTTAATATGATCACGTGACTCATATATTCAGTGATTAATAACAGCTATTAGTTGATGTTACACTTGAAAACATTTACACTTCTGCTTTTTGGCAGATGCTCTAATCCAAAGAAATTTACAGTGCATTTTATCATTTTATACTAATATTTATATTTAGTTTCAAAATTACCCATCAGCTGTTAGCTTCATGCTCTGCTAGTCAAGCTGCAGGAACTCAATTTAACTACCCACAGGAAAGAGAAATCATAAATTTCTAATATCTCAATTATTTCTCCAAAACATCAATGAGATTCAATGGAGAGCAAATGGAAACTTTTGATGTCTCAGATATTTCTCCAGAAATCCCACAAATGTCTCCATTCAAATTTCAGAAGAGATCTCAACAATCTCTCAGTCTGAGCTCAGATTTGTCAAAGTCTACAATCAAGTCAATATTACTGAAGAACTCAAACATTTCATCACATGTACCCAAATCCAGATGATTTTAGCTACAATCTACATTCATTTTACAGCTTAAACTCTTTAATGTATTTTAACAGTTGTCTCATTTGTTTCTGTTTTTATTTCTCTAGAAGCAATTTCAGGAGGAACATCTGAGACAAAATTGATACTTAAATGAAACACGACTGAGATCTCCATCAGATCTCCTGAGCTTTGACAGAGCAACCTTAAAGCAATAAACTGTCCTCTGGGTATCACGAGTATTTTTGTTTTACTTTTTTACTTTGAATATGACTCTTTTGCCCTGTGGCATTATGGGATAGAAAGGTGTCCACTGGCTGCACACATTAGTGCAGATCTTCAGAGTAATAATCATCTTCTGCAGATTCATACTGAATCATTTGAAACAGTTTTTACATATACAATAGTGACAGTATGAATAATTGGACAGGGACAGACTTCAGATGTCAGCTAACAAACAAAACAAACAGCTGATAGTTATGAGATATGAGCATGAAACATGAATTCTTTTCTGCAGGAAACATTGTCTGCATCTAGTAACAGATATGAAATGTCATATTTATATTAGAGATTAAAGATCAGAGTTTATCTCTAGATCAATGTGAACATTATTTCTATGTTTTTATATGTTTCTGATAAATTATTTTTCTTCTCTGGTTCAGTTTCTCAGCAGCACATACAGGTGGATTTTAAACTGCTGGATCTCATTAATACAGGAAAGATTTTATACATATGCTGGTGAGTTTGTCCTCTTCATTTTGCCTGTGTTCTTATGCAACAAAGGCATGTTATTCTCAGAACCTGTAAGGAAACAGACAACAAATAAAATCAGCAGATGACTTTATTTCTGAAACAATTGTGTTGTTTTGGATTGTGATTGTTTTGGATCATGTTTCTTGCAGTGCTGCTTTTAATTTTCAAATTAAAGATGAAAGTCAGCAACTGCTGTTTTTTTGCATTTAACATTTAAAAGATGTAAGTCATAGAAAGTATTTTATTTACACACACACACACACACACACACACACACACACACACACACACACACACACACACACCCACCACACACACCCACCACACACACCCACCACACACACACACACACACCACACACACACACACACACACACCACACACACACACACTAAAATAATGTGTGATTCTGGCATGAGAATCTGAAGTTATCAGGATTGGTGGGATCAGACAGAATCATTACATGCAGCACATACAGTAAATGGGCTGAAGTGGACTGAGAAAAGGTGACAGATGATTCCTGAAAAGTATTCCTGCTCATGGAATAGAAATCATTGTCTAACCTATAATCTCCTCCCCTGGAGACATTTTACTCATATTATATGACATGATCATGTAGTAAATAGTTTGATGATGTTTCATAAACTAAAGAATATCAGATATTTGAAACTAAAGTGTCTCATTTCTACAGCAAAAACCATGTTATCAGCCATTCTGAACTCTGTCTTCCTCTATATAAATCACATTTACACACGGTCTCAGTACATTACACTGAGATAATAAGTGTTTTAATTGTGCATCAATTTAAAGTTACAGAGGTCCAAAGACCTTTTATCCATGTACAAAAACAAGGAACACAAACTGAGCAAACAATGAAAACAATGTGACCTGTACACACACGGTAGGATTTGTGATTTACAGCACAATTTAATTTCTTTTTAAACTGTACACACTTCTCAGCACAAACATACAAACCACACTCTGACATTCACATCAACACACACACTAAATGACAGCGTCATTATTTAATTGTTCTGCAGTTCAGCAGAAGCAGAATAAAGGAAAATCAAGGATTTGCTCATAATAAAACTGTGTGTATGATTTAATGCTTAAATGCCACTGGAATTAAATGATGAAGTTTTAAAGAGTTTCAATTAGGACATTTTGTCCTTAAGGACCTGAGTGTAACTGTTGTGTGTGTCTAGTTTAAAACAGATAGCAAATGTGGTTGAAATATTAATTTTTAGAAATTTCACACTATTTGCAAAATTATACTGTTTGTATTAACATGGACAAAATGATAAAAAAACAAAAATGAAGAGAACAAAAATGTCTCAAGGGTTGAGTGTATTAACAGAATCTCATAATGACCTTCTGTACATGATCTTAAACTCTCTCTCAATATACACATCTATAGGACAGATACATGCATTATGTTTGTCTGAAGTCAACAACTGTTTGTTTGGACCCATAAATCACAAACTGATTTTCACATACAGCACAATAGAGAAGCGGGTTTATTTTAAGCCACGATTAAAAGCAGTGAAATTTCCCCACTGTAACTGAACAGACATAAAGATCTCTCACATCTAAATAAAATCAATATTAATCTGAAAGTTACTCACCAGTAACACGGACTCTGAATTCTCTGAATGAAGTTTTTCCTCCTCTGCTGATGTTTGCTGTATAAAGTCCAGAGTCTGTGACTGAGGTGTTAGTGATGGTGAGATCTCCAGTCTGAGGGTTCAGTGTCAGTCTGTTGTTAAATCTGTTTTCATCATCACATATTCTGATCTTCAGACTCTTGAGTTCAGCTATGGCTGTTCCTTTAAACCTCCACACTATCTCATCATCTCTCTGTAGGTTTTCAACACCAGTGCGCAGAATGGCATGAGTCCCTCTCATCACAATCAGTCTCTCTGTCAAAGACACAAAAACAGAGAAATTACAACAAGAGCAACAAGTGAAGCGTCTGGATGAGGATGTAAGTTCACTGAAGATAAAAACATCATTCATTCAGATAGTTCATGTGATCACAGTGGTGCAGCCTCAATTTTATAAGTGCTGAAAACTTCATTAAAACTCCGGTTCCGGTTCTGAGAGCGTGTGGTTGATTCCGGAGCTCCTCCAGACTTTTCTTGTTTTATTCTGGTTATATTTTATATAAATCTCACTAGTTATATCTTAAACACTTAACTGATATATAAACTACACGTAACGTCTTGCTCACTACATCATTTAGCTCGTTAGCATTTCCCAGCAGCTCCAGAAGCAGCTTGTACCGACCCGTCCACCCTCTTCACTGAAGGATTACTGTCAGGCTGTTCTGATGGCGGATCTGTCCGGTGTGTGTGGCTCTGTGTGTGCTGGAGGAGTTTGTCTGGGCCCGTTCACATCGGCCCAGTCCGCCGTGATGAACATCACCCAGCCCCGGCGCGATGCAGGCAGCCGATGACTTCCTCACCCGTGCCGCAACCGGACCCGGACCCGAGACCTCCGTCTCTCAGCCCGTGAACGGTACTGAAACTTTCCCCTCTTGTTATCGTAACCTGCACCTCATGCCACATGCACAGCTGATCTTCCTCCGTCAGTGAGGAGCACTACATGTGAATTAGATTACTGACCTGAGATCAGTAATGGTGTCAGTTTAACAGACACGATTTCAGATGCGCCTATAATAACATGCCGTGATCAGGGCTCGGTTCCGACAGCAGGCCCAATGCGGCAGGGCAGCTGGTGACAGTCAGGCGACACAGTCGTAATGAAAAGCGCCGCCGCTCCTGTTACACCGTCTAGCGGTTCTCCCACCTGCTGAGACTTCTGTCAGTCATGTTTTAAACAGATAATGATCATGTTTATCTTACAGAACAGTAAGCAGACAGTTTTCATGATTTTCCTTTATATATATATTAAAATAATGTAGGTTAAGACAAAGTACTGAAACAAATGAAATGTGTGATTCTGGCATGAGAATCTGAAGTTATCAGGATTGGTGGGATCAGACAGAATCATTACATGCAGCACATACAGTAAATGGGCTGAAGTGGACTGAGAAAAGGTGACAGATGATTCCTGAAAAGTATTCCTGCTCAGGGAATAGAAATCATTGTCTAACCTATAATCTCCTCCCCTGGAGACATTTTACTCATATTATATGACATGATCATGTAGTAAATAGTTTGATGATGTTTCATAAACTAAAGAATATCAGATATTTGAAACTAAAGTGTCTCATTTCTACAGCAAAAACCATGTTATCAGCCATTCTGAACTCTGTCTTCCTCTATATAAATCACATTTACACACGGTCTCAGTACATTACACTGAGATAATAAGTGTTTTAATTGTGCATCAATTTAAAGTTACAGAGGTCCAAAGACCTTTTATCCATGTACAAAAACAAGGAACACAAACTGAGCAAACAATGAAAACAATGTGACCTGTACACACACGGTAGGATTTGTGATTTACAGCACAATTTAATTTCTTTTTAAACTGTACACACTTCTCAGCACAAACATACAAACCACACTCTGACATTCACATCAACACACACACTAAATGACAGCTGCATTATTTAATTGTTCTGCAGTTCAGCAGAAGCAGAATAAAGGAAAATCAAGGATTTGCTCATAATAAAACTGTGTGTATGATTTAATGCTTAAATGGCACTGGAATTAAATGATGAAGTTTTAAAGAGTTTCAATTAGGACATTTTGTCCTTAAGGACCTGAGTGTAACTGTTGTGTGTGCCTAGTTTAAAACAGATAGCAAATGTGGTTGAAATATTAATTTTTTAGAAATTTCACACTATTTGCAAAATTATACTGTTTGTATTAACATGGACAAAATGATAAAAAAACAAAAATGAAGAGAACAAAAATGTCTCAAGGGTTGAGTGTATTAACAGAATCTCATAATGACCTTCTGTACATGATCTTAAACTCTCTCTCAATATACACATCTATAGGACAGATACATGCATTATGTTTGTCTGAAGTCAACAACTGTTTGTTTGGACCCATAAATCACAAACTGATTTTCACATACAGCACAATAGAGAAGCGGGTTTATTTTAAGCCACGATTAAAAGCAGTGAAATTTCCCCACTGTAACTGAACAGACATAAAGATCTCTCACATCTAAATAAAATCAATATTAATCTGAAAGTTACTCACCAAGAACACTGACTCTGAATTCTCTGAATGAAGTTTTTCCTCCTCTGCTGATGTTTGCTGTATAAAGTCCAGAGTCTGTGTCTGAGGTGTCAGTGATGATGAGATCTCCAGTGTGAGGGTTCAGTTTCAGTCTGTTGTTAAATCTGTTTTCATCACATATTCTGATCTTCAGACTCTTGAGTTCAGCTATGGCTGTTCCTTTAAACCTCCACACTATCTCATCATCTCTCTGTAGGTTTTCAACACCAGTATACAGAATGGCATGAGTCCCTCTCATCACAATCAGTCTCTCTGTCAAAGACACAAAAACAGAGAAATTACAACAAGAGCAACAAGTGAAGCGTCTGGATGAGGATGTAAGTTCACTGAAGATAAAAACATCATTCATTCAGATAGTTCATGTGCTCACAGTGGTGCAGCCTCAATTTTATAAGTGCTGAAAACTTCATTAAAACTCCGGTTCCGGTTCTGAGAGCGTGTGGTTGATTCCGGAGCTCCTCCAGACTTTTCTTGTTTTATTCTGGTTATATTTTATATAAATCTCACTAGTTATATCTTAAACACTTAACTGATATATAAACTACACGTAACGTCTTGCTCACTACATCATTTAGCTCGTTAGCATTTCCCAGCAGCTCCAGAAGCAGCTTGTACCGACCCGTCCACCCTCTTCACTGAAGGATTACTGTCAGGCTGTTCTGATGGCGGATCTGTCCGGTGTGTGTGGCTCTGTGTGTGCTGGAGAAGTTTGTCTGGGCCCGTTCACATCGGCCCGGTCCGCCGTGATGAACATCACCCAGCCCCGGCGCGATGCAGGCAGCCGATGACTTCCTCACCCGTGCCGCAACCGGACCCGAGACCTCCGTCTCTCAGCCCGTGAACGGTACTGAAACTTTCCCCTCTTGTTATCGTAACCTGCACCTCATGCCACATGCACAGCTGATCTTCCTCCGTCAGTGAGGAGCACTACATGTGAATTAGATTACTGACCTGAGATCAGTAATGGTGTCAGTTTAACAGACACGATTTCAGATGCGCCTATAATAACATGCCGTGATCAGGGCTCGGTTCCGACAGCAGGCCCAATGCGGCAGGGCAGCTGGTGACAGTCAGGCGACACAGTCGTAATGAAAAGCGCCGCCGCTCCTGTTACACCGTCTAGCGGTTCTCCCACCTGCTGAGACTTCTGTCAGTCATGTTTTAAACAGCTAATGATCATGTTTATCTTACAGAACAGTAAGCAGACAGTTTTCATGATTTTCCTTTATATATATATATATTAAAATAATGTAGGTTAAGACAAAGTACTGAAACAAATGAAATGTGTGATTCTGGCATGAGAATCTGAAGTTATCAGGATTGGTGGGATCAGACAGAATCATTACATGCAGCACATACAGTAAATGGGCTGAAGTGGACTGAGAAAAGGTGACAGATGATTCCTGAAAAGTATTCCTGCTCAGGGAATAGAAATCATTGTCTAACCTATAATCTCCTCCCCTGGAGACATTTTACTCATATTATATGACATGATCATGTAGTAAATAGTTTGATGATGTTTCATAAACTAAAGAATATCAGATATTTGAAACTAAAGTGTCTCATTTCTACAGCAAAAACCATGTTATCAGCCATTCTGAACTCTGTCTTCCTCTATATAAATCACATTTACACACGGTCTCAGTACATTACACTGAGATAATAAGTGTTTTAATTGTGCATCAATTTAAAGTTACAGAGGTCCAAAGACCTTTTATCCATGTACAAAAACAAGGAACACAAACTGAGCAAACAATGAAAACAATGTGACCTGTACACACACGGTAGGATTTGTGATTTACAGCACAATTTAATTTCTTTTTAAACTGTACACACTTCTCAGCACAAACATACAAACCACACTCTGACATTCACATCAACACACACACTAAATGACAGCTGCATTATTTAATTGTTCTGCAGTTCAGCAGAAGCAGAATAAAGGAAAATCAAGGATTTGCTCATAATAAAACTGTGTGTATGATTTAATGCTTAAATGGCACTGGAATTAAATGATGAAGTTTTAAAGAGTTTCAATTAGGACATTTTGTCCTTAAGGACCTGAGTGTAACTGTTGTGTGTGTCTAGTTTAAAACAGATAGCAAATGTGGTTGAAATATTAAGTTTTTTAGAAATTTCACACTATTTGCAAAATTATACTGTTTGTATTAACATGGACAAAATGATAAAAAAACAAAAATGAAGAGAACAAAAATGTCTCAAGGGTTGAGTGTATTAACAGAATCTCATAATGACCTTCTGTACATGATCTTAAACTCTCTCTCAATATACACATCTATAGGACAGATACATGCATTATGTTTGTCTGAAGTCAACAACTGTTTGTTTGGACCCATAAATCACAAACTGATTTTCACATACAGCACAGTAGAGAAGCGGGTTTATTTTAAGCCACGATTAAAAGCAGTGAAATTTCCCCACTGTAACTGAACAGACATAAAGATCTCTCACATCTAAATAAAATCAATATTAATCTGAAAGTTACTCACCAAGAACACTGACTCTGAATTCTCTGAATGAAGTTTTTCCTCCTCTGCTGATGTTTGCTGTATAAAGTCCAGAGTCTGTGTCTGAGGTGTTAGTGATGGTGAGATCTCCAGTGTGAGGGTTCAGTTTCAGTCTGTTGTTAAATCTGTCTTCTTCATCACATATTCTGATATTCAGACTCTTGAGTTCAGCTATGACTGTTCCTTTAAACCTCCACACTATCTCATCATCTCTCTGTAGGTTTTTAACACCAGTATACAGAATGGCATGAGTCCCACTCATCACAGTAATCTGTCTCTCTGTCAAAGACACAAAAACAGAGAAATTACAACAAGAGCAACAAGTGAAGCGTCTGGATGAGGATGTAAGTTCACTGAAGATAAAAACATCATTCATTCAGATAGTTCATGTGATCACAGTGGTGCAGCCTCAATTTTATAAGTGCTGAAAACTTCATTAAAACTCCGGTTCCGGTTCTGAGAGCGTGTGGTTGATTCCGGAGCTCCTCCAGACTTTTCTTGTTTTATTCTGGTTATATTTTATATAAATCTCACTCTAGTTATATCTTAAACACTTAACTGATATATAAACTACACGTAACGTCTTGCTCACTACATCATTTAGCTCGTTAGCATTTCCCAGCAGCTCCAGAAGCAGCTTGTACCGACCCGTCCACCCTCTTCACTGAAGGATTACTGTCAGGCTGTTCTGATGGCGGATCTGTCCGGTGTGTGTGGCTCTGTGTGTGTGGAGAAGTTTGTCTGGGCCCGTTCACACGGCCCGGTCCGCGGATGAACATCACCCAGCCGGCGCGATGCAGGCAGCCGGTGACTTCTACCCGTGCCGCAACCGGACCGACCAGACCTCCGTCTCAGCCCGTGAACGGTATGAAATTCTTTTATCGTGACTGACTCATGCCACATGCACAGCTGATCTTCCTCCGAGTGAGGAGCACTACATGTGAATTAGATTACTGACCTGAGATCAGTAATGGTGTCAGTTTAACAGACACATTTCAGATGCGCCTATAATAACATGCCGTGATCAGGGCTCGGTTCCGACAGCAGGCCCAATGCGGCAGGGCAGCTGGTGACAGTCAGGCGACACAGTCGTAATGAAAAGCGGCGCCGCTCCTGTTACACCGTCTAGCGGTTCTCCCACCTGCTGAGACTTCTGTCAGTCATGTTTTAAACAGCTAATGATCATGTTTATCTTACAGAACAGTAAGCAGACAGTTTTCATGATTTTCCTTTATATATATATTAAAATAATGTAGATTAAGACAAAGTACTGAAACAAATGAAATGTGTGATTCTGGCATGAGAATCTGAAGTTATCAGGATTGGTGGGATCAGACAGAATCATTACATGCAGCACATACAGTAAATGGGCTGAAGTGGACTGAGAAAAGGTGACTGATGATTCCTGAAAAGTATTCCTGCTCAGGGAATAGAAATCATTGTCTAACCTATAATCTCCTCCCCTGGAGACATTTTACTCATATTATATGACATGATCATGTAGTAAATAGTTTGATGATGTTTCATAAACTAAAGAATATCAGATATTTGAAACTAAAGTGTCTCATTTCTACAGCAAAAACCATGTTATCAGCCATTCTGAACTCTGTCTTCCTCTATATAAATCACATTTACACACGGTCTCAGTACATTACACTGAGATAATAAGTGTTTTAATTGTGCATCAATTTAAAGTTACAGAGGTCCAAAGACCTTTTATCCATGTACAAAAACAAGGAACACAAACTGAGCAAACAATGAAAACAATGTGACCTGTACACACACGGTAGGATTTGTGATTTACAGCACAATTTAATTTCTTTTAAACTGTACACACTTCTCAGCACAAACATACAAACCACACTCTGACATTCACATCAACACACACACTAAATGACAGCTGCATTATTTAATTGTTCTGCAGTTCAGCAGAAGCAGAATAAAGGAAAATCAAGGATTTGCTCATAATAAAACTGTGTGTATGATTTAATGCTTAAATGGCACTGGAATTAAATGATGAAGTTTTAAAGAGTTTCAATTAGGACATTTTGTCCTTAAGGACCTGAGTGTAACTGTTGTGTGTGCCTAGTTTAAAACAGATAGCAAATGTGGTTGAAATATTAAGTTTTTAGAAATTTCACACTATTTGCAAAATTATACTGTTTGTATTAACACGGACAAAATGATAAAAAAACAAAAATGAAGAGAACAAAAATGTCTCAAGGGTTGAGTGTATTAACAGAATCTCATAATGATCTTCTGTACATGATCTTAAACTCTCTCTCAATATACACATCTATAGGACAGATACATGCATTATGTTTGTCTGAAGTCAACAACTGTTTGTTTGGACCCATAAATCACAAACTGATTTTCACATACAGCACAATAGAGAAGCGGGTTTATTTTAAGCCACGATTAAAAGCAGTGAAATTTCCCCACTGTAACTGAACAGACATAAAGATCTCTCACATCTAAATAAAATCAATATTAATCTGAAAGTTACTCACCAAGAACACTGACTCTGAATTTTCTGAATGAAGTTTTTCCTCCTCTGCTGATGTTTGCTGTATAAAGTCCAGAGTCTGTGTCTGAGGTGTTAGTGATGGTGAGATCTCCAGTGTGAGGGTTCAGTTTCAGTCTGTTGCTAAATCTGTCTTCTTCATCACATATTCTGATCTTCAGACTCTTGAGTTCAGCTATGTCTGTTCCTTCAAACCTCCACACTATCACATCATCTCTCTGTAGGTTTTCAACACCAGTTTGCAGAATGGCATGAGTCCCTCTCATCACAATAATCTGTCTCTCTGTCAAAGACACAAAAACAGAGAAATGACAACAAGAGCAACAAGTGAAGCGTCTGGATGAGGATGTAAGTTCACTCTGAAGATAAAAACATCATTCATTCAGATAGTTCATGTGATCACAGTGGTGCAGCCTCAATTTTATAAGTGCTGAAAACTTCATTAAAACTCCGGTTCCGGTTCTGAGAGCGTGTGGTTGATTCCGGAGCTCCTCCAGACTTTTCTTGTTTTATGTTTTATTCTGGTTATATTTTATATAAATCTCACTAGTTATATCTTAAACACTTAACTGATATATAAACTACACGTAACGTCTTGCTCACTACATCATTTAGCTCGTTAGCATTTCCCAGCAGCTCCAGAAGCAGCTTGTACCGACCCGTCCACCCTCTTCACTGAAGGATTACTGTCAGGCTGTTCTGATGGCGGATCTGTCCGGTGTGTGTGGCTCTGTGTGTGCAGGTGGAGGTGCTGGAGAAGTTTGTCTGGGCCCGTTCACATCGGCCCGGTCCGCCGTGATGAACATTACCCAGCCCCGGCGCGATGCAGGCAGCCGATGACTTCCTCACCCGTGCCGCAACCGGACCCGGACCCGAGACCTCCGTCTCTCAGCCCGTGAACGGTACTGAAACTTTCCCCTCTTGTTATCGTAACCTGCACCTCATGCCACATGCACAGCTGATCTTCCTCCGTCAGTGAGGAGCACTACATGTGAATTAGATTACTGACCTGAGATCAGTAATGGTGTCAGTTTAACAGACACGATTTCAGATGCGCCTATAATAACATGCCGTGATCAGGGCTCGGTTCCGACAGCAGGCCCAATGCGGCAGGGCAGCTGGTGACAGTCAGGCGACACAGTCGTAATGAAAAGCGGCGCCGCTCCTGTTACACCGTCTAGCGGTTCTCCCACCCGGCGACGCTGCAAACCCATAAACCCTTAAACCAAAGAACTGACTGCAGCTGCAACACGTCAGAGGAGAAATGACCCTCCCGGTGAGCCTGGGTTCTCCCAAGGTTTTCTTCCACATTCATCACTGGAGTTTGGGTTCCTTGCCACTGTTGCCATGTTGGAGTGCTCACTGGGAGACTGCAGATAATAGATATTTGATACTCCATGATATCTGACTTTGACACTGATAATTGACATACCGTTGTTACTGTATCATTGAATATATTTCCTTGTTTTTTTCTTTTCCTCCCTGTAAAGCAGCTTTGAGACAATGCCACACTGTAAAAGTGCTATACAAATAAAGTTGAATTGAAATCACGTTTTGTGCGTGAAAAACAAAAATATCGAGTTTATTGAACAATTTCTTCTGTTCTGTGTCAGTGTTCGACATTCACTAGAGCACAAGGATGCATGTGATTCTGATGAAGGAGCCGCACTCTGACATTACTGTTGCACGGCATTAGCTTTTATTAGTGTGCATTTGTCATGTTCTCAAACGTATGCAGTGTCACAACATATTTTCTGTTCAGAGTTGCATTCATTTTTAATAGAGATTTTGTGTTGACAATGGCAGCTTTGAACGCCTGAAATAATCCACTAATAAGATGATGCAGTGACTGCAGGTCAGATTAAAACAGTTTCATGTTTGTATATTAGGAGTTCACACGCATCATTACACTGCTGCAGGGGCTTGTACAGGGCATGTGATGGTACGTCAGGCTCTTTACACCCTGACATGCCCATGGTTTTGTATCAGATCTTTTACATAACTACACTGTCCAATCTTTATGCTCCCTAAAATACTTCAGTTGTTCCAGATTAGCCTCAAAAACAACAAGTCTCAATCCTGTAAAATCATGCTGCATTGTGTTAAAATGCTTTTAACTGTCATTATTATATATTGTCATATTAAGTTATCATTTAATTCATCAGTCATCTATTTAATGAGCCATCTTCTGACTTGAGCTGATCGAGTCATCTGTCATATGTTAATATAACTGCTGATCTGTGTGAATCTCCTCATTCAACTCCAGAAGAACACACACAAACATGTTGTTATCATTATATTATCTGAACGTCTCATCATAAACTACATCTTCATCTTTGTAAGTGTGACTCATCTATACATTTTTATAACATTCAATAAATAAAACAGTTAATGTAAATAAAACATGGTAATGTATTCATACATTCTCTCTGTAACTGTTTTATTGATGTTTGATCAAATTGCTGTTTGATATCTGAATGTAAACTCAAACAAAATGCAAAGGTTTACACTCAGAATATGAACAAACATTTTTACATCTTTAAAATTATCTCTACTGTAGGACAACACAGATCACTAGACTCTTCCTGCTGTATCAGTGAAACTCAATAAACATGTCTGTGTTCCTATTGTTGTATCAGCTGTAATTAAACTCACCCATCTCACCCACCCGGCGACGCCAGAAAATCACACCAGCAGCAAGAACACCAGCAATAACCAGCAGAAAAAAAATACATATTCCTGTTATAGCACCTGAAGACCAGCCTGATTCTGTAATGATAGAGAGAGAGAGTCAAGATCACATTAAATACACACACATTCCTGCTGTGACACCTGAAGACACACTGATGATGTCACGATAGAGAGAGAGAGTCAAGATCACATTAAATACACACACATTCCTGCTGTGACACCTGAAGACACACTGATGATGTCACGATAGAGAGAGAGACAAGATCATATTAAATACACACACATTCCTGCTGTAACACCTGAAGACACACTGATGATGTCACGATAGAGAGAGAGAGTCAAGATCACATTAAATACACACACATTCCTGCTGTGACACCTGAAGACACACTGATGATGTCACGATAGAGAGAGAGAGTCAAGATCACATTAAATACACACACATTCCTGCTGTGACACCTGAAGACACACTGATGATGTCACGATAGAGAGAGACGGTCAAGATCACATTAAATACACACATATTTCTGCTGTGACACCTGAAGACACACTGATGATGTCACGATAGAGAGAGAGAGAGTCAAGATCACATTAAATACACACACATTCCTGCTGTGACACCTGAAGACACACTGATGATGTCACGATAGAGAGAGAGAGTCAAGATCACATTAAATACACACACATTCCTGCTGTGACACCTGAAGACACACTGATGATGTCACGATAGAGAGAGAGTCAAGATCATATTAAATACACACACATTCCTGCTGTGACACCTGAACACACACTGATGATGTCATGATAGAGAGAGAGAGTCAAGATCACATTAAATACACACACATTCCTGCTGTGACACCTGAAGACACACTGATGATGTCACGATAGAGAGAGATGGTCAAGATCACATTAAATACACACACATTCCTGCTGTGACACCTGAAGACACACTGATGATGTCACGATAGAGACAGACGGTCAAGATCATATTAAATACACACACATTCCTGCTGTAACACCTGAAGACACACTGATGATGTCACGATAGAGAGAGAGAGTCAAGATCATATTAAATACACACACATTCCTGCTGTGACACCTGAAGACACACTGATGATGTCACGATAGAGAGAGAGAGTCAAGATCATATTAAATACACACACATTCCTGCTGTAACACCTGAAGACACACTGATGATGTCACGATAGAGAGAGAGAGTCAAGATCACATTAAATACACACACATTCCTGCTGTGACACCTGAAGACACACTGATGATGTCACGATAGAGAGAGAGTCAAGATCATATTAAATACACACACATTCCTGCTGTAACACCTGAAGACACACTGATGATGTCACGATAGAGAGAGAGAGAGTCAAGATCATATTAAATACACACACATTCCTGCTGTAACACCTGAAGACACACTGATGATGTCACGATAGAGAGAGAGAGTCAAGATCACATTAAATACACAAAAAAAACATTCCTGCTGTGACACCTGAAGACACACTGATGATGTCACGATAGAGAGAGAGTCAAGATCATATTAAATACACACACATTCCTGCTGTAACACCTGAAGACACACTGATGATGTCACGATAGAGAGAGAGAGTCAAGATCATATTAAATACACACACATTCCTGCTGTAACACCTGAAGACACACTGATGATGTCACGATAGAGAGAGAGATCAAGATCATATTAAATACACACACATTCCTGCTGTAACACCTGAAGACACACGAAGATCAATAAAATGATGATGTCACGATAGAGAGAGAGAGTCAAGATCATATTAAATACACACACATTCCTGCTGTAACACCTGAAGACACACTGATGATGTCACGATAGAGAGAGACGGTCAAGATCACATTAAATACACACACATTCCTGCTGTAACACCTGAAGACACACTGATGATGTCACGATAGAGAGAGAGAGAGTCAAGATCATATTAAATACACACACATTCCTGCTGTAACACCTGAAGACACACTGATGATGTCACGATAGAGAGAGACGGTCAAGATCACATTAAATACACACACATTCCTGCTGTGACACCTGAAGACACACTGATGATGTCACGATAGAGAGAGACGGTCAAGATCATATTAAATACACACACATTCCTGCTGTAACACCTGAAGACACACTGATGATGTCACGATAGAGAGAGAGTCAAGATCATATTAAATACACACACATTCCTGCTGTAACACCTGAAGACACACTGATGATGTCACGATAGAGAGAGAGAGTCAAGATCATATTAAATACACACACATTCCTGCTGTGACACCTGAAGACACACTGATGAAGTCATGAGACGGTCAACACCTGTTGTTCTACTGAGTCAATTCACACTAACAAATTTAAAATTAATCTGCTTAATTTAATAAACACTCTTTTTTTTCACTGAGAAAGTTTTGAATTCTCAAAGTCACATTTTAAAGTACAATAAACTCAAATGAAAGAGTTAAAGATTTGGTTCTTCATGATCTGATCTGATTATTCACACACAGCTGATATTAATAAGGATTACTATGAGAGAACTGAGATACTCACGGACACTGACAGTAACACTGAATGTCTTGTGTATGGTCTGTTTGTTGGTGCTGCTGATCTTCAGTCTATAAATTCCAGAGTCTGTGTGTCTGCTGATCTTGATGCTGAGAGATCCAGTCTGATTATCCAGCTGCAGTCTGTCTCGGAATCTCCCATCAAGAGCATCATTATATATTGAGATCTTGTGGTCCTCTTTATCATCTTTAGCTATGAGAACACGATCATCTCCAAACCTCCACAGTATCAGATCACCTCTCTGTGTCTGAACATCAGTGCGTAGATTGACAGACTCGGCCTCCATCACTGACACTGACTTTACTTCATCTGATCCAGCACCAAAAGAAGCTGGAGCATCTACAAGAAAACGTTTCACAAACAGAGATTTATATTAAAACAACAGAACACTGTTAGTGTCACCAGAAACTGTTCTACAGACTGTTAGTTCTGCTGTTCTTACTATGTAAGTGGTGCTTGGAGCTATGAAGTGATGTTTCTCTAGCTCAATGGGTAGAGCATTGTGTTAGCAAAGTGACGGTTGTGGATTAGATTCCCAGGAAACACACAAAATGTATAAGTTCAGTGTGCTGTAAGAGGCTTTTGGATAAAAGCATTTTCCATATGAGTGTAAATGTTAAAAGCTGAACGTGAATATAGGGAACAGTTCAGTTAGTGATGAGCTTTCAGTTTCAGTGATGTATGAGTGCTGATATTCTGTGTAAGAGCTGAACGTGAATAAAGAGAACAGTTCAGTTCCAGTGATGTATGAGCGCTGATATTCTGTGTAAGAGCTGAACGTGAATAAAGAGAACAGTTCAGTTCCAGTGATGTATGAGCGCTGATATTCTGTGCAAGAGCTGAACGTGAAAAGAGAACAGTTCAGTTTCAGTGATGTATGAGCGCTGATATTCTGTGTAAGAGCTGAAGGTGAATAAAGAGAACAGTTCAGTTTCAGTGATGTATGAGTGCTGATATTCTGTGTAAGGAACAGATTCCAGTGATGTATGAGTGCTGATATTCTGTGTAAGAGCTGAACGTGAATAAAGAGAACAGTTCAGTTTCAGTGATGTATGAGCTGATATTCTGTGTAAGAGCTGAACGTGAATAAAGAGAACAGTTCAGTTCAGTATTTTTTTTTTTTTTTTTTTTTTATTTTTTTATTTTTTTTTTTTTTTTTATTTTTTAAAAATTATAAAAAAAAAAAAAAAAAAAAAAAATTTTTTTTTTTTTTTTTTTTTTTTTTTTTTTTTTTTTTTTAAAAAAAAAAATTAAAAAAAAAAAAAAATTTTTTTTTTTTTTTTTTTTTGTTTATTTTTTTTTTAAAAAAAGAAAAAATAAAAAAAAAAAATTTTTTTTTTTAGTGTTTTGGGGGCGGGGTTTTTTTTTGGAAGAGCTGGGCGTGAATAAAGAGAACAGTTCAGTTTGTGATGTATGAGCGCTGATATTCTGTGTAAGAGCTGAACGTGAAGGGAAAAAAAAAAAAGTTCAGTTTTATTTTTTTGTGGTGTGGGGGTTTTTGTTTTGTGGATGAGGTGGATAAAGAGAACAGTTCAGTTTCAGTGATGTATGAGCGCTGGTATTCTGTGTAAGAGCTGATGAATAGAGAACAGTTCAGTTTGTAAGAGCTGAATTTAAGCGGTGAATAAAGAGAACAGTTCAGTTTCAGGAGGGCGGGCGGGATAAGTATGAGGTTGTGTAAGAGCTGACGTTGGGGGGTGGTTTTTTTTTTTGGGGGGGGAAGGTGAATAAAGAGAACAGTTCAGTTTCAGTGATGTATGAGTGCTGATATTCTGTGTAAGAGCTGAACGTGAATAAAGAGAACAGTTCAGTTCCAGTGATGTATGAGCGCTGATATTCTGTGTAAGAGCTGAACGTGAATAATGAGAACAGTTCAGTTTCAGTGATGTATGAGCGCGGTAAGAGCTGATCTGTGTAAGAGGGATAAAGAGAACAGTTCAGTTTCAGTGATGGTATTGTAAGAGCTGAAACATTTTACCTTCTCAATCACTCAATGGAACAAAAAGTAATGTTATGTCCTTTACATTTTAGACACAAAACTGGCAGTTACTTTGTCTAGTTTTGCTTTTCCAATGAAAATATTTCCAAACAAAGTCAAAGTGTGTTCTTACAACACACAGCAGCAGCTGGTTTAGCTGCTTTAGTAGTGTTGTGGAAATGTTGTGGAGACGCTGTTGTTACAGCCTGATTCTAAACCCCTTTGTTCTGCCTTCTTTGTAGGGTACAGTAGTTAAACTGTATTTATATTTATTTATAATAGTAAAAACCCTAAAGCTTTTCTGTGTGCTGCACATTTCACAGAGGACAGTAAAGATTGTGTTGCAGTTTTAGCTGTAGGCGTTTTCACTTTTATTAGGCTTCACTGCTCGTAGATCTGGTGACACAGATTCAGCTCCACTCGTTGTATTAAAACACAAGTAACAGTGTTATGCTTTAATAATCCCTTTGAGGACTTCAGCTGCTTTAAAGTGACCAATCACAACACACTTGTCCAGCCAACCAATCACAGCATGCTTTTCGGACAGAGGGCTTTATAGAGACCAGAAATAAACAAAGCGTTACAGACAGACTGAGAATAATGTGTGTGAAAAATAATTTTTATTATATAGTTTTTTTGGAACAATTGAGCATGAAAACCTATTCTAACACACCAAAATAACGAGATTTTATAATAGGACCTGTTTTAATTCACAACTACCATTTTATGATCAAACAAACCAACTAGCTCTAAATGAACCGATCACTGATGACGACTAAAGACACAAACAATACCAAACTAGAAAAGATAAGCAAATGTAAGGGTGGTTTCACTACAGTGGTTCAAGCTGTAGGAATGCCAAAATGACTAGAAAAGTGTTAACAGCAAGATGGTATAAAACTGTGTATTTTCTGTCAGTTTCCACCTTTCTGCTACTTATACCAACGACGGAAATAAGCGCAGTTATGATAGCTAAATGTGGGAGAGCGTTACTATAATGTCTATATTGTATTGCAATAGGTAGCGTTAATTATTAACATTGAATCAAAACTACTTGGTACATGATGTACAGGTTTATTAACATTACTGCCTGGAGTTATACATAAAATGGATACAATGAAGATGCAATATAATGGTAAATGACATATACAGTACACAACTTTAAACAGTGTATGTGGAGAATATTACCTTGCAGACAAAGAACATAATAAAGAGAAAGTTTAGAAAAAAGAAGGCTGAAAGTTGGGCCTAGAACTCAGATAAAGAAGAAGGGCATAAAGTAAGTGCAGAATCCCAGAGCAGAACTCAAGGAAAAACACTCAGAGAAAAGAAGAGCACAAAGAAGGAGTGCAAAAGGAAAAGAGCACCATGGAAAAGACCCAGGAAAAAAAGAGGCAGAGCATATCTTAAATTCCCTTTTTATCCTTTCCTTGATCATGTGACTGAAACCAACCTAAGACAACCAAAGTGACCAATCAGAAGGCCATGTTTAACCCCCACTGTACTCAACAAAAGCCAGACCCCCTGCATGCAACACAAACATTTCAGCCAATACACTTTGTTCTCTATCAGCTCATCTGTGGGCTCAGGAATGTAAAATGTCCCTTTAAGCAAGGAGATGGGCTTTGAGGCACAGCAATAAATGCCAGTTAAAATTCAACCCTACACAAGGATTCTTCTAGCAGTTAACAAGCTAACCTAACCTTCAAATCCGTACCAAGTATATTAGATCTGGAAAACAGGACGTCTTCTTTTAACTTAAAAAAGAACAAACTCACATACTGATCACATACTAACATGACAGAGATCAGACTGTAACTATCTCTCCTCAGCTACAAGGTCCTATTATGAATAACTGTCTGAGGATTTCACAGTGAAAAGCCGAGGAAGACCAAAATGAAAAGGCAGGGCCAGGCAGAAGAGCATCACAGTGAGGGTAAATGCTGGTATTTATTTAGCTGGTATTACCTGGTAAGAGTTCAAGTTTTTGACCAATTCAAAAATTAATACCCCAGTAAAATGTGTTTAGAGACACCCAACTATAAGCAACTACAAATGTCTTGATATTTTGTATGTACCTAATTTTTATTTTTTTTCTCTACATATTATAAAACTTTACTGAAAATTCGTAAAATCTAAATCAGAGATAAAACACTAAATATGTTTTATTTACTGGTGAATGTTCACAAAACTCCTAAATTACAAAGCAAAGTCAAATTAGATCTGAAGCTCAGAGATCAGTGATGTCATTATCCAGCTCAGTTCAGTTTTGTTCTTATTCAATAGTGTTAGTGCAGTGAAATCAACAATATACCTGAAATATTAACAGGCTTTTAAACTTCAAAAGCAAACCAGAGGGACACGGACAAGAAACCCAAACCATCAGCCATCAGGTGACAAACACTCAGAACAATTGTAAGAACCTGAACTGCAGAAAATATTCAGAAAATATCCACAGACAAAAAGTCTGTGATAATGTAACGCATTACAACTAATAAATAATACATATAGCTGCAAGCAGCAATTACAGGGTCAAGTCCACTGAGGGCACAAAAGGAAATATTTGTGGATATCACTGATGATGGGTTAGAATTTTTTTTTTACTTTTTTGACCAAATTACGAGACAGTCAGGATGTTCACAATGACACATGCAGAGTTTAATGTTAATACAGCAAAGTGTTGAGACACAGCCTGAGATCCTTTTGGCATCTTGCCCTCTAACATCTTGATGTGTTACTATCTAAAAGATTTTAATAACTTTTTGTCACGAGTATGCCAAGATGATACACAGAAAAGTTTGTGCAAATCAGTACAACTTAAGAGGAGCAAACTTAAGAAAGCAAAATGGCGGACAGGAAGGACAGTCAACCATGACAAATCTGGTATCGTAGCACTCAACATAAGACAGGGAAACTAAAAAGAGAAGTCTCATGACAACAACGGCAAACTAATCAAAAGTTTTTATGACTTTTGACCACTAGCTACAATCTTTGTAAGTAATCTCAGACAATGAGGATGATGAACTACACCATGTGTCGTAAAGACACAATTGTGTTCGTAAGACATTGTATTTTACAACAAAATTCAAAATGGCCAATGCCAAAAATGGCTCACCAAGGAACATTGAATATCGTTTCACTCAGCATGCCTCAACGAATGTAATGAGACCACTCATAAATATAGACCAAAGTTTTCAAAAGAAACAAGCAAAAGTGGCCATCTCTTGAACAGTGGGTGGCGCTGTGATGAAACAGTGCATGATCCCTCTGGTCATGCCTGCGATAATGTACCAGTTTGTGTCAATCGGCATAAATGCTCTAGGAGGAGTACAAAAAGTATTTTTTTTGTAAAATTCAAAATGGCAAAAAACGAGTGATGGAAAATAGGAAGCAGCATTAGCCAATGAATCAGAGGAATGAATTTTGTTTCTAGGAGTTCTGGGTCAAAAGTTATGAGTATGAACATGAGGGAAATTTTCAACAGCTGGTGGTGCTAGAGGCGGCACAAAATTTGATCAGTAACATTTCAGACTGTCCTCTATATGTGCCAAATTTTTACCATACAGTACTACAGGTTGCCATAGACTTTAAAAGCAAGGTTTGACTCCTAATTTCATCACAAATGTTTCCAAGAAAATCCAGAGAAGTGCACTATTTAAAATTGTGAATTATCTCTTGTCACCTGTTAAAGACATAATATTCACGTCGTGTAAGGTTTCAGCTTGTACTGCCGTAGAAACCATGGCAACACATGCAGTTGTAATGCATGTCACACTGTTGTTGTTTCATTTATTCATTATGAACCACAACTATTCATTACCTTTCACCGCAGTTCTGTTGCTTAATAAAACCCTAAACAGTGTAAATGTAAATCAGATGAGGAAAGCAGACTTTAAGACAAAGGAGAAATAAAACAAGAATCAATATCGCCATGGCATTTTTAAAGTGGAGAAATCTAGATGTTTTGAAAATGCAACATCTAGCAGTGAAAATGACATATTGTGCTTTAAGCAGCTTTCATAGACATGCATTAGAAAACATTACTGGTGTTTATCTTGAGACAAAACAATGGCACTTATATATATATATATATATATATTAAGATGTGTCAGAACAAGTTGTTTTCAGTTAAGACAAACATGCATTTCAGTCTTAGACTAAACCTAAGCCCTGTCTGGGAAATCAGCCCAGAGTCTGCTGAATTAAAACAACAGAAGCAAACTTCTAATAAAAGAAAACAATAATGTGAGCTTACCATAGACAGACAGAGTGAATTTTTTGCGTCGTGTTGCTTCCTTTGTGCTGTAGATCTCTGCCTCATATGGTCCAGAGTATTTTCTTCTGATGTTCTTGATGGTGAGAGATCCAGTCTGACTGTCTGATATCTGCACTCTGTCTCCGAGACTCTCTTCATATGTTGGGACATTTTTATTAATTTCAGCTAGAACAATTTTAGAGCCCTCCTTTCCAAACCTCCATAATATCTTGTTAACACTCTGTATGTCAGTAACATTAATGTGTAGAGTGACAGATTCTCCCTCCATCACTGTCTTCACTTCACCTGTGTCATCACACACACCTGCACAACACACAGTTTCACAGATTAACACGGATTAAGTCCACACTAACTAGTATACTACTACTATTACTGCTAGTAATGTTAGTAAACATTACTAGCAAACCAATATATACAAAAAGTAACACATAAGATGCAGTGACAGCACAGCATAGAACAATTCCAGTTACAACACTGAGTTCTAACATGAAATACAATCTGCACTGTTTTAACCTCACATCCAACACTTCATCCTTTCATGCAGGTTCTCTTTTCTATTTTATGGATTTAGTCTGTAAGAGTCTGAGACTTTATTATTAACCTCTGAAATGGTCATCACCTGACCTCAGTGCAGCTCAACTGCAGAAATAGTCTAAAGACTTTGACAAAACACCTCCAGTGAAATGTTCTCACCTCGTCATGATTTATTTTTATGTTAATATTATATTTGGGGCTTGTGTGTCCTGTTAGATCAGGCCGGAAGTGTGAAGCTGTTTCCCGTTACAAAACTGAAAGTGAAAGTGTTTAAGATACACAGAAATAAAACACTTACCGCACACGAGTAACACAAAGACAACCGTGAGCTTCATGTCCTGATGATCGCAGTACATTTCGACTCAATAATGAGATCTGGTGGAGATTTCAGATCGAAATCTTCTCCGTTTGGTTTTGTCTGTTTGGGAGCCGCACCCACACGGACGGACCGACGGCGACGATCAACAAACAGCTGCTGAACCTCAACATAGAAACACTTACACCACGATGAATTCACTCCAGATAACACATGAAGAGAAACCAGCACATCTACATCTCCACCGAACCTGAAGGACTTGAAGAAACTTCAGAGACTGACGGGCGGAAGCGCGTCTGCCAGTGATGGAGTCACAACTGCTTCTTCTTCTTCTTCTTCTTCTTCTTCTTCTTCTTCTTCTTCTTGTTTAGGCGCGATCAACTCTTCAGCAGCTACTGCGCCACCTGCTGGACCACAGCGCAGAGACCATTGAATTTACAACACAATAAACTCACTTAAACTTCATTATATATTGTCTCCTGCTTTAGGACAGTTATTAAAAATGATATCAAGTTGTATCTGTAACATCTTCAAGTATACAGAGCTCAGAATATTGAACGAACAATGAAGTACATCATTGAACATATACAATATATTATTTAAAACCCACACAATCTATATACAATAATTTGCAGTTTAAAATGTCAGTGACATAAAATAACACACACTCACTGTCTCCAGACACACACACACTCACTGTCTCCAGACAAACACACACTCACTGTCTCCAGACACACACACACTCACTGTCTCCAGACACACACACACTCACTGTCTCCAGACACACACACACTCACTGTCTCCAGACACACACTCACTGTCTCCAGACAAACACACACTCACTGTCTCCAGACAAACACACACTCACTGTCTCCAGACACACACACACTCACTGTCTCCAGACACACACACACTCACTGTCTCCAGACACACACACACTCACTGTCTCCAGACAAACACACACTCACTGTCTCCAGACACACACTCACTCACTGTCTCCAGACACACACACACTCACTGTCTCCAGACACACACTCACTGTCTCCAGACACACACACACTCACTGTCTCCAGACACACACTCACTCACTGTCTCCAGACACACACACATCACTGTCTCCAGACACACACACACTCACTGTCTCCAGACACACACACACTCACTGTCTCCAGACAACACACACTCACTGTCTCCAGACACACACACACTCACTGTCTCCAGACACACACACACTCACTGTCTCCAGACACACACACACTCACTGTCTCCAGACACACACTCACTGTCTCCAGACACACACACACTCACTGTCTCCAGACACACACACTCACTGTCTCCAGACACACACACACTCACTGTCTCCAGACACACACACACTCACTGTCTCCAGACACACACACCTCACTGTCTCCAGACACACACACACTCACTGTCTCCAGACACACACACACTCACTGTCTCCAGACACACACACACTCACTGTCTCCAGACACACACACACTCACTGTCTCCAGACACACACACTCACTGTCTCCAGACACACACACACTCACTGTCTCCAGACACACACACACTCACTGTCTCCAGACACACACACTCACTGTCTCCAGACACACACACACTCACTGTCTCCAGACACACACACACTCACTGTCTCCAGACACACACTCACTGTCTCCAGACACACACACACTCACTGTCTCCAGACACACACACACTCACTGTCTCCAGACACACACACTCACTGTCTCCAGACACACACACACTCACTGTCTCCAGACACACACACACTCACTGTCTCCAGACACACACACTCACTGTCTCCAGACACACACACACTCACTGTCTCCAGACACACACACACTCACTGTCTCCAGACACACACACTCACTGTCTCCAGACACACACACTCACTGTCTCCAGACACACACTCACTCACTGTCTCCAGACACACACTCACTGTCTCCAGACACACACACACTCACTGTCTCCAGACACACACACTCACTGTCTCCAGACACACACACACTCACTGTCTCCAGACACACACACACTCACTGTCTCCAGACACACACACTCACTGTCTCCAGACACACACTCACTGTCTCCAGACACACACACACTCACTG
Source organism: Chromobotia macracanthus (assembly GCA_036877525.1). Lineage (NCBI taxonomy): Eukaryota > Metazoa > Chordata > Actinopteri > Cypriniformes > Botiidae > Chromobotia > Chromobotia macracanthus. The sequence goes on along the minus strand of JAZGTH010000033.1, from coordinate 766,540 downwards.
TCTCCAGACACACACACACTCACTGTCTCCAGACACACACACACTCACTGTCTCCAGACACACACACACTCACTGTCTCCAGACACACACACACTCACTGTCTCCAGACAAACACACACTCACTGTCTCCAGACACACACTCACTGTCTCCAGACACACACACACTCACTGTCTCCAGACACACACACACTCACTGTCTCCAGACACACACACTCACTGTCTCCAGACACACACACACTCACTGTCTCCAGACACACACACTCACTGTCTCCAGACACACACACCACTGTCTCCAGACACACACACACTGTCTCCAGACACACACTCACTGTCTCCAGACACACACACACTCACTGTCTCCAGACACACACTCACTGTCTCCAGACACACACACACTCACTGTCTCCAGACACACACTCACTGTCTCCAGACACACACACACTCACTGTCTCCAGACACACACACTCACTGTCTCCAGACACACACACTCACTGTCTCCAGACACACACACTCACTGTCTCCAGACACACACACACTCACTGTCTCCAGACACACACTCACTGTCTCCAGACACACACACTCACTGTCTCCAGACACACACTCACTGTCTCCAGACACACACACACTCACTGTCTCCAGACACACACTCACTGTCTCCAGACACACACTCACTGTCTCCAGACACACACACACTCACTGTCTCCAGACACACACACTCACTGTCTCCAGACACACACACTCACTGTCTCCAGACACACACTCACTGTCTCCAGACACACACACACTCACTGTCTCCAGACACACACACACTCACTGTCTCCAGACACACACTCACTGTCTCCAGACACACACACTCACTGTCTCCAGACACACACACACTCACTGTCTCCAGACACACACTCACTCACTGTCTCCAGACACACACACACTCACTGTCTCCAGACACACACACTCACTGTCTCCAGACACACACACACTCACTGTCTCCAGACACACACACACTCACTGTCTCAGACACACACCAGACACACACACACTCACTGTCTCCAAACACACACACTCACTGTCTCCAGACACACACACTCACTGTCTCCAGACACACACTCACTGTCTCCAGACACACACACACTCACTGTCTCCAGACACACACACACTCACTGTCTCCAGACACACACTCACTGTCTCCAGACACACACACACTCACTGTCTCCAGACACACACTCACTGTCTCCAGACACACACTCACTGTCTCCAGACACACACACACTCACTGTCTCCAGACACACACACTCACTGTCTCCAGACAAACACACACTCACTGTCTCCAGACACACACACACTCACTGTCTCCAGACACACACTCACTGTCTCCAGACACACACACATCACTGTCTCAGACACACACACTCACTGTCTCCAGACACACACACATCACTGTCTCCAGACACACACACACTGTCTCCAGACACACACACTCACTGTCACACACACACTCACTGTCTCCAGACACACACACACTCACTGTCTCCAGACACACACTCACTGTCACAGACACACACTCACTGTCTCCAGACACACACACTCACTGTCTCCAGACACACACACACTCACTGTCTCCAGACACACACACTCACTGTCTCCAGACACACACACTCACTGTCTCCAGACACACACTCACTGTCTCCAGACACACACTCACTGTCTCCAGACAACACACACTCACTGTCTCCAGACACACACTCACTACTGTCTCCAGACACACACACACTCACTGTCTCCAGACACACACTCACTGTCTCCAGACACACACACATACTGTCTCCACACACACTGTCTCAGACACACACACTCACTGTCTCCAGACACACACTCACTTTCAACAGACTCACTGTCTCAGACACACACTCACTACTGTCTCCAGACACACACACACTCACTGTCTCCAGACACACACACACTCACTGTCTCCAGACACACACACTCACTGTCTCCAGACACACACTCACTGTCTCCAGACACACACTCACTGTCTCCAGACACACACTCACTGTCTCCAGACACACACACACTCACTGTCTCCAGACACACACACACTCACTGTCTCCAGACACACACACACTCACTGTCTCCAGACACACACACCTCACTGTCTCCAGACACACACACTCACTGTCTCCAGACACACACACATCACTGTCTCCAGACACACACACTCACTGTCTCCAGACACACACACTCACTGTCTCCAGACACACACACACTCACTGTCTCCAGACACACACACACTCACTGTCTCCAGACACACACTCACTGTCTCCAGACACACACACACTCACTGTCTCCAGACACACACACACTGTCTCCAGACACACACACACTCACTGTCTCCAGACACACACACACTCACTGTCTCCAGACACACACACACTCACTGTCTCCAGACACACACACTCACTGTCTCCAGACACACACACACTCACTGTCTCCAGACACACACACACTCACTGTCTCCAGACACACACACACTCACTGTCTCCAGACACACACTCACTGTCTCCAGACACACACACACTTCCTGTCTCAGACACACACACACTCACTGTCTCCAGACACACACACACTTCTACCTGTCTCCAGACACACACACTCACTGTCTCCAGACACACACACTCACTGTCTCCAGACACACACACTCTCACTGTCTCCAGACACACACACACTCACTGTCTCCAGACACACACACACTCACTGTCTCCAGACACACACACTCACTGTCTCCAGACACACACACACTCACTGTCTCCAGACACACACACTCACTGTCTCCAGACACACACACACTCACTGTCTCCAGACACACACACTCTACTGTCTCCAGACACACACACACTCACTGTCTCCAGACACACACACTCACTGTCTCCAGACACACACACACTCACTGTCTCCAGACACACACTCACTGTCTCCAGACACACACACTCACTGTCTCCAGACACACACACACTGTCTCCAGACACACACACACTCACTGTCTCCAGACACACACACACTCACTGTCTCCAGACACACACACTCACTGTCTCCAGACACACACACACTCACTGTCTCCAGACACACACACTCACTGTCTCCAGACACACACACACTCACTGTCTCCAGACACACACAACACACACTCACTGTCTCCAGACACACACACTCACTGTCTCCAGACACACACTGTCCAGACACACACTGTCTCCAGACACACACACACTCACTGTCTCCAGACACACACACTCACTGTCTCCAGACACACACACACTCACTGTCTCCAGACACACACTACTCACTGTCTCCAGACACACACACACTCACTGTCTCCACACACACACACTCACTGTCTCCAGACACACACACACTCACTGTCTCCAGACACACACACACTCACTGTCTCCAGACACACACACACTCACTGTCTCCAGACACACACACACTCACTGTCTCCAGACACACACACACTCACTGTCTCCAGACACACACACTCACTGTCTCCAGACACACACACACTCACTGTCTCCAGACACACACACTCACTGTCTCCAGACACACACACACTCACTGTCTCCAGACACACACTCACTGTCTCCAGACACACACACACTCACTGTCTCCAGACACACACACACTCACTGTCTCCAGACACACACACACTCACTGTCTCCAGACACACACACACTCACTGTCTCCAGACACACACTCACTGTCTCCAGACACACACACACTCACTGTCTCCAGACACACACACACTCACTGTCTCCAGACACACACACTCACTGTCTCCAGACACACACACACTCACTGTCTCCAGACACACACACACTCACTGTCTCCAGACACACACACACTCACTGTCTCCAGACACACACACACTCACTGTCTCCAGACACACACACACTCACTGTCTCCAGACACACACACACTCACTGTCTCCAGACACACACACTCACTGTCTCCAGACACACACTCACTGTCTCCAGACACACACACACTCACTGTCTCCAGACACACACACTCACTGTCTCCAGACACACACACACTCACTGTCTCCAGACACACACACTCACTGTCTCCAGACACACACTCACTGTCTCCAGACACACACTCACTGTCTCCAGACACACACTCACTGTCTCCAGACACACACACTCACTGTCTCCAGACAAACACACACTCACTGTCTCCAGACACACACACACTCACTGTCTCCAGACACACACACTCACTGTCTCCAGACACACACACTCACTGTCTCCAGACACACACACACTCACTGTCTCCAGACACACACTCACTGTCTCCAGACACACACACACTCACTGTCTCCAGACACACACACTCACTGTCTCCAGACACACACACACTCACTGTCTCCAGACACACACACACTCACTGTCTCCAGACACACACACACTCACTGTCTCCAGACACACACACTCACTGTCTCCAGACACACACACTCACTGTCTCCAGACACACACACCTCACTGTCTCCAGACACACACACTCACTGTCTCCAGACACACACATCACTGTCTCCAGACACACACACACTCACTGTCTCCAGACACACACACACTCACTGTCTCCAGACACACACACACTCACTGTCTCCAGACACACACACACTCACTGTCTCCAGACACACACACACTCACTGTCTCCAGACACACACACACTCACTGTCTCCAGACACACACACACTCACTGTCTCACACACACTCACTGTCTCACACACACACTCACTGTCTCCAGACACACACTCACTGTCTCCAGACACACACACTCACTGTCTCCAGACACACACACTCACTGTCTCCAGACACACACACACTCACTGTCTCCAGACACACACACACTGTCTCCAGACACACACACACTCACTGTCTCCAGACACACACTCACTGTCTCCAGACACACACACACTCACTGTCTCAGACACACACTTACTGTCTCCAGACACACACACACTCACTGTCTCCAGACACACACACACTCACTGTCTCCAGACACACACACTCACTGTCTCCAGACACACACACACTCACTGTCTCCAGACACACACACACTCACTGTCTCCAGACACACACTCACTCACTGTCTCCAGACACACACACACTCACTGTCTCCAGACACACACACTCTACTGTCTCCAGACACACACACACTCACTGTCTCCAGACACACACACTCACTGTCTCCAGACACACACACACTACTGTCTCCAGACACACACACTCACTGACACACACACTCACTGTCTCCAGACACACACACTCACTGTCTCAGACACACTCGTCTCCGACACACTCACTGTCTCCAGACACACACACTCACTGTCTCCAGACACACACTCACTGTCTCCAGACACACACTCACTGTCTCCAGACACACACACACTCACTGTCTCCAGACACACACACACTCACTGTCTCCACACACACACTCACTGTCTCCAGACACACACACACTCACTGTCTCCAGACACACACACACTCACTGTCTCCAGACACACACACTACTGTCTCCAGACACACACACTCCTGTCTCCAGACACACACACTCACTGTCTCCAGACACACACACTCACTGTCTCCAGACACACACTCACTGTCTCCAGACACACACTCACTGTCTCCAGACACACACACACACTCACTGTCTCCACACACACACTCACTGTCTCCAGACACACACTCACTGTCTCCAGACACACACACTCACTGTCTCCAGACACACACTCACTGTCTCCAGACACACACTCACTGTCTCCAGACACACACTCACTGTCTCCAGACACACACTCACTGTCTCCAGACACACACACTCACTGTCTCCAGACAAACACACTACTGTCTCCAGACACACACTCACTGTCTCCAGACACACACACACTCACTGTCTCCAGACACACACCTCACTGTCTCCAGACACACACACACTCACTGTCTCCAGACACACACACACTCACTGTCTCCAGACACACACACTCACTGTCTCCAGACACACACACACTCACTGTCTCCAGACACACACTCACTGTCTCCAGACACACACTCACTGTCTCCAGACACACACACACTCACTGTCTCCAGACACACACTCACTGTCTCCAGACACACACTCACTGTCTCCAGACACACACTCACTGTCTCCAGACACACACACACTCACTGTCTCCAGACACACACACTCACTGTCTCCAGACACACACTCACTGTCTCAGACACACACACATCACTGTCTCCAGACACACACACACTCACTGTCTCCAGACACACACACTCACTGTCTCCAGACACACACACACTCACTGTCTCAGACACACACACACTCACTGTCTCCAGACACACACACTCACTGTCTCCAGACACACACACTCACTGTCTCCAGACACACACACACTCACTGTCTCCACACACACACTCACTGTCTCCAGACACACACACTCACTGTCTCCAGACACAACACACTCACTGTCTCCAGACACACACACTCACTGTCTCCAGACACACACACTCACTGTCTCCAGACACACACACTCACTGTCTCCAGACACACACTCACTGTCTCCAGACACACACACACTCACTGTCTCCAGACACACACTCACTGTCTCCAGACACACACACACTCACTGTCTCCAGACACACACTCACTACTGTCTCCAGACACACACACACTCACTGTCTCCAGACACACACACTCAATGTCTCCAGACACACACACACTCACTGTCTCCAGACAAACACACACTCACTGTCTCCAGACACACACTCACTGTCTCCAGACACACACACTCACTGTCTCCAGACACACACACACTCACTGTCTCCAGACACACACACACTCACTGTCTCCAGACACACACTCTCACTGTCTCCAGACACACACACCTCACTGTCTCCAGACACACACTCACTGTCTCCAGACACACACACACTCACTGTCTCCAGACACACACACTCACTGTCTCCAGACACACACACACCTCACTGTCTCCAGACACACACACTCACTGTCTCCAGACACACACTCACTGTCTCAGACACTGTCTCCAGACACACACACACTCACTGTCTCCAGACACACACACTCACTGTCTCCAGACACACACTCTACTGTCTCCAGACACACACACACTCACTGTCTCCAGACACACACACTCACTGTCTCCAGACACACACACACTCACTGTCTCCAGACACACACACTCACTGTCTCCAGACACACACACTCACTGTCTCCAGACACACACACACTCACTGTCTCCAGACACACACACTCACTGTCTCCAGACACACACACTCACTGTCTCCAGACACACACTCACTGTCTCCAGACACACACACACTCACTGTCTCCAGACACACACACACTCACTGTCTCCAGACACACACACACTCACTGTCTCCAGACACACACTCACTGTCTCCAGACACACACTCACTGTCTCCAGACACACACTCACTGTCTCCAGACACACACACACTCACTGTCTCCAGACACACACACCTCACTGTCTCCAGACACACACACATCACTGTCTCCAGACACACACACTCACTGTCTCCAGACACACACACACTCACTGTCTCCAGACACACACTCCTCACTGTCTCCAGACACACACTCACTGTCTCCAGACACACACACTCACTGTCTCCAGACACACACTCACTGTCTCCAGACACACACACACTCACTGTCTCCAGACACACACACACTCACTGTCTCCAGACACACACACACTCACTGTCTCCAGACACACACACACACTGTCTCCAGACACACACACACTCACTGTCTCCAGACACACACACTCACTGTCTCCAGACACACACTCACTGTCTCCAGACACACACACACTCACTGTCTCCAGACACACACTCACTGTCTCCAGACACACACACACTCACTGTCTCCAGACACACACACACTCACTGTCTCCAGACACACACACACTCACTGTCTCCAGACACACACTCACTGTCTCCAGACACACACACTCACTGTCTCCACACACACACACTCACTGTCTCCAGACACACACTCATTGTCTCCAGACACACACTCACTGTCTCCAGACACACACACTCACTGTCTCCAGACACACACACTCACTGTCTCCAGACACACACTCACTGTCTCCAGACACACACTCACTGTCTCCAGACACACACACACTCACTGTCTCCAGACACACACACACTCACTGTCTCCAGACACACACACACTCACTGTCTCCAGACACACACACACTCACTGTCTCCAGACACACACACTCACTGTCTCCAGACACACACACACTCACTGTCTCCAGACACACACACTCACTGTCTCCAGACAACACACACTCACTGTCTCACCACTGTCTCCACACACACACACTCACTGTCTCCAGACACACACACTCACTGTCTCCAGACACACACTCACTGTCTCCAGACACACACACACTGTCTCCAGACACACACACACTCACTGTCTCCAGACACACACACACTCACTGTCTCCAGACACACACACACTCACTGTCTCCAGACACACACACACTCACTGTCTCCACACACACACTCACTGTCTCCAGACACACACTCACTGTCTCCAGACACACACTCACTGTCTCCAGACACACACACACTCACTGTCTCCAGACACACACTCACTGTCTCCAGACACACACACTCACTGTCTCCAGACACACACACTCACTGTCTCCAGACACACACACTCACTGTCTCCAGACACACACACACTCACTGTCTCCAGACACACACACACTCACTGTCTCCAGACACACACACACTCACTGTCTCCAGACACACACACACTCACTGTCTCCAGACACACACACACTCACTGTCTCCAGACACACACACACTCACTGTCTCCAGACACACACACTCACTGTCTCCAGACACACACACTCACTGTCTCCAGACACACACACACTCACTGTCTCACACACACACAGACACACACACTCACTGTCTCCAGACACACACTCCTCACTGTCTCCAGACAAACACACACTCACTGTCTCCAGACACACACACACTCACTGTCTCAGACACACACACTCACTGTCTCCAGACACACACACACTCACTGTCTCCAAGACACACACACATCACTGTCTCCAGACACACACACTCACTGTCTCCAGACACACACACTCACTGTCTCCAGACACACACACACTCACTGTCTCCAGACACACACACTCACTGTCTCCAGACACACACACACTCACTGTCTCCAGACACACACTCACTCACTGTCTCCAGACACACACACACTCACTGTCTCCAGACACACACACACTCACTGTCTCCAGACACACACTCACTGTCTCCAGACACACACACTCACTGTCTCCAGACACACACACACTCACTGTCTCCAGACACACACACACTCACTGTCTCCAGACACACACTCACTCACTGTCTCCAGACACACACACTCACTGTCTCCAGACACACACACTCACTGTCTCCAGACACACACACACTCACTGTCTCCAGACACACACACACTCACTGTCTCCAGACACACACACTCACTGTCTCCAGACACACACACCTCACTGTCTCAGACACACACACACTCACTGTCTCCAGACACACACACTCACTGTCTCCAGACACACACACTCACTGTCTCCAGACACACACACACTCACTGTCTCCAGACACACACACACTCACTGTCTCCAGACACACACACACTCACTGTCTCCAGACACACACACATCACTGTCTCCAGACACACACACACTCACTGTCTCCAGACACACACACACTCACTGTCTCCAGACACACACACTCACTGTCTCCAGACACACACACTCACTGTCTCCAGACACACACACTCACTGTCTCCAGACACACACACTCACTGTCTCCAGACACACACACACTCACTGTCTCCAGACACACACACTCACTGTCTCCAGACACACACACTCACTGTCTCCAGACACACACACTCTACTGTCTCCAGACACACACACACTCACTGTCTCCAGACACACACACTCACTGTCTCCAGACACACACACTCTCTGTCTCCAGACACACACACTCACTGTCTCCAGACACACACACACTCACTGTCTCCACACACACACTCACTGTCTCCAGACACACACTCACTGTCTCCAGACACACACACACTCACTGTCTCCAGACACACACACCTCACTGTCTCCAGACACACACACATCACTGTCTCCAGACACACACACTCACTGTCTCCAGACACACACACTCACTGTCTCCAGACACACACACACTCACTGTCTCCAGACACACACACACTCACTGTCTCCAGACACACACACACTCACTGTCTCCAGACACACACACTCACTGTCTCCAGACACACACTCACTGTCTCCAGACACACACACACTCACTGTCTCCAGACACACACACTCACTGTCTCCAGACACACACTCACTGTCTCCAGACACACACACTCACTGTCTCCAGACACACACACACTCACTGTCTCCAGACACACACTCACTGTCTCCAGACACACACTCACTGTCTCCAGACACACACACACTGTCTCAGACAACACTGTCCCACACACACACTCACTGTCTCCAGACACACACTCACTGTCTCCAGACACACACACACTCACTGTCTCCAGACACACACTCACTGTCTCCAGACACACACACACTCACTGTCTCCAGACACACACTCACTGTCTCCAGACAAACACACACTCACTGTCTCCAGACACACACTCACTGTCTCCAGACAAACACACACTCACTGTCTCCAGACACACACTCACTGTCTCCAGACACACACACACTCACTGTCTCCAGACACACACACACTCACTGTCTCCAGACACACACTCACTGTCTCCAGACACACACTCACTGTCTCCAGACACACACACACTCACTGTCTCCAGACACACACACTCACTGTCTCCAGACACACACTCACTGTCTCCAGACACACACACACTCACTGTCTCCAGACACACACTCACTGTCTCCAGACAAACACACACTCACTGTCTCCAGACACACACACACTCACTGTCTCCAGACACACACTCACTGTCTCCAGACACACACACACTCACTGTCTCCAGACACACACTCACTGTCTCCAGACACACACACACTCACTGTCTCCAGACACACACTCTGTCTCAGACACACACTCACTGTCTCAGACACACACACTCACTGTCTCCAGACACACACTCACTGTCTCCAGACACACACACCTCACTGTCTCCAGACACACACACACTGTCTCCAAGACACACACTCACTGTCTCAGACACACACACTGTCTCCAGACACACACACACTCACTGTCTCCAGACACACACTCACTGTCTCCAGACACACACTCACTGTCTCCAGACAAACACACACTCACTGTCTCCAGACATAAACATTTAAAATGCTAATTTAGAGCTTCTTTTTTTTTTGTAAAAAAGTTGTTTTGCATGTTATTTAATGTTCTTTTAGTTTTTTAATATAGCTAAAATAGTTAAAGGTTTGGGGGCATGTTTATTAACAGAAGAGCTGATCATAATCCATATTCTTAAAACAAAATATTTATGGTAATTCCACAAACGGAAGGTTCACTGATTACAAATAGGACCAATGCCAATCTTTCCACTGAAACTAGTTTAATTTCTGGTCTCAGTCCAGACTTGATAGAAGAGGTTTTGCAGGGCCAACAGGGGGCGCTCACCCTGCAGTCTGTAAGGGGCCTGAAGACAGTCCTTCAGAAAAGATCTGTGGTCTTTTAAATTTACAAGTTTTTTTCCTGTAAAGAGCAGAACTGCAACCCTGATGTCTCTTCCTGTCTCTGTCAGTCATGGTCTCTTTATTATCTTACTTTATACAGTACGTACATCATTGTGTTCTTCACTGAAGAAGGCATGTTCACCAGAGGAGAACTGCAGTTTCACTAAACCACGTCACTACAGACCAGCACTTCCCTCTTCAGCTCCTCTTTTCTTGTGAACGTCTCTAAGAGCGTCAGAACTCAGTTAATACAACGTTTCTGTTGTTCTTGATTAAGAGAAAATGTTTGACGTGAGTTTGTTGTGTTTTTGCTCGTGGAGTCTGCTGGGTAAGTGTCTTGCAGTTCTTTCAGGTTTTCATACAGAGTAAAAGTGTTTCAGCCGTGCTATGATTTTACATGTTCTGTCAAAGTCACATATATTATTATACACATTTAAAGTTCAGATGTAGTGTATACTTAATGTGAACTCAGTGTTTATGTTGCTTCCCATTCAAACACACACCAGATAACATGTTTATGAGCATCTTAAGCTGTTTCAGGCTCCAGTTTCAGTCTGAAGTCTGAATATCTGAAGCTCCTTTTGTAAATGAAATAATCACTTTCTCATCAGCTTCACAAATATTCTTGAGATCTATCAGATTCATATTCAAATGTTGATATTTTCCAGTGAAGTAAAAGGCTGAAGTTATTACAGATCCCTGGATTATACATAAATAAGTCAGGTGTTTGTCTCAGTCTGTAACTGTAGTTACACAATAAGAGATCTTAGTCCTATTGTAATTTCACAGAAGCTGTAATTGCACAGAACAGAAAATACTGGCGGTGTTGCACAGACAGCCTGTGAACTGAACATCATTCCTGAACATCATGTTGCTGTTTATTCTTCAGGTGTGTTCGCTTCTGAGTCTGTGTTAGTGACAGAGGGGGATTCTGTCACTCTGTCTGTGAATCTGACTGACATACAGAGGAAGGAGGGAATCATGTGGACTTCTGGACCTAAAGAATTTCTCATAGCTGAAATCAATAATATTGTAAACTTATATACGGATAGTGATGACGGGAGATTCAGAGGAAGACTCCAGCTGAATCAGACTGGATCTCTCAACATCACACACATCAGAATCACAGACTCTGGACTTTATAAAATAACCACTCGCAAACAGAATACCTTACTCAAGACTTTCAACATTACTGTCTATGGTCAGTCCTGAATTGACCTTCTTCCATATATTTTCACTTTAAATTAAATTGTCAGTATTATCTAGAATATTATCAGAGATTATTTGAACTTTGTAATGGCAATTTATTCTCTTTCTTTGGTGCATTGTTATATGCAATGTGTAACAAACATTTGTTTTGCCGATGATTTAATTACAATTAAAATATGAATCACATGACAACTAAAGCCATTTTTCATGTTCTCCAGCTCGTCTGCCTGTTCCTGTCATCTCCAGAGTCTCTCCACAAACCTCTTCATCATCAGAAAGATCTTCAAACTGTGTGTTAGTGTGTTCAGTGATGAATGTGACACATGTGACTCTCTCCTGGTACAAAGGAAACAGTTTATTCTCCAGCATCAGTGTGTCTGATCTCAACATCAGACTCTCTCTACCTCTGGAGGTGGAATATCAGGATAACAGCACATACAGCTGTGTGGTGAAGAATCCAGTCAGTAACCAGACTCAACATCTCAACATCACTGATGTGTGTCAGCCGTGTTCAGGTACAGCAGATGTGATGTTAGTGTTTATTCACTGAACTGATTGAGAAACAGTTTTTTAATTCTTTTTACTGATGGCACAGAAATGACACACTTTTCCACATTTTTTTTTAGGAAATTCAGAATTAAATAAATGCATAGAATTAGTTTATTAAACCCATCACAGTGCGTTTGAAAGATTGTGATAAGTCATAATTCAGTTTTATGTCGTTCATTTCTCTCAGAAGACTACATGTGCTGTTGGGGGTTTACTGAATCTGTGATCCGATTGGTTGTCTCTGCTCTGGTGGGCGTGGCTGCTGTTGCTGTTCTGGTTTATGAGGTCAGATCCAAAGGAGATGAACAGAAGCGAACACACAGTCGCGTAAATGACTAAATAAATCATTCATATAGAGCCAGTTTACAGTGTTTGGAAATTTAGTCATTTAACTGTAAGTGCTTTCAGAGTCCCACACGTTTATTTTTTGTTTTCAGGTACAATTTTTCGTATAAGTTCAGATCACGTTGTTAATGTTCAGCATTCCTACAGGTCACAGCACTGATGTGAGGTCTGCTTAAAGTAGATTAAAGTATACAGTTAAAGTTTACAATCTGGAGCAGCAGTGAGAAAAGTGAGAGAACAATTTCTTTCTTTCTAAGAATAATAATAAAAAATAAATCTCTTTCATAACAACTCTTTAGGAACAGATATAGTAAGTGTGCATGTTTGTGGTTCAGAATTAGTGAAATGTTTGCAGAGGAGGTGTGTCTTCTGCTGTTTCTTCATTGACAACCTTCATATCATTTGTTATGAACTAAAACGTCTGTTTTATTCACAAGGTTTGAATAATATTAAGTCAAATATTGTGGTTTACAGGCTATAAATTCCTCATATTTGTTTTTTAAATTAATGCCTGATTCTTGCACTAACACATATTTTGTGTTGTGGCTCATTCATCATGTGTGTTGTGTATCAGAACTTGCATTAGTGTGAAATGAGGAGGTAATCTGGTGTACTGTCAGATAAACACACACTGTCTGTCCAGACTTAAGAAACATTTTAATGTTCTGACACTTTTGTTACATTGGCACAGCATCTTCAAATCACACAATCATCACAATTCTGAATTAAACTGATAAGAGATCTCCTGCAACAACCTTCATTTCAACAAATATATCAGCACGTGCCCATATGTTGCTTGTTTGTGTCCTCACTTGTTTCCTCTGTGCTGTTATGCAGTCATGGATTCTTCCATTTCTACTATCTGAACTGACACTCTGCTGCACTCTCGATCTGTCAGGGCTCAAGTATCATTCAGCGCTGGTCTCAACACATAACTTTTAATGTAGAACACATTATGTTCTTTGGAACAATCGTAACATTGTTTGTAAAAATAAGTAATAATACATAATTGGTTTGAGAAAAAACTATTAATGTTTCCCAACTACTCAGTTCAGAAGGTCTTCCTTCCTTCATTGTTATTGATACTATTCCTCATGGAGCTGTTATGCTTCTAGGGAGACTATCAAGTCACCAAGAACTTCATCTGTTCCCTCAGACACACTTAAAGCCCCAATAAGAAAACTGCTTCATGTCACACCCTTCTCCCTTTACTTTAAAATAAAGTCTCTTCAACAGTTCCATATGTTCTATCGTATTGGGAGAACTTTGTTATTTGTGTGCAATATTGATTGGAAAAACATTTCTTAAATAATTACTTAAACAAATAAAGGCTGTATTGTTGTTCCAGCCAAATGATACCTAAACAAGTTTAAATCAGATACAGACACTACAGTCTTCTGATTCCTCGCTTCAATAGGGAAGATTGTTCAGTGTCGCTACACACAAATTATGAAATTCTCTCCCCAATCTGTTGTGTTAATAATATTTCTGAATTTAAATCCCTACTCAAAACTCCTGTTTTCTGAATGTGATCATTAGGTGATGTATTGTAATTGGTCTGTTCAGCTCTGTGAATCTGTTATTGTATTAGATCTCTGCTGCTGAATGCTCTCTTACTGTACTGTATTTTCATTTCATTTCTTTACTATTTTGTAACATTCTTTTTCTATTCTTTTTATAATGTAAAGCGCCTGTGAGTTCTGAAAAGTTTCTATATAAACAAATCAAATTATTATTGTCTGATGAAACTTCATATTTTCTGGAACTCTCTTGCTGTTATTTTGGAGTGACTGCTGTAAGTTTATTAAACATAAATTGTTTTGTGGAATACATTGAGTTACTTCGAGCCATAATTTCATGTAGAAATGATTATATGAATTAATATAAAAAAGTTAATAAAGCATTTTTCTCTAGTTGTAAGTGTCACCATATGAATTTATTTTACTAATGTTTAGCAATATAAATCTAAACATTTATAGATTATGGCTAAATATAGAATATATATTTTATATAAAACATTTACAGTATAATATATCAGTTTTAACACGACTTCTGAGAATCATTTATTTTAATTTAATTTCAGATTTTTTTACTCTTAAAATGAACAAATACTCTTAATAGGAGACAAATTCTCTTGCTGTTACCTTTACAAACTGGATGTTGTGTAAAGTGTGAGAAAGTTGAGCTTATCTTCATTACAGCGAGCAGATCAGCGGACGAGACAATTTAACATATTTATTACACATGACAAACTGCTTATTCTGAAACCTGAATACATGATAATGTGTAAAGAATGCACATGTGACTGAATTCATGGTTATCCACTGTGGTTATGTGTAGTATTGTTGTATTCATACAGTACCTATAAATGATTCAACAAGGATTTCATTAATAGTATTCTGAAGCAGTTATGATAATGACTTTAATGTTGGTTAAATTATTATTCAACATTAAGTGAAAGGTAGTAAAAAACCATAGAATTTATGAAACTCTGTATCTTTTTATCATTTGTCATTTTTATAAATTATATATTATAATTTATAATTTAAACATGTAGTTTATCATTTAAAACCCATATTCATATTTTTAATTCTTTAACTTATTTTTTGTTGTATTGTTATATTCTGTTGTCATTGTTTAATTGTATGTTTTCAACACCAAACAAGAGTGGCGCTCCTGATTTTGTTGTATGCAGAGCTGTACAATGACAATAAAGGCTTTCTGTTCTATCTGTAACAGATAAAAGTCTGAAGTGGATGCTGGTCTATAAGAACGTATCCACTAATCTGACACTACAAATAAAATAAAAACCAATCTGACGCTGCAAAATAAAATAAAAACTAATCTGACACTGCAAACTGGATGATGTTAGGATGATTTTGACTGTCAGTTGTAAAATATTTTTATTGATCCTGTTTATGTTCACTGATTATGTGTTGAGGATTGTAGTGAGTAACTATTTAAAGCTTGAAAAACACATAGACATGGAAAGAAACTATTTAGGAGCTAGGAATATATGACAGCTATTGATCAAACTTCAGGAATTCATATACGGTAAAAAATGCCTGACCTAAAATACAACGATGCATATGTGGTATTCTGTGTGCAGCTTTAGGCATATATATATATATATATATATATATATATATATATATATATATATATATATATATATATACATATATATTTTCATATCCATGAGTGCAAACCACGTGTTCTGGAGTTACCTTTGCAAACGTAATTTGACTTTGTTACCTGTTCAATAAAGTCTACTGGCTTCAAAACCTCTTCAGGGCAATTATTTTGAGCAAGACAAATTCTACAACACTGTCAATAATGCCCTCTGTCAGTTGGGCAGGTACCAAGACGGCCACTCAAACACTTCCAGTGGCTTCACCTCCTGCCGCTAGTTTAGCGTTTCATGTGCAATGAAAGGCCCTTAACAACACACCTAGCATGCTTCTCAAACGGGAGGCTGTATCCTAGAGAGGATATGTCCCTCTTAGATCATCCTTTTAAGGCTTCTAGGCTAGAGTTCTCCTCAGCATTAAACACAAGAATTGTGATGGAAAGCCTGTGAAGAATACACTTCCTGCATCCTTCAAAAGAGGTAAAATGAAGGACACGAAACAAAGGCTGTCTTCCAAACATCCTTCAGTTTGAGATGACCTTTGATGGCACTTGATGATGTAGCTGAGATATGCAGCCTTACTAAGACGACGCCTCCATTTCAGAGCCCCTCTAGTTGTTCTGAATTCACTGAAGATCATTATTATTATTATTGGGGCTTATTGTTTTATTACTTTTTCAAACAAGCATTGAGATTTGAGTGCTGTGGCTCAAAATATTCAGCCCACAAGACCATGCTGGTGAATTTCATGAATATTCGAGCATGCTCCACCCAGTGAGACCAAATATCTCAAGTGTCCAGAATGGAAGATATTATAACACTGAATCAAAAAACGACTCGTTCAGTGAAGTTACACGTCACTACAGACCAGCACTTCCCTCTTCAGCTCCTCTTTTCTTGTGAACGTCTCTAAGAGCATCAGAACTCAGTTAATACAACATTTCTGTTGTTCTTGATTAAGAGAAAATGTTTGACGTGAGTTTGTTGTGTTTTTGCTCGTGGAGTCTGCTGGGTAAGTGTCTTTCAGTTCTTTCAGGTTTTCATACAGAGTAAAAGTGTTTCAGCCGTGCTATGATTTTACATGTTCTGTCAAAGTCACATATATTATTATACACATTTAAAGTTCAGATGTAGTGTATACTTAATGTGAACTCAGTGTTTATGTTGCTTCCCATTCAAACACACACCAGATAACATGTTTATGAGCATCTTAAGCTGTTTCAGGCTCCAGTTTCAGTCTGAAGTCTGAATATCTGAAGCTCCTTTTGTAAATGAAATAATCACTTTCTCATCAGCTTCACAAATATTCTTGAGATCTATCAGATTCATATTCAAATGTTGATATTTTCCAGTGAAGTAAAAGGCTGAAGTTATTACAGATCCCTGGATTATACATAAATAAGTCAGGTGTTTGTCTCAGTCTGTAACTGTAGTTACACAATAAGAGATCTTAGTCCTATTGTAATTTCACAGAAGCTGTAATTGCACAGAACAGAAAATACTGGCGGTGTTGCACAGACAGCCTGTGAACTGAACATCATTCCTGAACATCATGTTGCTGTTTATTCTTCAGGTGTGTTCGCTTCTGAGTCTGTGTTAGTGACAGAGGGGGATTCTGTCACTCTGTCTGTGAATCTGACTGACATACAGAGGAAGGAGGGAATCATGTGGACTTTTGGACCTAAAGAATTTCTCATAGCTGAAATCAATAATATTGTAAACTTATATACGGATAGTGATGACGGGAGATTCAGAGGAAGACTCCAGCTGAATCAGACTGGATCTCTCAACATCACACACATCAGAATCACAGACTCTGGACTTTATAAAATAACCACTCGCAAACAGAATACCTTACTCAAGACTTTCAACATTACTGTCTATGGTCAGTCCTGAATTGACCTTCTTCCATATATTTTCACTTTAAATTAAATTGTCAGTATTATCTAGAATATTATCAGAGATTATTTGAACTTTGTAATGGCAATTTATTCTCTTTCTTTGGTGCATTGTTATATGCAATGTGTAACAAACATTTGTTTTGCCGATGATTTAATTACAATTTAAATATGAATCACATGACAACTAAAGCCATTTTTCATGTTCTCCAGCTCGTCTGCCTGTTCCTGTCATCTCCAGAGTCTCTCCACAAAACTCTTCATCATCAGAAAGATCTTCAAACTGTGTGTTAGTGTGTTCAGTGATGAATGTGACACATGTGACTCTCTCCTGGTACAAAGGAAACAGTTTATTCTCCAGTATCAGTGTGTCTGATCTCAACATCAGACTCTCTCTACCTCTGGAGTGTGTAGATGATTCTTACAGCTGTGTGGTGAAGAATCCAGTCAGTAACCAGACTCAACATCTCAACATCACTGATGTGTGTCAGCCGTGTTCAGGTCAGAGGGTGTTAATTCACTGAGCTGATCTAAGATCAGACTGACAGATTCAGTTACAGTAATGATGCTCACTGATCTCAGATCAGATTCAGTTACAGTAATGACTCTATTACAGGTCTCACCTCAGATCATGTAGTTCTGATCTCTTGTGCTGCTGCTGGATGTCTGATGATTGTAGCTGCAGTTCTGATCTTCTGGATCTGCAGGAGACACACACACACAGATCAACAGGGTGAGTGTGAACATCTGCTGTAGCTGTAAAATGATTATTATTATAACAGATCATGATGATGTAATCTGTAAAATGATTATTATTATAACAGATCATGTTGATGTAATCTGTAAAATGATTATTATTATAACAGATCATGATGATGTAATCTGTAAAATGATTATTATTATAACAGATAATGATTATGTAATCTGTAAAATGATTATTATTATAACAGATCATGATGATGTAATCTGTAAAATGATTATTATTATAACAAATCATGATGATGTAATCTGTAAAATGATTATTATTATAACAGATAATGTTAATGTAATCTGTAAAATGATCATTATTATAACAAATCATGATGATGTAATCTGTAAAATGATTATTATTATAACAGATCATGATGATGTAATCTGTAAAATGATTATTATTATTATAACAGATCATGATGATGTAATCTGTAAAATGATTATTATTATAACAGATCATGATGATGTAATCTGTAAAATGATTATTATTATAACAGATCATGATGATGTAATCTGTAAAATGATTATTATTATTATACAGATCATGATGATGTAATCTGTAAAATGATTATTATTATAACAAATCATGATGATGTAATCTGTAAAATGATTATTATTATAACAGATAATGTTGATGTAATCTGTAAAATGATTATTATTATAACAGATCATGATGATGTAATCTGTAAAATGATTATTATTATAACGGATAATGATGATGTAATCTGTAAAATGATTATTATTATTAAACAGATCATGATGATGTAATCTGTAAAATGATTATTATTATAACAGATAATGTTAATGTAATCTGTAAAATGATCATTATTATAACAAATCATGATGATGTAATCTGTAAAATGATTATTATTATAACAGATCATGATGATGTAATCTGTAAAATGATTATTATTATAACAGATCATGATGATGTAATCTGTAAATTGATTATTATTATAACGGATCATGATGATGTAATCTGTAAAATGATTATTATTATTATAACAGATCATGATGATGTAATCTGTAAAATGATTATTATTATAACAGATCATGATGATGTAATCTGTAAAATGATTATTATTATTATAACAGATCATGATGATGTAATCTGTAAAATGATTATTATTATAACAGATCATGATTATGTAATCTGTAAAATTATTATTATTATAACAGATCATGATGATGTAATCTGTAAAATGATTATTATTATAACAGATAATGATGATGTAATCTGTAAAATGATTATTATTATTATAACAGATCATGATGATGTAATCTGTAAAATGATTATTATTATTATAACAGATCATGATGATGTAATCTGTAAAATGATTATTATTATTATAACAGATCATGATGATGTAATCTGTAAAATGATTATTATTATAACAGATCATGATGATGTAATCTGTAAAATGATTATTATTATTATAACAGATCATGATGATGTAATCTGTAAAATGATTATTATTATAACAGATCATGATGATGTAATCTGTAAAATGATTATTATTATAACAGATCATGATGATGTAATCTGTAAAATGATTATTATTATTATAACAGATCATGATGATGTAATCTGTAAAATGATTATTATTATTATAACAGATCATGATGATGTAATCTGTAAAATGATTATTATTATTATAACAGATCATGATGATGTAATCTGTAAAATGATTATTATTATTATAACAGATCATGATTATGTAATCTGTAAAATGATGATTATTATAACAGATCATGATGATGTAATCTGTAAAATGATCATTATTATGACAGATCATGATGATGTAAGCTATAAAATGATTATTATTATAACAGATCATGATGATGTAATCTGTAAAATGATTATTATTATAACAGATCATGATGATGTAATCTGTAAAATTATTATTATTATAACAGATCATGATGATGTAATCTGTAAAATGATTAGTATTATAACAGATCATGATGACGTAATCTGTAAAATGATTATTATTATAACAGATCATGATGATGTAATCTGTAAAATGATTATTATTATAACAGATCATGATGATGTAATCTGTAAAATGATTATTATTTCTGTTATTAATTTCTGTTATCTGATTAATAATCTGTTATTATTGTAGGAGTTCAGACTGCTGGAGAACAGATCACTTATGCTGATCCAACATTCTGTAAAAGACAAATACATAAACCGGTGAGAGCATTCATATCTATGATATACATGCCATAACATTACTGTTACACATAATGTGACAGCTAAATAAAATATAAAATCTTGATGAAACATTTTTATACACAACAATAACACAAAATAATTTTTCATACATTATTCTGTATTCTTTCATAATTGTAATGATTTTAATGTAGACAAATATCCATAATAAGTAATAATCAGGTGTCTGCATATGTGATGTAATTTATTATTCTGACTGGTGATGTAATTTATTATAACATATATGAGTGCAGAACTGATTCTAAAACAATACATGATTTTCTACTGTAAGACAAATAATAATCCATAAGGACAAATGTAGATGAAACTCACTAAGAGGTGCTACATGAGGACTATACACAGACAAAACACAAACAAGTCACATGTGGGGACAGTCAGGCAGGATTAAGAGAACAAAGACAAGAAACAGACAGAAGTTCACAGAACGTCACATTTACATCTGCTCTTTGATTACAGTTCATTTGTTTCTACATCTTTCTACTGTTAGTCGTGGACAGTATAAAGAAGTTTTGATAAAGAAGCTGTTAAATTAATTTCATCTCTGGATAACTTTAGTAACCTTCACCTGATCATCAATATAACAGAGATGCCACAGAGTGCAGATTTATAATCTCTTCATTCAAAAGACTTTTTAAACAAACCTTGAACTTTATCATTTTGCAAATCTCAAATATCTATATTTTATTTACACTAGAACATAGGATTAATGATGTGATGAATGTGATTGTTCTTCATGAAATGTTTCTGTGCGTCTTGTGTTTCTGTCAGAGAGCTGCAGTAGATGATGAATATAGATGATGAATGATGTGATGAATGTGATTGTTCTTCATGAAATGTTTCTGTGCGTCTTGTGTTTCTGTCAGAGAGCTGCAGTAGATGATGAATATAGATGATGAATGATGTGATGAATGTGATTGTTCTTCATGAAATGTTTCTGTGTGTCTCTTGTGTTTCTGTCAGAGAGCTGCAGTAGATGATGAATATAGATGATGAATGATGTGATGAATGTGATTGTTCTTCATGAAATGTTTCTGTGTGTCTCTTGTGTTTCTGTCAGAGAGCTGCAGTAGATGATGAATATAGATGATGAATGATGTGATGAATGTGATTGTTCTTCATGAAATGTTTCTGTGTGTCTCGTGTTTCTGTCAGAGAGCTGCAGTAGATGATGAATATAGATGATGAATGATGTGATGAATGTGATTGTTCTTCATGAAATGTTTCTGTGTGGTGTGTCTCTTGTGTTTCTGTCAGAGAGCTGCAGTAGATGATGAATATAGATGATGAATGATGTGATGAATGTGATTGTTCTTCATGAAATGTTTCTGTGTGTCTCTTGTGTTTCTGTCAGAGAGCTGCAGTAGATGATGAATATAGATGATGAATGATGTGATGAATGTGATTGTTCTTCATGAAATGTTTCTGTGTGTCTCGTGTTTCTGTCAGAGAGCTGCAGTAGATGATGAATATAGATGATGAATGATGTGATGAATGTGATTGTTCTTCATGAAATGTTTCTGTGTGTCTCGTGTTTCTGTCAGAGAGCTGCAGTAGATGATGAATATAGATGATGAATGATGTGATGAATGTGATTGTTCTTCATGAAATGTTTCTGTGTGTCTCGTGTTTCTGTCAGAGAGCTGCAGCAGATGATGAATATAGATGATGAATGATGTGATGAATGTGATTGTTCTTCATGAAATGTTTCTGTGTGTCTCTTGTGTTTCTGTCAGAGAGCTGCAGTAGATGATGAATATAGATGATGAATGATGTGATGAATGTGATTGTTCTTCATGAAATGTTTCTGTGTGTCTCTTGTGTTTCTGTCAGAGAGCTGCAGTAGATGATGAATATAGATGATGAATGATGTGATGAATGTGATTGTTCTTCATGAAATGTTTCTGTGTGCCTTGTGTTTCTGTCAGAGAGCTGCAGTAGATGATGAATATAGATGATGAATGATGTGATGAATGTGATTGTTCTTCATGAAATGTTTCTGTGTGTCTCGTGTTTCTGTCAGAGAGCTGCAGTAGATGATGAATATAGATGATGAATGATGTGATGAATGTGATTGTTCTTCATGAAATGTTTCTGTGTGTCTTGTGTTTCTGTCAGAGAGCTGCAGCAGATGATGAATATAGATGATGAATGATGTGATGAATGTGATTGTTCTTCATGAAATGTTTCTGTGTGTCTCGTGTTTCTGTCAGAGAGCTGCAGTAGATGATGAATATAGATGATGAATGATGTGATGAATGTGATTGTTCTTCATGAAATGTTTCTGTGTGTCTTGTGTTTCTGTCAGAGAGCTGCAGTAGATGATGAATATAGATGATGAATGATGTGATGAATGTGATTGTTCTTCATGAAATGATTCTGTGTGTCTTGTGTTTCTGTCAGAGAGCTGCAGCAGATGATGAATATAGATGATGAATGATGTGATGAATGTGATTGTTCTTCATGAAATGTTTCTGTGTGTCTCATGTTTCTGTCAGAGAGCTGCAGCAGATGATGATATGGTGGATGTGTTGTTCTTCATGAATGTTTCGGCAGGTGTTGCTATGAGATGATGATCAAACTCTCTGTGACTCTGAGATGAAGATCAACCGTGTGATCATCTTCACTTTCTGCTATAACTAATTCTGAATGTGTGAGTCTGTACACTCTTAATAAAGGTGCTTCATGATGTCACAGAAGAACCATTTTTACCTGTATGGTTCCATAAAGAACCTTTAACATCTGTAGAACCTTTCTGTTTTACAAAAGGTTCTTTGTAGTGATAAAGGGTTTTTTAGCTGGCAAGAAAGAAATTGTTCTTTTAAGAACCTTTGACTTTCAAAGAATTTCTTTGGGGAACCAGAAATGTTTTTTCTATGGCATCACTGTAAAGAACCTTTTTAAGAACCTTTAAGAACTTTAAGTGTAGTTTCCTCTGAACAGTGTGTGCATCACATGAAGTTTATTACATTATTACATTACAATGTCTGTGTTCTCTGTCGATCAGTCTGTTACTCCTCCATCAAATTCAAAGACCAAAAAAACTGCATGTACTAAACAGTGTCAACAGACAGCAGTTGAAACATCAAGAAACACAGAACTGTGAAATATTATCAGAAAGACAGTGATCAAAATATAAATTAATATCTGAGAATGTGGAAATAACCAAAGATTCACTGTGGTGTAAAAACAAAGTATTTTATTTTTGTCACTGTGTGCTTCTGTCAGTCCAGCAGCTTCATTTCTGGCTCACAGTGAAACTGCTGTGGAAAGAAATGTGGTTTATTCTGTTAGGGGACATGAGAGTGTTTGTCTATTAGTGACCGTTTGTGGTCGATGTGCATGTGTGTATGTGAGAGGTGTGAACTGTGAGTGTGTGTGTTTGTGAGAGGTGTGAACTGTGTGTATGTGAGAGATGT
Source organism: Chromobotia macracanthus (assembly GCA_036877525.1). Taxonomy (NCBI): domain Eukaryota; kingdom Metazoa; phylum Chordata; class Actinopteri; order Cypriniformes; family Botiidae; genus Chromobotia; species Chromobotia macracanthus. The sequence continues at coordinate 741,162 of JAZGTH010000033.1, read as the reverse complement.
GAACTGTGTGTGTGTGTGTGTATGTGAGAGATGTGAACTGTGTGTGTGTGTGTATGTGAGAGATGTGAACTGTGTGTGTGTGTGTGTATGTGAGAGATGTGAACTGTGTGTGTGTGTGTGTATGTGAGAGATGTGAACTGTGTGTGTGTGTGTGAGATGTGTGAACTGTGTGTGTGTGTGTGTGTGTGTATGTGAGAGATGTGAACTGTGTGTGTGTGTGTGTATGTGAGAGGTGTGAAGTGTGTGTGTGTATGTGAGAGATGTGAACTGTGTGTGTGTGTGTGTGTATGTGAGAGATGTGAACTGTGTGTGTGTGTGTATGTGAGATTGTGTGCGTATCATGTGGCTTTTCTTTTCTTGACCTGCTAATATTTTCCACTCGACACAAAACAGCTGTACAATGAAATGTTTGAGAAATAAAAGATTTCTTTCAATCAAGCAGTGATATTACTGTGAGATCTTACTGTATGAATGTAAACTAACATCAATATTCAGGTCATGCATGCATGACTGTCTACATAATGAACACTTCACCACAGTTCCTGTAGCTCAACTGCTGGAGCATCTGTGTCAGCAGCATGAAGATCATGGGTTTGATATAGTATATGAGTTATATGATAGTATATAACTCATATACTATATCAAATGATATATGATATAGTATATGAGACAGTATATGAGTTCCTCAGGGAACTCATATACTGATCAAATGTATTTATATTGAAGGAACTGTAAGTCACTTTCAAATAAACGTCTGCTAAATGCAGAAATGTAAATGTGAAGCTCACACAATGCTAATTCAACTGGAAACTTTTCTCAGTTTTAGCAAGAGAGAAGAAGTTACTCAGAAAACTGCATCTATTCTTGATATCTTGATATCACACCTCAGCCTCAGACCCTGAACTGTTCTGTTGTCTTGAAGAACAACATAATCCTGTTTCAGTCTGTTAATGTCAGTGAGAAATGTTTCATTAATAATCGAGGAACAAATGCAAATTATTTACTGTAAGCTTCAACATTTATGGCATCATACAAATGTTCACTGGTTGTTAATTTCTTGAGTTTTAGGGAGTAATTAACTATTGTAGTGACACTATTAACTTTATAGAGAATGTGAAACTATTTCACACTGTGTTGTGTGTTGGGGCAGTGCTACCATCTTAAGAGGATGATACTGAAATAATAATAATAATAATAATAATAATAATAATAACTGCTTACCATTTGTTTAAGTTTTGCTCTGAAATTAGATCTGTACATTTTTCACTGTATCGTTTGCAGAGAAGATATTTTACTGCACTGCATCCTCCTTATATGTTGTTTAAACAAAACATTTACCCAGAACAATAAAAATAAATTAATAGAATATAATAATAGAATATAATAAAGCAGCAGTACAGTATTTACCCAAGCTGAAAATGACATGTGATAAATCACCCCATATTACACTCCTACAGCAGAGAAACAAGATATTTCATTAAGATCTTCACTGTTGACTACAGCGCCATCTAGTGTCCACTGCAGGAATTCAAGAACAGATCTGTGATCAATATAATCAGCCAGAGACTCCAAATAAAGTCTCACTTATTAATTCACACAGATCTTTTGTACACTTGACTTTTAATAAATAAACAGAATGAATGATTATGTATCGTGTTGTATGAATTATGTATGCAGGGTTACAGTGAGGTCCAACAACAAAGTCTGGCAGTGGAGTTTGGGACATGACCCCTTATCTACCTATAGTGTATGCATTTTAAGATGCTCAAAGGACAAAAATTAAAACTTTTATATAGATTTGGAATGGAATAAGAGTAAATAAAAGAAAATTTGAGGAGAAAATTCCCTTTAACTTTCTGAGCCACAGACCTGGCATGACCATATCAAATACAAAAAAAGGAAAAACAATGTTGTATCATTTAACAAAACCCAACTGAGCCTTTCCTTGGGTAAAAAACGATCACAAGTTGAATAAAAGGAAGTGTGTGACAACCCTCTTCATGATCATAAGAGTCAACAGAACATTTGTGAGGGAAGCCCAGAGGACGGGCCTGCATCTGCATAATCTCCAGTGCAAAACTTAAAATCAGCTCTCTACAGAACATGTGAGCTGTTTATGTAATGATAAATGAAATCCAGTTGATCGTACCCTGAATGGACATCAGCAGCATTCCCACTGGATCTCCGTCTTCCTCCTGGTCTGTTCTTCACACTCCAGCTGATGGTGAGAAGGTCCCGGAAATCAATGTGTGTCAGTCATGCTGGTGTGAGTGAAGAAACGTGTGTGTCACTACAACAATTACACGGCCTGAAAAACACAAATGAAGCCGATTTAATGTGGCCCCTCAAAGAGAAATGAGAGATTAAACATCTTTAACAAGCATGTCTGAGCTTCTGCAGAAGTGAAACAGAAGCGTCTGCAGTTAGACAGAACATAGAAATCATGCATACATACATCCAATATGTTCATATTGTTAATATAATACAAGAGCTGAACACAGATCAGTCTGCTGTCAACACGTGATGTACTGTCAGTGAATCTGAGCTCTTACTCCAGTGAAGACATGAGATGATGAGGAGATTGTGCTGAGTTGTGTCAGGAGATGAAGAGATGTGAGAGCTGAAGCTGAGCATCACAAACCTTTCACACATGATCACCAAACACGTGACTGAAGGGGAGTGACACTGACGTCACTGTTATGTGCTGCTGTCTGTGACTGAACCACTCAAACATCTCATGAAGACATCATGTTCTTAACACACGGGTCTCAGATCAGTTTTCTGAGGGGAACCTCGCTTTTATTCCAGCCACACGGGAATAACGCACTTATTCAAAGACGTGAAAAGAAGAAAAATGAGTTCATAAAGCTGCTTGATATATAAAGCAGCAGCTGGAGCTCATCTGGTGTTCACTGCACAAATTACAGCTCATATAGGAACTCAGCCAAAGGTTCACACACACATCTGTACAGTGAGGACACCAGTGAAGAACTGAGTCTTACAGTGAGATCAGACTGAAATAAAGCCTGAGACCAGCAGCACTTTCATTTAACATCTCAACCGCTCATATGTGTGATCATGTGACTGGATTTTCATATTGTGTTTTCATCAGGTTTTGCATTCATTTTCTCTTCTGCTTAGCAGTGAGTTGAATCTCTCTCAAGAAAAGGTCAAAGGTTGAATCCCGAAATGTTAAAGGTCAAAGTGCGTCAGAGAGGCGTGACATTAAAGGTCACATTCCAGAGTGTGTGCGAGTGTAATATGAGTGAACACACACACACACTCAATCACAGAAGAGTGTCAGTAATTCTTCAAAGCAAACTCACAGATACAAGCTGCTGTGACTGAATGAGGTTTATGGCACTTATTACATGAACACAGACATTTCCAGAAGCTTCTGTTTTACACACAACAATCCTGTTTGTGTGGACCGTTTTTAAGGCACTTTTACTTGCGTGCAAACAGATTATGATAAAACATTTAAAAACAGTGTTGAAACTAAAGGAGCCATCGTGTCCAGTTTAAGTAGCACTGTGTGGAGATGTTGTGAAGCCTTTAGTGAGCAGTCTGTGTGTCTGACAGGAGTTGAACTGAAATGACAGCCGGCAGCAGAACCCACAGCTGTCTCATACTGTCTCATTCACATGTGTTCTGGGTGATTCTGCAGGCAGGTGATGAACTCTTTCACAGGGTGACCCTGAAAACAGATCTGATACACTGCATTGAACAGGGGGAACCTGAGAGAGAGAGAAAGAGAGAGATGGGGTGAGCACACTTTTTACTTCATCACTCACATAATGAGTTTAAAGAAACCTTCACTGTTAAACCTTCACACCTCTGTGTGACAGGACGTGTCTTCCAGAACACTGAAGTTACTCAAATATTGTGATTGTGACAATGAGCTGTGATCAACAATATGAAGTGACAGAAATGTAGTGAATATCACATCATGATTAAATATACTGATGATGTACTGGCTGTTTGAACGATAATCATAATCAGAGTTCTTCTGTCAGAGGATGTTTTGTGTGTTTCTGATGTTTGTATGTTGTGAAGATTGTAGTTATTTCTCCACCAGGTTCTTGTGTTTAAGGATCTGATGAACTTCTGCAGCTGTAGCTGGACCCTGAAGTTTCTGTCCGTTCAGCATTTCCTTCTCCAGCTCCTCAATAGACTAACAAACATAATGTAATTAGAGTTCATAAAATGTGGTGATGCAGGTCTGAGTAAATAAGTAACACACAGAATGAGAAGGAACATACTTTCCCTGTTCTAGCGAACGCCTCTCCGATTTTGCGGTTGCGTCCTCCGTAACAGGTGGTGATGAGGTCAGCGATGCCGCAGCTCTCCAGAAACGTGGCAGGAGAAACCGGACTGGCCGTGTAGAATATCCGAGCACAGGCGATCATCTCCATCAGACCCAAACGGATCACAGCAGCTTTGGTGTTGTCACCAAAGTTCAGCCCATCACAGAAACCAGCGCCTACAGCCACAATGTTCTACAACACACACACCAACAGAACAAGTCAGATTTGACCAGCATCACCCATCTGAGCACCACAGCTCAATGTGAATATATGCACCAACCGCTAGGCCACAGCTATGACATCATTCCATGACTTTCACATAGCACATCTCAAAATACCTCAGGAACAGATGAAAAACCTGAGGAATGACGATTGTTGAGATGATGGAGTGAACATTCACCTTTAATGCTCCACAGATCTCCACAACATCTGCCTCCTCCACCACCGTCACACGAAAGTTCTGCGTCTGCATCAGTTCTTTCAGCAGAGGCCCGTGAGCTTTGCTTTTACACCCTGAACACAAATCAACAGACTAGAAGGATCTTTATGAACTTTACTAAGAGTGTGTAAATCTGTAAGTTCAGATACTTTGTGATCACCACAATACAATCATATTAAACTCATATTCAGCAGATTGAGAGTATCAAGTACATCACACAAGTATATCCAAAATTTGAGTATTTATTAATTCAAGGTAAAACATTAGTACAGTTAATATTTCCATCTGTTCACTGACCAATCGTGGTTTCACAGAATTTCTCCTCTGCGACCTCATTGGCCAGATTCGCTCCCATCAGCACCGTCATCACAATACCCAATTTCTCCCTGATGACATCAGAGATGAGTTTCAGTCCATCCGGACCTTCATCTACACCCTTACAAACACACACACAGTATGTGTAGAGCCACATACACACTGATCATAATGAAACATGATGAACTGCACAGTGACTGGAGCAGGAACCTTGATGAGGGACATCCCCACAGCATCTGCCTTGATGTGACCTTTGATGGTGTCACACACCCTGGACACAAACTGATGAGGAATGACGAAGATGAGGATGTCTGCGTCCTTCACAGCGTCCAGCAGCTCTGGAACAGCCACCTGATGAAGATCACAGGAGAACTGAGACACCATCTCACCATCTGTACCACAGTACTGCAGCAGCACTTATTATAGTGCTTATTATAATTATAATCTACAATTATAATTCTCTTACAGAACTGTTTACACTGATGATGTCACGACAGAGAGAGACGGTCAAGATCACATTAAATACACACACATTCCTGATGTAACACCTGAAGACACACTGATGATGTCATGATAGAGAGAGTCAAGATCATATTAAATACACACACATTCCTGCTGTGACACCTGAAGACACACTGATGATGTCACGATAGAGAGAGAGAGTCAAGATCACATTAAATACACACACATTCCTGCTGTGACACCTGAAGACACACTGATGATGTCACGATAGAGAGAGAGAGTCAAGATCATATTAAATACACACACATTCCTGCTGTGACACCTGAAGACACACTGATGATGTCACGATAGAGAGAGAGTCAAGATCACATTAAATACACACACATTCCTGCTGTGACACCTGAAGACACACTGATGATGTCACGATAGAGAGAGAGAGTCAAGATCACATTAAATACACACACATTCCTGCTGTAACACCTGAAGACACACTGATGATGTCACGATAGAGAGAGACGGTCAAGATCACATTAAATACACACACATTCCTGCTGTAACACCTGAAGACACACTGATGATGTCACGATAGAGAGAGAGTCAAGATCACATTAAATACACACACATTCCTGCTGTAACACCTGAAGACACACTGATGATGTCATGATAGAGAGAGAGAGTCAAGATCACATTAAATACACACACATTCCTGCTGTAACACCTGAAGACACACTGATGATGTCACGATAGAGAGAGACGGTCAAGATCACATTAAATACACACACATTCCTGCTGTGACACCTGAAGACACACTGATGATGTCACGATAGAGAGAGAGAGTCAAGATCACATTAAATACACACACATTCCTGCTGTGACACCTGAAGACACACTGATGATGTCACGATAGAGAGAGAGAGTCAAGATCACATTAAATACACACACATTCCTGCTGTAACACCTGAAGACACACTGATGATGTCACGATAGAGAGTCAAGATCACATTAAATACACACACATTCCTGCTGTGACACCTGAAGACACACTGAAGATGTCACAATAGAGAGAGAGAGAGTCAAGATCATATTAAATACACACACATTCCTGCTGTAACACCTGAAGACACACTGATGATGTCACGATAGAGAGAGACGGTCAAGATCATATTAAATACACACACATTCCTGCTGTAACACCTGAAGACACACTGATGATGTCACAATAGAGAGAGGTCAAGATCACTAAATACACACATTCCTGCTGTGACACCTGAAGACACACTATGATGTCACGATAGAGAGAGAGCAAATCACATTAAATACACACTTCCTGCTGTGACACCTGAAGAAGATGTGTCACGATAGAGAGAGAGAGTCAAGATCACATTAAATACACACACATTCCTGCTGTGACACCTGAACACACACTGATGATGTCACGATAGAGAGAGACGGTCAAGATCACATTAAATACACACACATTCCTGCTGTAACACCTGAAGACACACTGATGATGTCACGATAGAGAGAGACGGTCAAGATCATATTAAATACACACACATTCCTGCTGTGACACCTGAAGACACACTGATGATGTCACGATAGAGAGAGAGAGTCAAGATCACATTAAATACACACACATTCCTGCTGTGACACCTGAAGACACACTGATGATGTCACGATAGAGAGAGAGAGTCAAGATCATATTAAATACACACACATTCCTGCTGTAACACCTGAAGACACACTGATGATGTCACGATAGAGAGAGAGAGTCAAGATCATATTAAATACACACACATTCCTGCTGTGACACCTGAAGACACACTGATGATGTCACGATAGAGAGAGAGAGTCAAGATCATATTAAATACACACACATTCCTGCTGTGACACCTGAAGACACACTGATGATGTCACGATAGAGAGAGAGAGTCAAGATCACATTAAATACACACACATTCCTGCTGTAACACCTGAACACACACTGATGATGTCACGATAGAGAGAGACGGTCAAGATCATATTAAATACACACACATTCCTGCTGTAACACCTGAAGACACACTGAAGATGTCACAATAGAGAGAGAGAGAGTCAAGATCACATTAAATACACACACATTCCTGCTGTGACACCTGAAGACACACTGATGATGTCACGATAGAGAGAGAGAGTCAAGATCACATTAAATACACACACATTCCTGCTGTGACACCTGAAGACACACTGATGATGTCACGATAGAGAGAGAGAGTCAAGATCACATTAAATACACACACATTCCTGCTGTGACACCTGAAGACACACTGATGATGTCACGATAGAGAGAGAGAGTCAAGATCATATTAAATACACACACATTCCTGCTGTGACACCTGAAGACACACTGAAGATGTCACGATAGAGAGAGAGAGTCAAGATCACATTAAATACACACACATTCCTGCTGTGACACCTGAAGACACACTGATGATGTCACGATAGAGAGAGAGAGTCAAGATCATATTAAATACACACACATTCCTGCTGTGACACCTGAAGACACACTGATGATGTCACGATAGAGAGAGAGAGTCAAGATCATATTAAATACACACACATTCCTGCTGTAACACCTGAAGACACACTGATGATGTCACGATAGAGAGAGACGGTCAAGATCACATTAAATACACACACATTCCTGCTGTGACACCTGAAGACACACTGATGATGTCACGATAGAGAGAGAGAGTCAAGATCATATTAAATACACACACATTCCTGCTGTAACACCTGAAGACACACTGATGATGTCACGATAGAGAGAGACGGTCAAGATCACATTAAATACACACACATTCCTGCTGTGACACCTGAAGACACACTGATGATGTCACAATAGAGAGAGAGAGTCAAGATCACATTAAATACACACACATTCCTGCTGTGACACCTGAAGACACACTGATGATGTCACGATAGAGAGAGAGAGTCAAGATCACATTAAATACACACACATTCCTGCTGTAACACCTGAAGACACACTGATGATGTCACGATAGAGAGAGAGAGTCAAGATCATATTAAATACACACACATTCCTGCTGTAACACCTGAAGACACACTGATGATGTCACGATAGAGAGAGACGGTCAAGATCATATTAAATACACACACATTCCTGCTGTAACACCTGAAGTTAATTCCTGCTGTAAACCTGAAGACACATGATGATGTCACGATAGAGAGAGAGTCAAGATCATATTAAATACACACACATTCCTGCTGTAACACCTGAAGACACACTGATGATGTCACGATAGAGAGAGAGAGTCAAGATCATATTAAATACACACACATTCCTGCTGTGACACCTGAAGACACACTGATGATGTCACGATAGAGAGAGAGAGTCAAGATCACATTAAATACACACACATTCCTGCTGTAACACCTGAAGACACACTGATGATGTCACGATAGAGAGAGATCAAGATCACATTAAATACACACACATTCCTGCTGTGACACCTGAAGACACACTGATGATGTCACGATAGAGAGAGAGTCAAGATCACATTAAATACACACACATTCCTGCTGTGACACCTGAAGACACACTGATGATGTCACGATAGAGAGAGACGGTCAAGATCACATTAAATACACACACATTCCTGCTGTAACACCTGAAGACACACTGATGATGTCACGATAGAAGAAGTCAAGATCACATTAAATACACACACATTCCTGCTGTAACACCTGAAGACACACTGATGATGTCACGATAGAGAGAGAGTCAAGATCACATTAAATACACACACATTCCTGCTGTAACACCTGAAGACACACTGATGATGTCACGATAGAGAGAGAGGTCAAGATCACATTAAATACACACACATTCCTGCTGTAACACCTGAAGACACACTGATGATGTCACGATAGAGAGAGAGTCAAGATCACATTAAATACACACACATTCCTGCTGTAACACCTGAAGACACACTGATGATGTCACGATAGAGAGAGAGTCAAGATCACATTAAATACACACACATTCCTGCTGTGACACCTGAAGACACACTGATGATGTCACGATAGAGAGAACGGTCAAGATCATATTAAATACACACACATTCCTGCTGTGACACCTGAAGACACACTGATGATGTCACGATAGAGAGAGAGAGTCAAGATCATATTAAATACACACACATTCCTGCTGTAACACCTGAAGACACACTGATGATGTCACGATAGAGAGAGAGAGTCAAGATCACATTAAATACACACACATTCCTGCTGTAACACCTGAAGACACACTGATGATGTCACGATAGAGAGTCAAGATCACATTAAATACACACACATTCCTGCTGTGACACCTGAAGACACACTGATGATGTCACGATAGAGAGAGAGTCAAGATCATATTAAATACACACATTTCCTGCTGTGACACCTGAAGACACACTGAAGATGTCACAATAGAAGAGAGTCAAGATCACATTAAATACACACAATTCCTGCTGTAAACCTGAAGACAAGTCACGATAGAGAGAGAGTCAAGATCACATTAAATACACACACATTCCTGCTGTGACACCTGAAGACACACTGATGATGTCACGATAGAGAGAAGGTCAAGATCACATTAAATACACACACATTCCTGCTGTGACACCTGAAGACACACTGATGATGTCACGATAGAGAGGAGTCAAGATCATATTAAATACACACACATTCCTGCTGTGACACCTGAAGACACACTGATGATGTCACGATAGAGAGAGAGAGTCAAGATCACATTAAATACACACACATTCCTGCTGTAACACCTGAAGACACACTGATGATGTCACGATAGAGAGAGAGTCAAGATCATATTAAATACACACACATTCCTGCTGTAACACCTGAAGACACACTGATGATGTCACGATAGAGAGAGAGACAAGATCATATTAAATACACACACATTCCTGCTGTGACACCTGAAGACACACTGATGATGTCACGATAGAGAGAGAGAGTCAAGATCACATTAAATACACACAATTCCTGCTGTAACACCTGAAGACACACTGATGATGTCACGATAGAGAGAGAGTCAAGATCACATTAAATACACACACATTCCTGCTGTGACACCTGAAGACACACTGATGATGTCACGATAGAGAGAGAGGTCAAGATCACATTAAATACACACACATTCCTGCTGTGACACCTGAAGACACACTGATGATGTCACGATAGAGAGAGAGTCAAGATCATATTAAATACACACACATTCCTGCTGTGACACCTGAAGACACACTGATGATGTCACGATAGAGAGAGAGAGTCAAGATCACATTAAATACACACACATTCCTGCTGTAACACCTGAAGACACACTGATGATGTCACGATAGAGAGAGTTCAAGATCATATTAAATACACACACATTCCTGCTGTGACACCTGAAGACACACTGATGATGTCACGATAGAGAGAGAGAGTCAAGATCACATTAAATACACACACATTCCTGCTGTGACACCTGAAGACACACTGATGATGTCACGATAGAGAGAGAGTCAAGATCACATTAAATACACACACATTCCTGCTGTAACACCTGAAGACACACTGATGATGTCACGATAGAGAGAGAAGTCAAGATCATATTAAATACACACATTCCTGCTGTGACACCTGAAGACACACTGATGATGTCACGATAGAGAGAGAGTCAAGATCACATTAAATACACACACTTCCTGCTGTACACCTGAAGACACCGATGATGTCACGATAGAGAGAGAGTCAAGATCATATTAAATACACACACATTCCTGCTGTGACACCTGAAGACACACTGATGATGTCACGATAGAGAGAGGTCAAGATCACATTAAATACACACACATTCCTGCTGTAACACCTGAAGACACACTGATGATGTCACGATAGAGAGAGAGTCAAGATCACATTAAATACACACACATTCCTGCTGTGACACCTGAAGACACACTGATGATGTCACGATAGAGAGAGAGGTCAAGATCACATTAAATACACACACATTCCTGCTGTAACACCTGAAGACACACTGATGATGTCACGATAGAGAGAGAGTCAAGATCACATTAAATACACACACATTCCTGCTGTGACACCTGAAGACACACTGATGATGTCACGATAGAGAGAGAGAGTCAAGATCACATTAAATACACACACATTCCTGCTGTGACACCTGAAGACACACTGATGATGTCACGATAGAGAGAGAGAGTCAAGATCACATTAAATACACACACATTCCTGCTGTAACACCTGAAGACACACTGATGATGTCACGATAGAGAGAGAGTCAAGATCATATTAAATACACACACATTCCTGCTGTAACACCTGAAGACACACTGATGATGTCACGATAGAGAGAGAGGTCAAGATCACATTAAATACACACACATTCCTGCTGTGACACCTGAAGACACACTGATGATGTCACGATAGAGAGAGAGTCAAGATCATATTAAATACACACACATTCCTGCTGTGACACCTGAAGACACACTGATGATGTCACGATAGAGAGAGAGTCAAGATCACATTAAATACACACACATTCCTGCTGTAACACCTGAAGACACACTGATGATGTCACGATAGAGAGAGAGGTCAAGATCATATTAAATACACACACATTCCTGCTGTAACACCTGAAGACACACTGATGATGTCACGATAGAGAGAGATCAAGATCACATTAAATACACACACATTCCTGCTGTGACACCTGAAGACACACTGATGATGTCACGATAGAGAGAGAGAGTCAAGATCACATTAAATACACACACATTCCTGCTGTAACACCTGAAGACACACTGATGATGTCACGATAGAGAGAGAGTCAAGATCACATTAAATACACACACATTCCTGCTGTGACACCTGAAGACACACTGATGATGTCACGATAGAGAGAGAGAGGTCAAGATCACATTAAATACACACACATTCCTGCTGTAACACCTGAAGACACACTGATGATGTCACGATAGAGAGAGAGTCAAGATCACATTAAATACACACACATTCCTGCTGTGACACCTGAAGACACACTGATGATGTCACGATAGAGAGAGAAGTCAAGATCACATTAAATACACACACATTCCTGCTGTAACACCTGAAGACACACTGATGATGTCACGATAGAGAGAGAAGATCACATTAAATACACACACATTCCTGCTGTAACACCTGAAGACACACTGATGATGTCACGATAGAGAGAGAGAGTCAAGATCACATTAAATACACACACATTCCTGCTGTGACACCTGAAGACACACTGATGATGTCACGATAGAGAGAGAGAGTCAAGATCACATTAAATACACACACATTCCTGCTGTAACACCTGAAGACACACTGATGATGTCACGATAGAGAGAAGTCAAGATCACATTAAATACACACACATTCCTGCTGTGACACCTGAAGACACACTGATGATGTCACGATAGAGAGAGAGGTCAAGATCATATTAAATACACACACATTCCTGCTGTAACACCTGAAGACACACTGATGATGTCACGATAGAGAGAGAGAGTCAAGATCACATTAAATACACACACATTCCTGCTGTGACACCTGAAGACACACTGATGATGTCACGATAGAGAGAGAGAGTCAAGATCATATTAAATACACACACATTCCTGCTGTGACACCTGAAGACACACTGATGATGTCACGATAGAGAGAGAGAGTCAAGATCACATTAAATACACACACATTCCTGCTGTGACACCTGAAGACACACTGATGATGTCACGATAGAGAGAGAGAGTCAAGATCACATTAAATACACACACATTCCTGCTGTGACACCTGAAGACACACTGATGATGTCACGATAGAGAGAGAGTCAAGATCATATTAAATACACACACATTCCTGCTGTGACACCTGAAGACACACTGATGATGTCACGATAGAGAGAGGTCAAGATCACATTAAATACACACACATTCCTGCTGTGACACCTGAAGACACACTGATGATGTCACGATAGAGAGAGAGAGTCAAGATCATATTAAATACACACACATTCCTGCTGTAACACCTGAAGACACACTGATGATGTCACGATAGAGAGAGACGGTCAAGATCACATTAAATACACACACATTCCTGCTGTAACACCTGAAGACACACTGATGATGTCACGATAGAGAGAGACGGTCAAGATCACATTAAATACACACACATTCCTGCTGTAACACCTGAAGACACACTGATGATGTCACGATAGAGAGAGACGGTCAAGATCATATTAAATACACACACATTCCTGCTGTGACACCTGAAGACACACTGATGATGTCACGATAGAGAGAGAGAGTCAAGATCACATTAAATACACACACATTCCTGCTGTAACACCTGAAGACACACTGATGATGTCACGATAGAGAGAGAGAGTCAAGATCACATTAAATACACACACATTCCTGCTGTGACACCTGAAGACACACTGATGATGTCACGATAGAGAGAGAGAGAGTCAAGATCATATTAAATACACACACATTCCTGCTGTAACACCTGAAGACACACTGATGATGTCACGATAGAGAGAGAGAGTCAAGATCACATTAAATACACACACATTCCTGCTGTGACACCTGAAGACACACTGATGATGTCACGATAGAGAGAGAGTCAAGATCACATTAAATACACACACATTCCTGCTGTGACACCTGAAGACACACTGTGATGTCAAGAGAGAGAGAGTCAAGATCATATTAAATACACACACATTCCTGCTGTGACACCTGAAGACACACTGATGATGTCACGATAGAGAGAGAGTCAAGATCATATTAAATACACACACATTCCTGCTGTGACACCTGAAGACACACTGATGATGTCACGATAGAGAGAGAGATCAAGATCACATTAAATACACACACATTCCTGCTGTGACACCTGAAGACACACTGATGATGTCACGATAGAGAGAGAGAGTCAAGATCACATTAAATACACACACATTCCTGCTGTAACACCTGAAGACACACTGATGATGTCACGATAGAGAGAGAGAGTCAAGATCACATTAAATACACACACATTCCTGCTGTGACACCTGAAGACACACTGATGATGTCACGATAGAGAGAGAGAGTCAAGATCACATTAAATACACACACATTCCTGCTGTGACACCTGAAGACACACTGATGATGTCACGATAGAGAGAGAGAGTCAAGATCATATTAAATACACACACATTCCTGCTGTGACACCTGAAGACACACTGATGATGTCACGATAGAGAGAGAGTCAAGATCACATTAAATACACACACATTCCTGCTGTGACACCTGAAGACACACTGATGATGTCACGATAGAGAGAGAGAGTCAAGATCACATTAAATACACACACATTCCTGCTGTGACACCTGAAGACACACTGATGATGTCACGATAGAGAGAGAGAGTCAAGATCACATTAAATACACACACATTCCTGCTGTGACACCTGAAGACACACTGATGATGTCACGATAGAGAGAGAGAGTCAAGATCATATTAAATACACACACATTCCTGCTGTAACACCTGAAGACACACTGATGATGTCACGATAGAGTCAAGATCACATTAAATACACACAATTCCTGCTGTGACACCTGAAGACACACTGATGATGTCACGATAGAGAGAGAGTCAAGATCATATTAAATACACACAATTCCTGCTGTGACACCTGAAGACACACTGATGATGTCACAGAGAGAGAGAGTCAAGATCATATTAAATACACACATTCCTGCTGTGACACCTGAAGACACACTGATGATGTCACGATAGAGAGAGAGTCAAGATCATATTAAATACACACACATTCCTGCTGTAACACCTGAAGACACACTGATGATGTCACGATAGAGAGAGAGGTCAAGATCATATTAAATACACACACATTCCTGCTGTGACACCTGAAGACACACTGATGATGTCACGATAGAGAGAGAGAGTCAAGATCACATTAAATACACACACATTCCTGCTGTAACACCTGAAGACACACTGATGATGTCACGATAGAGAGAGAGTCAAGATCAATTAAATAAAAATTAAACATTCTGTGACACCTGAAGACACACTGATGATGTCACGATAGAGAGAGTCAAGATCACATTAAATACACACATTCCTGCTGTGACACCTGAAGACACACTGATGATGTCACGATAGAGAGAGAGTCAAGATCATATTAAATACACACACATTCCTGCTGTAACACCTGAAGACACACTGATGATGTCACGATAGAGAGAGAGTCAAGATCATATTAAATACACACACATTCCTGCTGTGACACCTGAAGACACACTGATGATGTCACGATAGAGAGAGAGAGTCAAGATCACATTAAATACACACACATTCCTGCTGTGACACCTGAAGACACACTGATGATGTCACGATAGAGAGAGAGAGTCAAGATCACATTAAATACACACACATTCCTGCTGTGACACCTGAAGACACACTGATGATGTCACGATAGAGAGAGAGTCAAGATCACATTAAATACACACACATTCCTGCTGTGACACCTGAAGACACACTGATGATGTCACGATAGAGAGAGAGAGTCAAGATCACATTAAATACACACACATTCCTGCTGTGACACCTGAAGACACACTGATGATGTCACGATAGAGAGAGAGATCAAGATCACATTAAATACACACACATTCCTGCTGTGACACCTGAAGACACACTGATGATGTCACATAGAGAGAGAGAGTCAAGATCACATTAAATACACACACATTCCTGCTGTAACACCTGAAGACACACTGATGATGTCACGATAGAGAGAGAGAGTCAAGATCACATTAAATACACACACATTCCTGCTGTGACACCTGAAGACACACTGATGATGTCACGATAGAGAGAGAGTCAAGATCATATTAAATACACACATTCCTGCTGTGACACCTGAAGACACACTGATGATGTCACGATAGAGAGAGAGTCAAGATCACATTAAATACACACACATTCCTGCTGTGACACCTGAAGACACACTGATGATGTCACGATAGAGAGAGGAGTCAAGATCACATTAAATACACACAATTCCTGCTGTGACACCTGAAGACACACTGAGATGTCACGATAGAGAGAGAGAGTCAAGATCATATTAAATACACACACATTCCTGCTGTAACACCTGAAGACACACTGATGATGTCACGATAGAGAGAGAGTCAAGATCATATTAAATACACACACATTCCTGCTGTGACACCTGAAGACACACTGATGATGTCACGATAGAGAGAGAGAGTCAAGATCACATTAAATACACACACATTCCTGCTGTGACACCTGAAGACACACTGATGATGTCACGATAGAGAGAGAGAGTCAAGATCATATTAAATACACACACATTCCTGCTGTAACACCTGAAGACACACTGATGATGTCACGATAGAGAGAGAGGTCAAGATCACATTAAATACACACACATTCCTGCTGTAACACCTGAAGACACACTGATGATGTCACGATAGAGAGAGAGGGTCAAGATCATATTAAATACACACACATTCCTGCTGTGACACCTGAAGACACACTGATGATGTCACGATAGAGAGAGAGAGTCAAGATCATATTAAATACACACACATTCCTGCTGTAACACCTGAAGACACACTGATGATGTCACGATAGAGAGAGACGGTCAAGATCATATTAAATACACACACATTCCTGCTGTGACACCTGAAGACACACTGATGATGTCACGATAGAGAGAGAGAGTCAAGATCATATTAAATACACACACATTCCTGCTGTGACACCTGAAGACACACTGATGATGTCACGATAGAGAGAGAGAGTCAAGATCATATTAAATACACACACATTCCTGCTGTGACACCTGAAGACACACTGATGATGTCACGATAGAGAGAGAGAGTCAAGATCATATTAAATACACACACATTCCTGCTGTGACACCTGAAGACACACTGATGATGTCACGATAGAGAGAGAGGTCAAGATCACATTAAATACACACATTCCTGCTGTGACACCTGAAGACAGATGATGTCACGATAGAGAGAGAGGTCAAGATCATATTAAATACACACAATTCCTGCTGTAACACCTGAAGACACACTGATGATGTCACGATAGAGAGAGAGAGTCAAGATCATATTAAATACACACACATTCCTGCTGTGACACCTGAAGACACACTGATGATGTCACGATAGAGAGAGAGTCAAGATCACATTAAATACACACATTCCTGCTGTGACACCTGAAGACACACTGATGATGTCACGATAGAGAGAGAGGTCAAGATCACATTAAATACACACACATTCCTGCTGTAACACCTGAAGACACACTGATGATGTCACGATAGAGAGAGAGGTCAAGATCACATTAAATACACACACATTCCTGCTGTGACACCTGAAGACACACTGATGATGTCACGATAGAGAGAGAGAGTCAAGATCACATTAAATACACACACATTCCTGCTGTGACACCTGAAGACACACTGATGATGTCACGATAGAGAGAGAGGTCAAGATCACATTAAATACACACACATTCCTGCTGTAACACCTGAAGACACACTGATGATGTCACGATAGAGAGAGAGAGTCAAGATCACATTAAATACACACACATTCCTGCTGTAACACCTGAAGACACACTGATGATGTCACGATAGAGAGAGAGTCAAGATCATATTAAATACACACACATTCCTGCTGTGACACCTGAAGACACACTGATGATGTCACGATAGAGAGAGAGAGTCAAGATCACATTAAATACACACAATTCCTGCTGTAACACCTGAAGACACTGTGATGTCACGATAGAGAGATCAAGATCACATTAAATACACAATTCCTGCTGTGACACCTGAAGAACACTGATGATGTCACGATAGAGAGAGAGTCAAGATCATATTAAATACACACACATTCCTGCTGTGACACCTGAAGACACACTGATGATGTCACGATAGAGAGAGGTCAAGATCATATTAAATACACACAATTCCTGCTGTGACACCTGAAGACACACTGATGATGTCACGATAGAGAGAGGTCAAGATCATATTAAATACACACACATTCCTGCTGTGACACCTGAAGACACACTGATGATGTCACGATAGAGAGAGAGAGTCAAGATCACATTAAATACACACACATTCCTGCTGTAACACCTGAAGACACACTGATGATGTCACGATAGAGAGAGAGAGTCAAGATCACATTAAATACACACACATTCCTGCTGTAACACCTGAAGACACACTGATGATGTCACGATAGAGAGAGAGAGTCAAGATCACATTAAATACACACAATTCCTGCTGTGACACCTGAAGACACATGATGATGTCACGATAGAGAGAGATCAAGATCACATTAAATACACACACATTCCTGCTGTGACACCTGAAGACACACTGATGATGTCACGATAGAGAGAGAGAGTCAAGATCACATTAAATACACACACATTCCTGCTGTAACACCTGAAGACACACTGATGATGTCACGATAGAGAGAGAGAGTCAAGATCATATTAAATACACACACATTCCTGCTGTAACACCTGAAGACACACTGATGATGTCACGATAGAGAGAGAGAGAGTCAAGATCATATTAAATACACACACATTCCTGCTGTAACACCTGAAGACACACTGATGATGTCACGATAAGAGAGTCAAGATCACATTAAATACACCACATTCCTGTTAACCATCAAATCATTTAAATACACACATTCCTGCTGTGACACCTGAAGACACCTGATGATGTCACGTAGAGAGAGAGAGCAAATCATATTAAATACACACATTCCTGCTGTGACACCGAAGACACACTGATGATGTCACGATAGAGAGAGAGTCAAGATCATATTAAATACACACACATTCCTGCTGTGACACCTGAAGACACACTGATGATGTCACGATAGAGAGAGAGGTCAAGATCACATTAAATACACACACATTCCTGCTGTAACACCTGAAGACACACTGATGATGTCACGATAGAGAGAGTCAAGATCACATTAAATACACACACATTCCTGCTGTAACACCTGAAGACACACTGATGATGTCACGAAGAGAGAGAGTCAAGATCATATTAAATACACACACATTCCTGCTGTAACACCTGAAGACACACTGATGATGTCACGATAGAGAGAGACGGTCAAGATCATATTAAATACACACACATTCCTGCTGTAACACCTGAAGACACACTGATGATGTCACGATAGAGAGAGAGAGTCAAGATCACATTAAATACACACACATTCCTGCTGTGACACCTGAAGACACACTGATGATGTCACGATAGAGAGAGTCAAGATCACATTAAATACACACACATTCCTGCTGTGACACCTGAAGACACACTGATGATGTCACGATAGAGAGAGTCAAGATCACATTAAATACACACACATTCCTGCTGTAACACCTGAAGACACACTGATGATGTCACGATAGAGAGAGAGTCAAGATCACATTAAATACACACACATTCCTGCTGTAACACCTGAAGACACACTGATGATGTCACGATAGAGAGAGAGAGTCAAGATCACATTAAATACACACACATTCCTGCTGTGACACCTGAAGACACACTGATGATGTCACGATAGAGAGAGTCAAGATCACATTAAATACACACACATTCCTGCTGTAACACCTGAAGACACACTGATGATGTCACGATAGAGAGAGAGAGTCAAGATCACATTAAATACACACACATTCCTGCTGTGACACCTGAAGACACACTGATGATGTCACGATAGAGAGAGAGAGTCAAGATCACATTAAATACACACACATTCCTGCTGTAACACCTGAAGACACACTGATGATGTCACGATAGAGAGTCAAGATCACATTAAATACACACACATTCCTGCTGTAACACCTGAAGACACACTGATGATGTCACGATAGAGAGAGAGAGTCAAGATCATATTAAATACACACACATTCCTGCTGTAACACCTGAAGACACACTGATGATGTCACGATAGAGAGAGAGAGAGTCAAGATCACATTAAATACACACACATTCCTGCTGTAACACCTGAAGACACACTGATGATGTCACGATAGAGAGAGACGGTCAAGATCATATTAAATACACACACATTCCTGCTGTAACACCTGAAGACACACTGATGATGTCACGATAGAGAGAGAGAGTCAAGATCACATTAAATACACACACATTCCTGCTGTAACACCTGAAGACACACTGATGATGTCACGATAGAGAGAGAGAGTCAAGATCACATTAAATACACACACATTCCTGCTGTAACACCTGAAGACACACTGATGATGTCACGATAGAGAGAGAGAGTCAAGATCACATTAAATACACACACATTCCTGCTGTGACACCTGAAGACACACTGATGATGTCACGATAGAGAGAGACGGTCAAGATCACATTAAATACACACACATTCCTGCTGTAACACCTGAAGACACACTGATGATGTCACGATAGAGAGAGTCAAGATCACATTAAATACACACACATTCCTGCTGTAACACCTGAAGACACACTGATGATGTCACGATAGAGAGAGAGAGTCAAGATCATATTAAATACACACACATTCCTGCTGTAACACCTGAAGACACACTGATGATGTCACGATAGAGAGAGTCAAGATCACATTAAATACACACACATTCCTGCTGTAACACCTGAAGACACACTGATGATGTCACGATAGAGAGAGAGTCAAGATCACATTAAATACACACACATTCCTGCTGTAACACCTGAAGACACACTGATGATGTCACGATAGAGAGAGAGTCAAGATCACATTAAATACACACACATTCCTGCTGTAACACCTGAAGACACACTGATGATGTCACGATAGAGAGAGAGAGTCAAGATCACATTAAATACACACACATTCCTGCTGTAACACCTGAAGACACACTGATGATGTCACGATAGAGAGAGTCAAGATCACATTAAATACACACACATTCCTGCTGTGACACCTGAAGACACACTGATGATGTCACGATAGAGAGAGACGGTCAAGATCACATTAAATACACACACATTCCTGCTGTAACACCTGAAGACACACTGATGATGTCACGATAGAGAGAGTCAAGATCACATTAAATACACACACATTCCTGCTGTAACACCTGAAGACACACTGATGATGTCACGATAGAGAGAGACGGTCAAGATCACATTAAATACACACACATTCCTGCTGTAACACCTGAAGACACACTGATGATGTCACGATAGAGAGAGTCAAGATCACATTAAATACACACACATTCCTGCTGTGACACCTGAAGACACACTGAAGATGTCACAATAGAGAGAGAGAGAGTCAAGATCATATTAAATACACACACATTCCTGCTGTAACACCTGAAGACACACTGATGATGTCACGATAGAGACAGACGGTCAAGATCATATTAAATACACACACATTCCTGCTGTAACACCTGAAGACACACTGATGATGTCACGATAGAGACAGACGGTCAAGATCATATTAAATACACACACATTCCTGCTGTGACACCTGAAGACACACTGATGATGTCACGATAGAGAGAGACGGTCAAGATCATATTAAATACACACACATTCCTGCTGTAACACCTGAAGACACACTGATGATGTCACGATAGAGAGAGAGAGTCAAGATCATATTAAATACACACACATTCCTGCTGTAACACCTGAAGACACACTGATGATGTCACGATAGAGAGAGTCAAGATCACATTAAATACACACACATTCCTGCTGTGACACCTGAAGACACACTGATGATGTCACGATAGAGAGAGAGAGAGTCAAGATCACATTAAATACACACACATTCCTGCTGTGACACCTGAAGACACACTGAAGATGTCACAATAGAGAGAGAGAGAGTCAAGATCACATTAAATACACACACATTCCTGCTGTAACACCTGAAGACACACTGATGATGTCACGATAGAGAGAGACGGTCAAGATCACATTAAATACACACACATTCCTGCTGTAACACCTGAAGACACACTGATGATGTCACGATAGAGACAGACGGTCAAGATCACATTAAATACACACACATTCCTGCTGTAACACCTGAAGACACACTGATGATGTCACGATAGAGAGAGAGAGTCAAGATCACATTAAATACACACACATTCCTGCTGTAACACCTGAAGACACACTGATGATGTCACGATAGAGAGAGAGAGTCAAGATCATATTAAATACACACACATTCCTGCTGTGACACCTGAAGACACACTGATGATGTCACGATAGAGAGACGGTCAAGATCACATTAAATACACACACATTCCTGCTGTAACACCTGAAGACACACTGATGATGTCACGATAGAGAGAGAGTCAAGATCATATTAAATACACACACATTCCTGCTGTGACACCTGAAGACACACTGATGATGTCACGATAGAGAGAGAGAGAGTCAAGATCACATTAAATACACACACATTCCTGCTGTGACACCTGAAGACACACTGATGATGTCACGATAGAGAGAGAGAGTCAAGATCACATTAAATACACACACATTCCTGCTGTAACACCTGAAGACACACTGATGATGTCACGATAGAGAGAGTCAAGATCACATTAAATACACACACATTCCTGCTGTGACACCTGAAGACACACTGATGATGTCACGATAGAGAGAGTCAAGATCATATTAAATACACACACATTCCTGCTGTGACACCTGAAGACACACTGATGATGTCACGATAGAGAGAGACGGTCAAGATCACATTAAATACACACACATTCCTGCTGTGACACCTGAAGACACACTGATGATGTCACGATAGAGAGAGAGAGTCAAGATCACATTAAATACACACACATTCCTGCTGTGACACCTGAAGACACACTGATGATGTCACGATAGAGAGAGACGGTCAAGATCATATTAAATACACACACATTCCTGCTGTAACACCTGAAGACACACTGAAGATGTCACAATAGAGAGAGAGAGTCAAGATCACATTAAATACACACACATTCCTGCTGTGACACCTGAAGACACACTGATGATGTCACGATAGAGAGAGAGAGTCAAGATCACATTAAATACACACACATTCCTGCTGTGACACCTGAAGACACACTGATGATGTCACGATAGAGAGAGAGAGTCAAGATCACATTAAATACACACACATTCCTGCTGTAACACCTGAACACA
Organism: Chromobotia macracanthus; assembly: GCA_036877525.1. Taxonomy (NCBI): domain Eukaryota; kingdom Metazoa; phylum Chordata; class Actinopteri; order Cypriniformes; family Botiidae; genus Chromobotia; species Chromobotia macracanthus. The sequence continues at coordinate 717,246 of JAZGTH010000033.1, read as the reverse complement.
CACTGATGATGTCACGATAGAGAGAGAGTCAAGATCATATTAAATACACACACATTCCTGCTGTGACACCTGAAGACACACTGATGATGTCACGATAGAGAGAGAGACAAGATCATATTAAATACACACACATTCCTGCTGTAACACCTGAAGACACACTGAAGATGTCACAATAGAGAGAGAGAGAGTCAAGATCACATTAAATACACACACATTCCTGCTGTGACACCTGAAGACACACTGATGATGTCACGATAGAGAGAGAGAGTCAAGATCACATTAAATACACACACATTCCTGCTGTGACACCTGAAGACACACTGATGATGTCACGATAGAGAGAGAGAGAGTCAAGATCACATTAAATACACACACATTCCTGCTGTGACACCTGAAGACACACTGATGATGTCACGATAGAGAGAGAGTCAAGATCATATTAAATACACACACATTCCTGCTGTGACACCTGAAGACACACTGATGATGTCACGATAGAGAGAGAGAGTCAAGATCATATTAAATACACACACATTCCTGCTGTGACACCTGAAGACACACTGATGATGTCACGATAGAGAGAGAGAGTCAAGATCACATTAAATACACACACATTCCTGCTGTGACACCTGAAGACACACTGATGATGTCACGATAGAGAGAGAGAGAGTCAAGATCATATTAAATACACACACATTCCTGCTGTGACACCTGAAGACACACTGATGATGTCACGATAGAGAGAGAGAGTCAAGATCATATTAAATACACACACATTCCTGCTGTAACACCTGAAGACACACTGATGATGTCACGATAGAGAGAGACGGTCAAGATCACATTAAATACACACACATTCCTGCTGTGACACCTGAAGACACACTGATGATGTCACGATAGAGAGAGAGAGTCAAGATCATATTAAATACACACACATTCCTGCTGTAACACCTGAAGACACACTGATGATGTCACAATAGAGAGAGAGAGAGTCAAGATCATATTAAATACACACACATTCCTGCTGTAACACCTGAAGACACACTGATGATGTCACGATAGAGAGAGAGAGTCAAGATCATATTAAATACACACACATTCCTGCTGTAACACCTGAAGACACACTGATGATGTCACGATAGAGAGAGAGAGTCAAGATCATATTAAATACACACACATTCCTGCTGTGACACCTGAAGACACACTGATGATGTCACGATAGAGAGAGAGAGTCAAGATCACATTAAATACACACACATTCCTGCTGTGACACCTGAAGACACACTGATGATGTCACGATAGAGAGAGAGAGTCAAGATCACATTAAATACACACACATTCCTGCTGTGACACCTGAAGACACACTGATGATGTCACGATAGAGAGAGAGAGTCAAGATCACATTAAATACACACACATTCCTGCTGTAACACCTGAAGACACACTGATGATGTCACGATAGAGAGAGAGGGTCAAGATCACATTAAATACACACACATTCCTGCTGTAACACCTGAAGACACACTGATGATGTCACGATAGAGAGAGAGAGTCAAGATCACATTAAATACACACACATTCCTGCTGTAACACCTGAAGACACACTGATGATGTCACGATAGAGAGAGAGAGTCAAGATCATATTAAATACACACACATTCCTGCTGTGACACCTGAAGACACACTGATGATGTCACGATAGAGAGAGAGAGTCAAGATCATATTAAATACACACACATTCCTGCTGTGACACCTGAACACACACTGATGATGTCACGATAGAGAGAGAGAGAGTCAAGATCACATTAAATACACACACATTCCTGCTGTGACACCTGAAGACACACTGATGATGTCACGATAGAGAGAGAGAGTCAAGATCACATTAAATACACACACATTCCTGCTGTAACACCTGAAGACACACTGATGATGTCACGATAGAGAGAGAGAGTCAAGATCATATTAAATACACACACATTCCTGCTGTAACACCTGAAGACACACTGATGATGTCACGATAGAGAGAGACGGTCAAGATCATATTAAATACACACACATTCCTGCTGTGACACCTGAAGACACACTGATGATGTCACGATAGAGAGAGAGAGAGTCAAGATCATATTAAATACACACACATTCCTGCTGTGACACCTGAACACACACTGATGATGTCACGATAGAGAGAGAGACAAGATCATATTAAATACACACACATTCCTGCTGTGACACCTGAAGACACACTGATGATGTCACAATAGAGAGAGAGAGAGTCAAGATCACATTAAATACACACACATTCCTGCTGTAACACCTGAAGACACACTGATGATGTCACGATAGAGAGAGAGAGATCAAGATCATATTAAATACACACACATTCCTGCTGTAACACCTGAAGACACACTGATGATGTCACGATAGAGAGAGACCAAAACAGTCCTGTAGCATAGAATCCGATTGGTCCGACCAGCACTCGATCGTCCTATGGGCGGGTGCTTCCTGTTTCAGCTTCTGCCTGTAAGCGGGCAGCAGCAGCACGGACGAGTGGTCTGATTCGCCGAAGGGTGGGCGGGGGAGGGACTTATAGCCATCCCGGAAGGAAGAGTAACAATGATCCAAAACCCGGTTTGCTCGTGTGTTGTATGTGATATGCTGAAAGAATTTGTTATTGTTGTGAGGTTAAAGTCAGCAGTTGTAATGAACGCGGTTTCCTGCTCGCTTATACTGCCATACAGTTCTTTGAGTGCCTGATCTGTGTTGGCTTGAGGGGGACTGTATACAGCTGTGATGACGACAGCCGTGAACTCCCTCAGCAGCCAGTGCGCTCGACACAGAAGCATGAGGTATTCCAGATCAGGGGAGCAAAAGGTCTTGATTGAGTGCACGTCCCCTCGATCACACCAAGCTTCGTTGATTATAAAACATATACCCCTCCTCTGCTCTTCCCCGAGAGGTCTTTCGCCCTGTCCGCGCGGAGAGCCCCGCGGGATCGCTGGCTGAGTCTGGAACCTCCGCAGACATCCAGGTTTCCGTGAGGCAGATAATGCAGCAGTCCCTCGTTTCTCGCTGGCAGGAGATACGCGCCCTCAGTTCGCAGAGTTTGTTGTCCAGTGACTGTATGAGTGAGTGGGGGTCGGAAGGCACGGCGTCTCAGCCTGGCGAGCACACCGGCTCTCTTTCCTCTTTTCCGTGTGCGTTTCCGAGGTCGCGGCCGGGCCGTCCAGACAAAGAGCTCTGTTGTCGTGTTTGTAAACAGAGCGTCTACGGAGAACTCAAAGTCCGGTTTCCGGTGAGCGACAGTGTAGCCAATATCCAAAAGTGTTTGTTTATCATATACAATTAAACTGACTACATCACGCACGAAAGACAACATGGTTACATACAAAATAAACAGATAAATAAACAAAAAACTGTAGTGTGCCGACGGAGCTCACAACACGGCTGCCGTACTTGGATACATAGCTCCAATCTTTGTAAGTAATCTCAGACAATGAGGATGATGAACTATACCATGTGTCGTAAAGACACAATTGTGTTCGTAAGACATTGTATTTTACAACAAAATTCAAAATGGCCAATGCCAAAAATGGCTCACCAAGGAACATTGAATATCGTTTCACTCAGCATGCCTCAACGAATGTAATGAGACCACTCATAAATATAGACCAAAGTTTTCAAAAGAAACAAGCAAAAGTGGCCATCTCTTGAACAGTAGGTGGCGCTGTGATGAAACAGTGCATGATCCCTCTGGTCATGCCTGCGATAATGTACCAGTTTGTGTCAATCGGCATAAATGCTCTAGGAGGAGTACAAAAAGTATTTTTTTTGTAAAATTCAAAATGGCAAAAAACGAGTGATGGAAAATAGGAAGCAGCATTAGCCAATGAATCAGAGGAATGAATTTTGTTTCTAGGAGTTCTGGGTCAAAAGTTATGAGTATGAACATGAGGGAAATTTTCAACAGCTGGTGGTGCTAGAGGCGGCACAAAATTTGATCAGTAACATTTCAGACTGTCCTCTATATGTGCCAAATTTTTACCATACAGTTCTACAGGTTGCCATAGACTTTAAAAGCAAGGTTTGACTCCTAATTTCATCACAAATGTTTCCAAGAAAATCCAGAGAAATTCACAATTTTAAATAGTGCACTGTCTCTTGTCACCTGTTAAAGACATAATATTCACGTCGTGTAAGGTTTCAGCTTGTACTGCCGTAGAAACCATGGCAACACATGCAGTTGTAATGCATGTCACACTGTTGTTGTTTCATTTATTCATTATGAACCACAACCATTCATTACCTTTCACCGCAGTTCTGTTGCTTAATAAAACCCTAAACAGTGTAAATGTAAATCAGATGAGGAAAGCAGACTTTAAGACAAAGGAGAAATAAAACAAGAATCAATATCGCCATGGCATTTTTAAAGTGGAGAAATCTAGATGTTTTGAAAATGCAACATCTAGCAGTGAAAATGACATATTGTGCTTTAAGCAGCTTTCATAGACATGCATTAGAAAACATTACTGGTGTTTATCTTGAGACAAAACAATGGCACTTATATATATATATATATATTAAGATGTGTCAGAACAAGTTGTTTTCAGTTAAGACAAACATGCATTTCAGTCTTAGACTAAACCTAAGCCCTGTCTGGGAAATCAGCCCAGAGTCTGCTGAATTAAAACAACAGAAGCAAACTTCTAATAAAAGAAAACAATAATGTGAGCTTACCATAGACAGACAGAGTGAATTTTTTGCGTCGTGTTGCTTCCTTTGTGCTGTAGATCTCTGCCTCATATGGTCCAGAGTATTTTCTTCTGATGTTCTTGATGGTGAGAGTTCCAGTCTGACTGTCTGATATCTGCACTCTGTCTCCGAGACTCTCTTCATATGTTGGGACATTTTTATTAATTTCAGCTAGAAGAATTTGAGAGCCCTCCTTTCCAAACCTCCATAATATCTTGTTAACACTCTGTATGTCAGTAACATCAATGTGTAGAGTGACAGATTCTCCCTCCATCACTGTCTTCACTTCACCTGTGTCATCACACACACCTGCACAACACACAGTTTCACAGATTAACACGGATTAAGTCCACACTAACTAGTATACTACTACTATTACTGCTAGTAATGTTAGTAAACATTACTAGCATGAAATACATAACATAACATGTAACATGAAATATAATCTGCACTGTTTTAACCTCACATCCAACACTTCATATCCTTTCATGCAGGTTCTCTTTTCTATTTTATGTATTTAGTCTGTAAGAGTCTGAGACTTTATTATTAACCTCTGAAATGGTCATCACCTGACCTCAGTGCAGCTCAATTGCAGAAATGTGTTTAAGTATGTTCATTTGAAAGAGCCACAAACCTTTACTTTAGAGTCCCCTCAAGTGCTTCTTCCCTGGATTGAAGGTTTGGAGGGCTTTGGTGACTGTATGTAAAAGCAATTCTGCCTTTAACAAGCAGAAGCATTGAGTTTCTGTTGTGTGTGTACACGTGTATCTCCCTCTGTCGCTCCCTGTATTTAAGTTTTCAATTAGTTATTATTTTCAAAAAGTTATTTTGTTTGCATGACAAGTTTGTTTTACAGTTATTATTGCTAATGTACATCTTTTGAAAAATGTAATGTCATGTATTCTATATATTTCTTATGCTCTTGTGTCTACTTTCTGTTCTAAAATCTAAAGACTTTGACAAAACACCTACAGTGAAATGTTCTCACCTTGTCATGATTTATTTCTAGATGTTAATATTTTAAAAATTCTTCTGTAAAATTCATTAAAAAAGTTAAGAAATCTGTTTAGAAATCTGCTTCCAACAGACACACACATCTAATTATGCTAATTTAGAGTTTCTTTCACTTTTGTGAGAAAATGAAAGATGTTTTTAAATTAATGAACAAATCTTTATTAATGCAAGTTGTTTTTCATGTTCTTTTAGTTTTTTAATATAGCTAAAACAGTTAAAGGTTTGGGGGATGTTTATTAACAGAAGAGCTGATCATTAAGGTAATACCACAGAGGAAGGTTTACTAATTACAAATAGGAACAAATCCAGGCTCTCGTCCTGGATTTACACTAAAACTACATTTACTCCTGGTCTCAGTCCAGAGACTCAGTCTTGATAAAAGAGGTTTTGTAAGGCCAACAGAGGGCGCTCACCCTGCAGTCTGTGAGATCTGTGGTCATTTAATCTTACAAGCTGTTCTATACAGTAACATCACTCTGTTCTTCACTGAAGAAGGCATGTTCACCAGAGGAGTTTTTTCTGCAGTTTCACTAAACCACGTCACTACAGACCAGCACTTCCCTCTTCAGCTCCTCTTTTCTTGTGAACGTCTCTAAGAGCATCAGAACTCAGTTAATACAACGTTTCTGTTGTTCTTGATTAAGAGAAAATGTTTGACGTGAGTTTGTTGTGTTTTTGCTCGTGGAGTCTGCTGGGTAAGTGTCTTGCAGTTCTTTCAGGTTTTCATACAGAGTAAAAGTGTTTCAGCCGTGCTATGATTTTACATGTTCTGTCAAAGTCACATATATTATTATACACATTTAAAGTTCAAATGTAGTGTATACTTAATGTGAACTCAGTGTTTATGTTGCTTCCCATTCAAACACACACCAGATAACATGTTTATGAGCATCTTAAGCTGTTTCAGGCTCCAGTTTCAGTCTGAAGTCTGAATATCTGAAGCTGCTTTTGTAAATGAAATAATCACTTTCTCATCAGCTTCACAAATATTCTTGAGATCTATCAGATTCATATTCAAATGTTGATATTTTCCAGTGAAGTAAAAGGCTGAAGTTATTACAGATCACTGGATTATACATAAATAAGTCAGGTGTTTGTCTCAGTCTGTAACTGTAGTTACACAATAAGAGATCTTAGTCCTATTGTAATTTCACAGAAGCTGTAATTGCACAGAACAGAAAATACTGGCGGTGTTGCACAGACAGCCTGTGAACTGAACATCATTCCTGAACATCATGTTGCTGTTTATTCTTCAGGTGTGTTCGCGTCTGAGTCTGTGTTAGTGACAGAGGGGGATTCTGTCACTCTGTCTGTGAATCTGACTGACATACAGAGGAAGGAGGGAATCATGTGGACTTTTGGACCTAAAAAATTTCTCATAGCTGAAATCAATAATATTGTAAACTTATATACGGATAGTGATGACGGGAGATTCAGAGGAAGACTCCAGCTGAATCAGACTGGATCTCTCAACATCACACACATCAGAATCACAGACTCTGGACTTTATAAAATAACCACTCGCAAACAGAATACCTTACTCAAGACTTTCAACATTACTGTCTATGGTCAGTCCTGAATTGACCTTCTTCCATATATTTTCACTTTAAATTAAATTGTCAGTATTATCTAGAATATTATCAGAGATTATTTGAACTTTGTAATGGCAATTTATTCTCTTTCTTTGGTGCATTGTTATATGCAATGTGTAACAAACATTTGTTTTGCCGATGATTTAATTACAATTAAAATATGAATCACATGACAACTAAAGCCATTTTTCATGTTCTCCAGCTCGTCTGCCTGTTCCTGTCATCTCCAGAGTCTCTCCACAAACCTCTTCATCATCAGAAAGATCTTCAAACTGTGTGTTAGTGTGTTCAGTGATGAATGTGACACATGTGACTCTCTCCTGGTACAAAGGAAACAGTTTATTCTCCAGCATCAGTGTGTCTGATCTCAACATCAGACTCTCTCTACCTCTGGAGTGTGTAGATGATTCTTACAGCTGTGTGGTGAAGAATCCAGTCAGTAACCAGACTCAACATCTCCACATCACTGATGTGTGTCAGCCGTGTTCAGGTACAGCAGATGTGATGTTAGTGTTTATTCACTGAACTGATTGAGAAACAGTTTTTTAATTCTTTTTACTGATGGCACAGAAATGACACACTTTTCCACATTTTTTTTTAGGAAATTCAGAATTAAATAAATGCATAGAATTAGTTTATTAAACCCATCACAGTGCGTTTGAAAGATTGTGATAAGTCATAATTCAGTTTTATGTCGTTCATTTCTCTCAGAAGACTACATGTGCTGTTGGGGGTTTACTGAATCTGTGATCCGATTGGTTGTCTCTGCTCTGGTGGGCGTGGCTGCTGTTGCTGTTCTGGTTTATGAGGTCAGATCCAAAGGAGATGAACAGAAGCGAACACACAGTCACGTAAATGACTAAATAAATCATTCACATAGAGCCAGTTTACAGTGTTTGGAAATGTAGTCATTTAACTGTAAGTGCTTTCAGAGTCCCACAGTTTATTTTTTGTTTTCAGGTACAATTTTTTGTATAAGTTCAGATCACGTTGTTAATGTTCAGCACTCCTACAGGTCACAGCACTGATGTGAAGTCTGCTTAAAGTAGATTAAAGTATACAGTTAAAGTTTACAATCTGGAGCAGCAGTGAGAAAAGTGAGAGAACAATTTCTTTCTTTCTAAGAATAATAATAAAAAATAAATCTCTTTCATAACAACTCTTTAGGAACAGATATAGTAAGTGTGCATGTTTGTGGTTCAGAATTAGTGAAATGTTTGCAGAGGAGGTGTGTCTTCTGCTGTTTCTTCATTGACAACCTTCATATCATTTGTTATGAACTAAAACGTCTGTTTTATTCACAAGGTTTGAATAATATTAAGTCAAATATTGTGGTTTACAGGCTATAAATTCCTCATATTTGTTTTTTAAATTAATGCCTGATTCTTGCACTAACACATATTTTGTGTTAGTGGCTCATTCATCATGTGTGTTGTGTATCAGAACTTGCATTAGTGTGAAATGAGGAGGTAATCTGGTGTACTGTCAGATAAACACACACTGTCTGTCCAGACTTAAGAAACATTTTAATGTTCTGACACTTTTGTTACATTGGCACAGCATCTTCAAATCACACAATCATCACAATTCTGAATTAAACTGATAAGAGATCTCCTGCAACAACCTTCATTTCAACAAATATATCAGCACGTGCCCATATGTTGCTTGTTTGTGTCCTCACTTGTTTCCTCTGTGCTGTTATGCAGTCATGGATTCTTCCATTTCTACTATCTGAACTGACACTCTGCTGCACTGTCGATCTGTCAGGGCTCAAGTATCATTCAGCGCTGGTCTCAACACATAACTTTTAATGTAGAACACATTATGTTCTTTGGAACAATCGTAACATTGTTTGTAAAAATAAGTAATAATACATAATTGGTTTGAGAAAAAACTATTAATGTTTCCCAACTACTCAGTTCAGAAGGTCTTCCTTCCTTCATTGTTATTGATACTATTCCTCATGGAGCTGTTATGCTTCTAGGGAGACTATCAAGTCACCAAGAACTTCATCTGTTCCCTCAGACACACTTAAAGCCCCAATAAGAAAACTGCTTCATGTCACACCCTTCTCCCTTTACTTTAAAATAAAGTCTCTTCAACAGTTCCATATGTGCTATCGTATTGGGAGAACTTTGTTATTTGTGTGCAATATTGATTGGAAAAACATTTCTTAAATAATTACTTAAACAAATAAAGGCTGTATTGTTGTTCCAGCCAAATGATACCTAAACAAGTTTAAATCAGATACAGACACTACAGTCTTCTGATTCCTCGCTTCAATAGGGAAGATTGTTCAGTGTCGCTGCACCCAAATTATGAAATTCTCTCCCTGATCTGTTGTGTTAATAATATCTCTGAATTCAAACCCCTACTCAAAACTCCTGTTTTCTGAATGTGATCATTAGGTGATGTATTGTAATTGGTCTGTTCAGCTCTGTGAATCTGTTATTGTATTAGATCTCTGCTGCTGAATGCTCTCTTACTGTACTGTATTTTCATTTCATTTCTTTACTATTTTGTAACATTCTTTTTCTATTCTTTTTATAATGTAAAGCGCCTGTGAGTTCTGAAAAGTTTCTATATAAACAAATCAAATTATTATTGTCTGATGAAACTTCATATTTTCTGGAACTCTCTTGCTGTTATTTTGGAGTGACTGCTGTAAGTTTATTAAACATAAATTGTTTTGTGGAATACATTGAGTTACTTCGAGCCATAATTTCATGTAGAAATGATTATATGAATTAATATAAAAAAGTTAATAAAGCATTTTTCTCTAGTTGTAAGTGTCACCATATGAATTTATTTTACTAATGTTTAGCAATGTAAATCTAAACATTTATAGATTATGGCTAAATATAGAATATATATTTTATATAAAACATTTACAGTATAATATATCAGTTTTAACACGACTTCTGAGAATCATTTATTTTAATTTAATTTCAGATTTTTTACTCTTAAAATGAACAAATACTCTTAATAGGAGACAAATTCTCTTGCTGTTACCTTTACAAACTGGATGTTGTGTAAAGTGTGAGAAAGTTGAGCTTATCTTCATTACAGCGAGTAGATCAGTGGACGAGAGAATTTAACATATTTATTACACATGACAAACTGCTTATTCTGAAACCTGAATGCATGATAATGTGTAAAGAATGCACATGTGACTGAATTCATGGTTATCCACTGTGGTTATGTGTAGTATTGTTGTATTCATACAGTACCTATAAATGATTCAACAAGGATTTCATTAATGGTATTCTGAAGCAGTTATGATAATGACTTTAATGTTGGTTAAATTATTATTCAACATTAAGTGAAAGGTAGTAAAAATCATAGAATTTGTGAAACTCTGTATCTTTTTTATCATTTGTCATTTTTATAAATTATATATTATAATTTATAATTTAAACATGTAGTTTATCATTTAAAACCCATATTCATATTTTTAATTCTTTAACTTATCTTTTGTTGTATTGTTATATTCTGTTGTCATTGTTTAATTGTATGTTTTCAACACCAAACAAGAGTGGCGCTCCTGATTTTGTTGTATGCAGAGCTGTACAATGACAATAAAGGCTTTCTGTTCTATCTGTAACAGATAAAAGTCTGAAGTGGATGCTGGTCTATAAGAACGTATCCACTAATCTGACACTACAAATAAAATAAAAACCAATCTGACGCTGCAAAATAAAATAAAAACTAATCTGACACTGCAAACTGGATGATGTTAGGATGATTTTGACTGTCAGTTGTAAAATATTTTTATTGATCCTGATACAATATAATATATAGAATTATGCCCATTCATAAGAGGAAACTATTCTATTATCTACTCATATTCTGCTGACTGTGTGGAGAGATTATGTGTTGAGGATTGTAGTGAGTAACTATTTAAAGCTTGAAAAACACATAGACATGGAAAGAAACTATTTAGGAGCTAGGAATATATGACAGCTATTGATCAAACTTCAGGAATTCATATACGGTAAAAAATGCCTGACCTAAAATACAACGATGCATATATGGTATTCTGTGTGCAGCTTTAGGCATATATATATATATATATATATATATATATATATATATATATATATACACATACATATACATATCCATGAGTGCAAACCACGTGTTCTGGAGTTACCTTTGCAAACGTAATTTGACTTTGTTACCTGTTCAATAAAGTCTTACTGGCTTCAAAACCTCTTCAGGGCAATTATTTTGAGCAAGACAAATTCTACAACACTGTCAATAATGCCCTCTGTCAGTTGGGCAGGTACCAAGACGGCCACTCGAACACTTCCAGTGGCTTCACCTCCTGCCGCTAGTTTAGCGTTTCATGTGCAATGAAAGGCCCTTAACAACACACCTAGCATGCTTCTCAAACGGGAGGCTGTATCCTAGAGAGGATATGTCCCTCTTAGATCATCCTTTTAAGGCTTCTAGGCTAGAGTTCTCCTCAGCATTAAACACAAGAATTGTGATGGAAAGCCTGTGAAGAATACACTTCCTGCATCCTTCAAAAGAGGTAAAATGAAGGACACGAAACAAAGGCTGTCAAACATCCTTCAGTTTGAGATGACCTTTGATGGCACTTGATGATGTAGCTGAGATATGCAGCCTTACTAAGACGACGCCTCCATTTCAGAGCCCCTCTAGTTGTTCTGAATTCACTGAAGATCATTATTATTATTATTGGGGCTTATTGTTTTATTACTTTTTCAAACAAGCATTGAGATTTGAGTGCTGTGGCTCAAAATATTCAGCCCACAAGACCATGCTGGTGAATTTCATGAATATTCGAGCATGCTCCACCCAGTGAGACCAAATATCTCAAGTGTCCAGAATGGAAGATATTATAACACTGAATCAAAAAACGACTCGTTCAGTGAAGTTACACGTCACTACAGACCAGCACTTCCCTCTTCAGCTCCTCTTTTCTTGTGAACGTCTCTAAGAGCGTCAGAACTCAGTTAATACAACGTTTCTGTTGTTCTTGATTAAGAGAAAATGTTTGACGTGAGTTTGTTGTGTTTTTGCTCGTGGAGTCTGCTGGGTAAGTGTCTTGCAGTTCTTTCAGGTTTTCATACAGAGTAAAAGTGTTTCAGCCGTGCTATGATTTTACATGTTCTGTCAAAGTCACATATATTATTATACACATTTAAAGTTCAGATGTAGTGTATACTTAATGTGAACTCAGTGTTTATGTTGCTTCCCATTCAAACACACACCAGATAACATGTTTATGAGCATCTTAAGCTGTTTCAGGCTCCAGTTTCAGTCTGAAGTCTGAATATCTGAAGCTGCTTTTGTAAATGAAATAATCACTTTCTCATCAGCTTCACAAATATTCTTGAGATCTATCAGATTCATATTCAAATGTTGATATTTTCCAGTGAAGTAAAAGGCTGAAGTTATTACAGATCACTGGATTATACATAAATAAGTCAGGTGTTTGTCTCAGTCTGTAACTGTAGTTACACAATAAGAGATCTTAGTCCTATTGTAATTTCACAGAAGCTGTAATTGCACAGAACAGAAAATACTGGCGGTGTTGCACAGACAGCCTGTGAACTGAACATCATTCCTGAACATCATGTTGCTGTTTATTCTTCAGGTGTGTTCGCTTCTGAGTCTGTGTTAGTGACAGAGGGGGATTCTGTCACTCTGTCTGTGAATCTGACTGACATACAGAGGAAGGAGGGAATCATGTGGACTTTTGGACCTAAAAATTTCTCATAGCTGAAATCAATAATATTGTAAACTTATATACGGATAGTGATGACGGGAGATTCAGAGGAAGACTCCAGCTGAATCAGACTGGATCTCTCAACATCACACACATCAGAATCACAGACTCTGGACTTTATAAAATAACCACTCGCAAACAGAATACCTTACTCAAGACTTTCAACATTACTGTCTATGGTCAGTCCTGAATTGACCTTCTTCCATATATTTTCACTTTAAATTAAATTGTCAGTATTATCTAGAATATTATCAGAGATTATTTGAACTTTGTAATGGCAATTTATTCTCTTTCTTTGGTGCATTGTTATATGCAATGTGTAACAAACATTTGTTTTGCCGATGATTTAATTACAATTTAAATATGAATCACATGACAACTAAAGCCATTTTTCATGTTCTCCAGCTGGTCTGCCTGTTCCTGTCATCTCCAGAGTCTCTCCACAAAACTCTTCATCATCAGAAAGATCTTCAAACTGTGTGTTAGTGTGTTCAGTGATGAATGTGACACATGTGACTCTCTCCTGGTACAAAGGAAACAGTTTATTCTCCAGCATCAGTGTGTCTGATCTCAACATCAGACTCTCTCTACCTCTGGAGGTGGAATATCAGGATAACAGCACATACAGCTGTGTGGTGAAGAATCCAGTCAGTAACCAGACTCAACATCTCAACATCACTGATGTGTGTCAGCCGTGTTCAGGTCAGAGGGTGTTAATTCACTGAGCTGATCTAAGATCAGACTGACAGATTCAGTTACAGTAATGATGCTCACTGATCTCAGATCAGATTCAGTTACAGTAATGACTCTATTACAGGTCTCACCTCAGATCATGTAGTTCTGATCTCTTGTGCTGCTGCTGGATGTCTGATGATTGTAGCTGCAGTTCTGATCTTCTGGATCTGCAGGAGACACACACACACAGATCAACAGGGTGAGTGTGAACATCTGCTGTAGCTGTAAAATGATTATTATTATAACAGATCATGATGATGTAATCTGTAAAATGATTATTATTATAACAAATCATGATGATGTAATCTGTAAAATGATTATTATTATAACAGATCATGATGATGTAATCTGTAAAATGATTATTATTATTATAACAGATCATGATGATGTAATCTGTAAAATGATTATTATTATAACAGATCATGATGATGTAATCTGTAAAATGATTATTATTATAACAGATCATGATGATGTAATCTGTAAAATGATCATTATTATAACAGATCATGATGATGTAATCTGTAAAATGATCATTATTATAACAGATCATGATGATGTAATCTGTAAAATGATTATTATTATTATAACAGATCATGATGATGTAATCTGTAAAATGATTATTATTATAACAGATCATGATGATGTAATCTGTAAAATGATTATTATTATTATAACAGATCATGATGATGTAATCTGTAAAATGATTATTATTATAACAGATCATGATGATGTAATCTGTAAAATGATTATTATTATAACAGATCATGATGATGTAATCTGTAAAATGATTATTATTATAACAGATCATGATGATGTAATCTGTAAAATGATTATTATTATAACAGATCATGATGATGTAATCTGTAAAATGATTATTATTATTAAACAGATAATGATGATGTAATCTGTAAAATGATTATTATTATAACAGATCATGATGATGTAATCTGTAAAATGATTATTATTATAACAGATCATGATGATGTAATCTGTAAAATGATTATTATTATAACAGATCATGATGACGTAATCTGTAAAATGATTATTATTATAACAGATCATGATGACGTAATCTGTATAATGATTATTATTATAACAGATCATGATGATGTAATCTGTAAAATGATTATTATTATAACAGATCATGATGATGTAATCTGTAAAATTATTATTATTATAACAGATCATGATGATGTAATCTGTAAAATGATTATTATTATAACAGATCATGATGACATAATCTGTAAAATGATTATTATTATAACAGATCATGATGATGTAATCTGTAAAATGATTATTATTATAACAGATCATGATGATGTAATCTGTAAAATGATTATTATTATAACAGATCATGATGACGTAATCTGTAAAATGATTATTATTATAACAGATCATGATGATGTAATCTGTAAATTGATTGTTATTATAACGGATAATGATGATGTAATCTGTAAAATGATTATTATTATAACAGATCATGATGATGTAATCTGTAAAATGATTATTATTATAACAGATCATGATGATGTAATCTGTAAAATGATAATTATTATAACAGATCATGATGGTGTAATCTGTAAAATGATTATTATTATAACAGATCATGATGATGTAATCTGTAAAATGATTATTATTATAACAGATCATGATGACGTAATCTGTAAAATGATTATTATTATAACAGATCATGATGATGTAATCTGTAAAATGATTATTATTATAACAGATCATGATGATGTAATCTGTAAAATGATTATTATTATAACAGATCATGATGATGTAATCTGTAAAATGATTATTATTATAACAGATAATGATGATGTAATCTGTAAAATGATTATTATTATAACAGATCATGATGATGTAATCTGTAAAATGATTATTATTATAACAGATCATGATAATGTAATCTGTAAAATGATCATTATTATAACAGATCATGATGATGTAATCTGTAAAATGATTATTATTATAACAGATCATGATGACGTAATCTGTAAAATGATTATTATTATAACAGATCATGATGACGTAATCTGTAAAATGATTATTATTATAACAGATAATGATAATGTAATCTGTAAAATGATTATTATTATAACAGATAATGATGATGTAATCTGTATAATGATTATTATTATAACAGATCATGATGATGTAATCTGTAAAATGATTATTATTATAACGGATCATGATGATGTAATCTGTAAAATGATTATTATTATAACAGATCATGATGACGTAATCTGTAAAATGATTATTATTATAACAGATCATGATGATGTAATCTGTAAAATGATTATTATTATAACAGATCATGATGACGTAATCTGTAAAATGATTAGTATTATAACAGATCATGATGACGTAATCTGTAAAATGATTATTATTATAACAGATCATGATGACGTAATCTGTAAAATGATTATTATTATAACAGATCATGATGACGTAATCTGTAAAATGATTATTATTATAACAGATCATGATGACGTAATCTGTAAAATGATTATTATTATAACAGATCATGATGACGTAATCTGTAAAATGATTATTATTATAACAGATCATGATGATGTAATCTGTAAAATGATCATATTATAACAGATCATTATGATGTAATCTGTAAAAGATCATTATTATTAAACAGATGATGATGTAATCTGTAAAATGATTATTATTATAACAGATCATGTTAATGTAATCTGTAAAATGATTATTATTATTATAACAGATCATGATGACGTAATCTGTAAAATGATTTTTATTATAACAGATCATGATGATGTAATCTGTAAAATGATTACTATTATAACAGATCATGATGATGTAATCTGTATAATGATTATCATTATAACAGATCATGACGATGTAATCTGTAAAATGATTATTATTATTATAACGGATCATGATGATGTAATCTGTAAAATGATTATTATAACAGATCATGATGATGTAATCTATAAAATGATTATTATTATAACAGATCATGATGATGTAATCTGTAAAATGATTATTATTATAACAGATCATGATGATGTAATCTGTAAAATTATTATTATTATTATTATGTAACTGTATGATTATTATTATAACAGATCATGACGATGTAATCTGTAAAATGATTATTATTATTATAACAGATCATGATGATGTAATCTGTAAAATGATTATTATTATAACAGATAATGATGATGTAATCTGTAAAATGATTATTATTATTATTATAACAGATAATGATGATGTAATCTGTAAAATGATTATTATTATTATAACAGATCATGATGATGTAATCTGTAAAATGATTAGTATTATAACAGATCATGATGACGTAATCTGTAAAATGATTATTATTATAACAGATCATGATGACGTAATCTGTAAAATGATTATTATTATAACAGATAATGATGATGTAATCTGTAAAATGATCATTATTATAACAGATCATGATGACGTAATCTGTAAAATGATTATTATTATTATAACAGATCATGATGATGTAATCTGTAAAATGATTATTATTATAACGGATCATGATGATGTAATCTGTAAAATGATTATTATTATAACAGATCATGATGATGTAATCTGTAAAATTATTATTATTATAACAGATCATGATGACGTAATCTGTAAAATGATTTTTATTATAACGGATCATGATGACGTAATCTGTAAAATGATTATTATTATAACAGATCATGACGATGTAATCTGTAAAATGATTATTATTATTATAACAGATCATGATGATGTAATCTGTAAAATGATTATTATAACAGATCATGATGATGTAATCTGTAAAATGATTATTATTATAACAGATCATGATGGTGTAATCTGTAAAATGATTATTATTATAACAGATCATGATGATGTAATCTGTAAAATGATTATTATTATAACAGATCATGATGATGTAATCTGTAAAATGATTATTATTATAACAGATCATGATGATGTAATCTGTAAAATGATTATTATTATAACAGATCATGATGATGTAATCTGTAAATTGATTATTATTATAACAGATCATGATGATGTAATCTGTAAAATGATTATTATTTCTGTTATTAATTTCTGTTATCTGATTAATAATCTGTTATTATTGTAGGAGTTCAGACTGCTGGAGAGGAGATCACTTATGCTGATCCAACATTCTGTAAAAGACAAACACATCAACCAGTGAGAACATTCATATCTTTCATAATCTTTTCATAATTTTTATTATTATGATATTATAATTAACGTGTGTGTGTCTGTATGATTATCTGCTTTCCACTTGATTCTCATCACACACACAACAGCATTAACATCACCTCTACTTGATCTAATTCAATATTATTATTATTTTACATATTATTATTTTATTAATTTTTATATACATAAATTTCATAACACTACTGTTTCATGACAGTTAAACAAGATCTAGGCCAAGGGTGATTACTTTATATTTGAAAACTCAAATATAAAATGTTGATTTAACATTTTTGGATGCAAAATAATTTGCATACATAATTGTTTTATTTCATAATTTTAATGACTTTAATGTAGAAAAATATTATCAATCATAAGTAGTAAGCAGATGTGTTCATGTTTGACTGTTAGTATAACATTATGATTCTGGTGAGAGTATGTTACATAAATAATAATTCATGAGGACAAATGTAGATGAAACTCACTAAGAGGTGCTACATGAGGACTATACACAGACAAAACACAAACAAGACACATGTGGGGACAGTCAGGCAGGATTAAGAGAACAAAGACAAGAAACAGACAGAAGTTCACAGAACGTCACATTTACATCTGCTCTTTGATTACAGTTCATTTGTTTCTACATCTTTCTTCTGTTAGTCGTGATAAATAAATTCATAAAGTTTTGACAGTATAAAGAAATTGTTGTTAAATCTCTGGATAACTTTAGTAACCTTCACCTGATCATCTATATAACAGAGATGCCACAGAGTGCAGATTTATAATCTCTTCATTCAAAAGACTTTTTAAACAAACCTTGAACTTTATCATTTAGGAATTTACATTCACTTCCAAAAATCATCTTGAATTTCACAGCGTGTACTTACATCAGTTAACAACACACCATACAATAATCACCACTTCATACACAAATAATACATACATAACTACACCACTGGCTGCCATGTATTCAATATTCAATGAACATACAGTGACACCATTATGTATTTGTAGATGTGAACCACACATACAAATGACTGAATGTCATTAGCCAACAAAATAACAATGACACTTAAATGACACATAACACAAGCTGTTAGGTTTTTGAAATGATAAAGAAATGATATAGTGTTAAAAGATAATAGAAAATAATTATTACAATAAATAAATATGGATACTGTCATTACTGCAAACACATGCACATGGTCTCTCTTTCTCTCTAATAACTGCAGATCAATGACTCAAGCCTCTGTTACTATCTCTAAAATGAAGGAATTAACAACAGAGGCTGAGATGAGATGTGTAACTACTAATCCTGCAGACAAGAGCACCTTAAGAACACAGACCTGATAAATGTCTTACAATAAAACATCTGAACATGTTTTGAGGTGTGATAACTGTGACTAATCTGAGAATAACTGACTCCACATTATCACCTCTGATGTGGATTATATTTCTAATAATTTAACAGCCTGTTGTCAATCATTCTTAATCAATAGATGATGAGTATAGATGATGAATGATGTGATGAATGTGATTGTTCTTCATGAAATGTTTCTGTGTGTCTCATGTTTCTGTCAGAGAGCTGCAGCAGATGATGAATATAGATGATGAATGATGTGATGAATGTGATTGTTCTTCATGAAATGTTTCTGTGTGTCTCGTGTTTCTGTCAGAGAGCTGCAGCAGATGATGAATATAGATGATGAATGATGTGATGAATGTGATTGTTCTTCATGAAATGTTTCTGTGTGTCTCGTGTTTCTGTCAGAGAGCTGCAGAGATGATGAATATAGATGATGAATGATGTGATGAATGTGATTGTTCTTCATGAAATGTTTCTGTGTGTCTCGTGTTTCTGTCAGAGAGCTGCAGTAGATGATGAATATAGATGATGAATGATGTGATGAATGTGATTGTTCTTCATGAAATGTTTCTGTGTGTCTTGTGTTTCTGTCAGAGAGCTGCAGTAGATGATGAATATAGATGATGAATGATGTGATGAATGTGATTGTTCTTCATGAAATGTTTCTGTCTTGTGTTTCTGTCAGAGAGCTGCAGTAGATGATGAATATAGATGATGAATGATGTGATGAATGTGATTGTTCTTCATGAAATGATTCTGTGTGTCTTGTGTTTCTGTCAGAGAGCTGCAGCAGATGATGAATATAGATGATGAATGATGTGATGAATGTGATTGTTCTTCATGAAATGTTTCTGTCTTGTGTTTCTGTCAGAGAGCTGCAGTAGATGATGAATATAGATGATGAATGATGTGATGAATGTGATTGTTCTTCATGAAATGATTCTGTGTGTCTTGTGTTTCTGTCAGAGAGCTGCAGCAGATGATGAATATAGATGATGAATGATGTGATGAATGTGATTGTTCTTCATGAAATGTTTCTGTGTGTCTCATGTTTCTGTCAGAGAGCTGCAGCAGATGATGATATAGATGATGAAGAGTATGAATGTATTGTTCTTCTGAAATGTTTTTTGTTTTTCAGAGAGCTGCAGTAGATGATGAGGTTGTGTACGCAGGTGTTGCTATGAGGCGATGATCAAACTCTCTGTGACTCAACTGTGATGAAGATGAAGATCAACTGTGTGATCATCTTCACTTTCTGCTATAACTGATTCTGAATGTGTGAGTCTTTACACTCTCAATAAAGGTGCTTTATGATGTCACAGAAGAACAATTTTTTACTTGTATGGTTCCATAAAGAACCTTTAACATCTGTAGAACCTTTCTGTTTTACAACAGGTTCTTGTAGTGAATAAGGTTCTTTAGACAGGTAAGAAATAAATTGTTCTTTTAAGAACCTTTGACTTTCCAAAGAATTTCTTTGGGGAACCAGAAATGTTTTTTCTATGGCATCACTGTAAAGAACCTTTTTAAGAACCTTTAAGAACTTTAAGTGTAGTTTCCTCTGAACAGTGTGTGCATCACATGAAGTTTATTACATTATTACATTACAATGTCTGTGTTCTCTGTCGATCAGTCTGTTACTCCTCCATCAAATTCAAAGACCAAAAAAACTGCATGTACTAAACAGTGTCAACAGACAGCAGAAACATCAAGAAACACAGAACTGTGAAATATTATCAGAAAGACAGTGATCAAAATATAAATTAATATCTGAGAATGTGGAAATAACCAAAGATTCACTGTGGTGTAAAAACAAAGTATTTTATTTTTGTCACTGTGTGCATCTGTCAGTCCAGCAGCTTCGTTTCTGGCTCACAGTGAAACTGCTGTGGAAAGAAATGTGGTTTATTCTGTTAGGGGACATGAGAGTGTTTGTCTATTAGTGACCGTTTGTGGTCGATGTGCATGTGTGTGTATGTGAGAGGTGTGAACTGAGTGTGTGTGTGTGTGAGAGGTGTGAACTGTGTGTGTGTGTGTGAGAGGTGTGAACTGTGTGTGTGTGTGTGTATGTGAGAGGTGTGAACTGTGTGTGTGTGTATGTGAGAGATGTGAACTGTGTGTGTGTGTGTGAGATGTGTGAACTGTGTGTGTGTGTATGTGAGAGATGTGAACTGTGTGTGTGTGTGTATGTGAGAGGTGTGAACTGTGTGTGTGTGTGAGAGAGAGATGTGAACTGTGTGTGTGTGTGAGAGAGATGTGAACTGTGTGTGTGTGTATGTGAGAGATGTGAACGTGTGTGTGTGTGTATGTGAGAGATGTGAACTGTGTGTGTGTGTGTGTATGTGAGATTGTGTGTGTATCATGTGGCTTTTCTTTTCTTGACCTGCTAATATTTTCCACTCGACACAAAACAGCTGTACAATGAAATGTTTGAGAAATAAAAGATTTCTTTCAATCAAGCAGTGATATTACTGTGAGATCTTACTGTATGAATGTAAACTAACATCAATATTCAGGTCATGCATGCATGACTGTCTACATAATGAACACTTCACCACAGTTCCTGTAGCTCAACTGCTGGAGCATCTGTGTCAGCAGCATGAAGATCATGGGTTTGATCCTCAGGGAACTCATATACTGATCAAATGTATTTATATTGAAGGAACTGTAAGTCACTTTCAAATAAACGTCTGCTAAATGCAGAAATGTAAATGTGAAGCTCACACAATGCTAATTCAACTGGAAACTTTTCTCAGTTTTAGCAAGAGAGAAGAAGTTACTCAGAAAACTGCATCTATTCTTGATATCTTGATATCACACCTCAGCCTCAGACCCTGAACTGTTCTGTTGTCTTGAAGAACAACATAATCCTGTTTCAGTCTGTTAATGTCAGTGAGAAATGTTTCATTAATAATCGAGGAACAAATGCAAATTATTTACTGTAAGCTTCAACATTTATGGCATCATACAAATGTTCACTGGTTGTTAATTTCTTGAGTTTTAGGGAGTAATTAACTATTGTAGTGACACTATTAACTTTATAGAGAATGTGAAACTATTTCACACTGTGTTGTGTGTTGGGGCAGTGCTACCATCTTAAGAGGATGATACTGAAATAATAATAATAATAATAATAACTGCTTACCATTTGTTTAAGTTTTGCTCTGAAATTAGATCTGTACATTTTTCACTGTATCGTTTGCAGAGAAGATATTTTACTGCACTGCATCCTCCTTATATGTTGTTTAAACAAAACATTTACCCAGAACAATAAAAATAAATTAATAGAATATAATAATAGAATATAATAATAGAATATAATAAAGCAGCAGTACAGTATTTACCCAAGCTGAAAATGACATGTGATAAATCACCCCATATTACACTCCTACAGCAGAGAAACAAGATATTTCATTAAGATCTTCACTGTTGACTACAGCGCCATCTAGTGTCCACTGCAGGAATTCAAGAACAGATCTGTGATCAATATAATCAGCCAGAGACTCCAAATAAAGTCTCACTTATTAATTCACACAGATCTTTTGTACACTTGACTTTTAATAAATAAACAGAATGAATGATTATGTATCGTGTTGTATGAATTATGTATGCAGGGTTACAGTGAGGTGAACAACAAAGTCTGGCAGTGGAGTTTGGGACATGACCCCTTATCTACCTATAGTGTATGCATTTTAAGATGCTCAAAGGACAAAAATTAAAACTTTTATATAGATTTGGAATGGAATAAGAGTAAATAAAAGAAAATTTGAGGAGAAAATTCCCTTTAACTTTCTGAGCCACAGACCTGGCATGACCATATCAAATACAAAAAAGGAAAAACAATGTTGTATCATTTAACAAAACCCAACTGAGCCTTTCCTTGGGTAAAAAACGATCACAAGTTGAATAAAAGGAAGTGTGTGACAACCCTCTTCATGATCATAAGAGTCAACAGAACATTTGTGAGGGAAGCCCAGAGGACGGGCCTGCATCTGCATAATCTCCAGTGCAAAACTTAAAATCAGCTCTCTACAGAACATGTGAGCTGTTGTATGTAATGATAAATGAAATCCAGTTGATCGTACCCTGAATGGACATCAGCAGCATTCCCACTGGATCTCCGTCTTCCTCCTGGTCTGTTACTTCCCTCCACACTCCAGCTGATGGTGAGAAGGTCCCGGAAATCAATGTGTGTCAGTCATGCTGAAGTGTGAGTGAAGAAACGTGTGTGTCACTACAACAATTCACACGGCCTGAAAAACACAAATGAAGCCGATTTAATGTGGCCCCTCAAAGAGAAATGAGAGATTAAACATCTTTAACAAGCATGTCTGAGCTTCTGCAGAAGTGAAACAGAAGCGTGTGCAGTTAGACAGAACATAGAAATCATGCATACATACATCCAATATGTTCATATTGTTAATATAATACAAGAGCTGAACACAGATCAGTCTGCTGTCAACACGTGATGTACTGTCAGTGAATCTGAGCTCTTACTCCAGTGAAGACATGAGATGATGAGGAGATTGTGCTGAGTTGTGTTAGGAGATGAAGAGATGTGAGAGCTGAAGCTGAGCATCACAAACCTTTCACACATGATCACCAAACACGTGACTGAAGGGGAATGACACTGACGTCACTGTTATGTGCTGCTGTCTGTGACTGAACCACTCAAACATCTCATGAAGACATCATGTTCTTAACACACGGGTCTCAGATCAGTTTTCTGAGGGGAACCTCGCTTTTATTCCAGCCACACGGGAATAACGCACTTATTCAAAGACGTGAAAATAAGAAAAATGAACAGAAGAAAAATGAGTTCATAAAGCTGCTTGATATATAAAGCAGCAGCTGGAGCTCATCTGGTGTTCACTGCACAAATTACAGCCCATATAGGAGCTCAGCCAAAGGTTCACACACACATCTGTACAGTGAGGACACCAGTGAAGAACTGAGTCTTACAGTGAGATCAGACTGAAATAAAGCCTGAGACCAGCAGCACTTTCATTTAACATCTCAACCGCTCATATATGTGATCATGTGACTGGATTTTCATATCGTGTTTTCATCAGGTTTTGCATTCATTTTCTCTTCTGCTTAGCAGTGAGTTGAATCTCTCTCAAGAAAAGGTCAAAGGTTGAATCCCGAAATGTTAAAGGTCAAAGTGTGTCAGAGAGGCGTGACATTAAAGGTCACATTCCAGAGTGTGTGCGAGTGTAATATGAGTGAACACACACACACTCAATCACAGAAGAGTGTCAGTAATTCTTCAAAGCAAACTCACAGATACAAGCTGCTGTGACTGAATGAGGTTTATGGCACTTATTACATGAACACAGACATTTCCAGAAGCTTCTGTTTTACACACAACAATCCTGTTTGTGTGGACCGTTTTTAAGGCACTTTTACTTGCGTGCAAACAGATTATGATAAAACATTTAAAAACAGTGTTGAAACTAAAGGAGCCATCGTGTCCAGTTTAAGTAGCACTGTGTGGAGATGTTGTGAAGCCTTTAGTGAGCAGTCTGTGTGTCTGACAGGAGTTGAACTGAAATGACAGCCGGCAGCAGAACCCACAGCTGTCTCATACTGTCTCATTCACATGTGTTCTGGGTGATTCTGCAGGCAGGTGATGAACTCTTTCACAGGGTGACCCTGAAAACAGATCTGATACACTGCATTGAACAGGGGGAACCTGAGAGAGAGAGAGAGAGATGGGGTGAGCACACTTTTTACTTCATCACTCACATAATGAGTTTAAAGAAACCTTCACTGTTAAACCTTCACACCTCTGTGTGACAGGACGTGTCTTCCAGAACACTGAAGTTACTCAAATATTGTGATTGTGACAATGAGCTGTGATCAACAATATGAAGTGACAGAAATGTAGTGAATATCACATCATGATTAAATATACTGATGATGTACTGGCTGTTTGAACGATAATCATAATCAGAGTTCTTCTGTCAGAGGATGTTTTGTGTGTTTCTGATGTTTGTATGTTGTGAAGATTGTAGTTACTTCTCCACCAGGTTCTTGTGTTTGAGGATGTGATGAACTTCTGCAGCTGTAGCTGGACCCTGAAGTTTCTGTCCGTTCAGCATTTCCTTCTCCAGCTCCTCAATAGACTAACAAACATAATGTATTTAGTTAGTGAGTTCATGAATTTGGTGATGAAGTTACTGAAAAATCTGAGTAAACAAGTAACACACAGAATGAGAAGGAACATACTTTCCCTGTTCTAGCGAACGCCTCTCCGATTTTGCGGTTGCGCCCTCCGTAGCAGGTGGTGATGAGGTCAGCGACGCCGCAACTCTCCAGAAACGTGGCGGGAGAAACCGGACTGGCCGTGCAGAATATCCGAGCAAAGGCGATCATCTCCATCAGACCCAAACGGATCACAGCAGCTTTGGTGTTGTCACCAAAGTTCAGCCCATCACAGAAACCAGCGCCTACAGCCACAATGTTCTACAACACACATCACCAGAATACAAGTCAGATTTGACCAGCATCACCCATCTGAGCACCACAGCTCAATGTGACTGAATATATGCACCAACCGCTAGGCCACAGCTATGACATCATTCCATGACTTTCACATAGCACATCTCAAAACACCTCAGAAACAGATGAAAAACCTGAGGAATGACGATTGTTGAGATGATGGAGTGAACGTTCACCTTTAACGCTCCACAGATCTCCACAACATCTGCCTCCTCCACCACCGTCACACGAAAGTTCTGCGTCTGCATCAGTTCTTTCAGCAGAGGCCCGTGAGCTTTGCTTTTACACCCTGAACACAAATCAACAGACCAGAAGGATCTTTATGAATTTTGCGTGTAAATCTGTAAGTTCAGATACTTTGTGATCACCACAATACAATCATATTAAACTCATATTCAGCAGATTGAGAGTATCAAGTACATCACACAAGTATATCCAACATTTGAGTATTTATTCATTCAAGGTAAAACATTAGTACAGTTAATATTTCCATCTGTTCACTGACCAATCGTGGTTTCACAGAATTTCTCCTCTGCGACCTCATTGGCCAGATTCGCTCCCATCAGCACCGTCATCACAATACCCAGTTTCTCCCTGATGACATCAGAGATGAGTTTCAGTCCATCCGGACCTTCATCTACACCCTTACAAACACACACACAGTATGTGTAGAGCCACATACACACTGATCATAATGAAACATGATGAACTGCACAGTGACTGGAGCAGGAACCTTGATGAGGGACATCCCCACAGCATCTGCCTTGATGTGACCTTTGATGGTGTCACACACCCTGGACACAAACTGATGAGGAATGACGAAGATGAGGATGTCTGCGTCCTTCACAGCGTCCAGCAGCTCTGGAACAGCCACCTGATGAAGATCACAGGAGAACTGAGACACCATCTCACCATCTGTACCACAGTACTGCAGCAGCACTTATTATAGTGCTTATTATAATTATAATCTACAATTATAATTCTCTTACAGAACTGTTTTATATAAATGTTGTACACAATGGTACAGAGTTACTATTGTGACTCATATATAATGTAAAGAATACTGGGGTAATATTCTGGTATCGTGTGGCAGGTGAGGTTCTCTGTTCTCACCACATTAGGTGGCAGTTTGTGTCCCGGCAGGTATTTGACGTTCTCATGTTCAGTGTTGATGATCTCTGTGAGTTTGCGGTTGTTGATCGTCTCCTCAAACACCCACATGTTCACTGTGCTCTCAAATGTGCTGGACTTCGCTGCATTGACTCCCACTATCTTGGCGATGGCTGAACCCCTGCAGAGATTCAGAAGTCCAGAACCAAGCAAGTGAAAACAGGAAGGTGATGTCATGATCATTCTTAAACATTATAGTATCATGATATTCCTGCAACACTGTCATGTAAATACAGTTCACTCCTCCGTATACTGAACAGCATTTCTGTAAAGTCAAATGATCCTGCTACAAACTTATTAAAACATGGAGCCAAAAGCTGATTTATTCAATATAAGTCCTCTTCTTTCAATGCTGTCAGGCCAGATTCACTAAAAAGATATTAACCATTTCAAACAGACTCTATATAAATCACATTAAACGTTCTTCTAAATATAAAGTGAATATTGAAGTGTCTGATATCTGCAGCCAGTACTTTCTCTATAATGAAGTCCAGACACTAATTATGGATATGAATAATGCAGGAATATCACGTTACAGTTTTGCCTGCAGTGCCATAAAGCGGCTGAAGGTCCGAGTGAGAACAGCAGATCAGCTGATCAATCATTTCTCATATAATCACAGTAATCTTATAACAACATCTGATATTGATCATACAGATATTGATCATTGTTTCAGACATGCGCAAACATAATGCATGCAACATACTCCGCGTTCAATTCACTTTATAAGTGAATGCAGTTTTGCGCACGTTCATCACTGAACTGAATCAGCAGTAATCTGAATCAGCAGTAATCTGAATCAGCAGTAATCTGAATCAGCAGTAATATGAATCAGCAGTAATCTGAATCAGCAGTAATATGAATCAGCAGTAATATGAATCAGCAGTAATATCTGAATCAGCAGTAATCTGAATCAGCGGTAATCTGAATCAGCGGTAATCTGAATCAGCAGTAATCTGAATCCGTCACACTGCGCTATAAGACTGAACACCCGCAGCGGTTTACAGCAACACAACACACGGACGCACCAGTTGCCGGAGCCGATGATGCAGACTCTCCGGGCCGCCATGCTGCCGTCCGTCCGCCTGAAGAGCCGCTGATGAGCGGAGCGGCTGCTGCGGGAACGCGCTTTTATAGCCCGTGAGCGCGCCTCACTCCCCCTGAAGCGCATTGGCTCGTTTCTGCTCCCACATGCGCGCTCACAGAAGCTGAACCGAAAACAATCACATTCGTTCACCACGTCACTCAATGTTATTAGTAAAACAATCACATTCGTTCACCACGTCACTCAATGTTGTTAGTAAAACAAATCACATTCGTTCACCACGTCACTCAATGTTGTTAGTAAACCAATCACATTCGTTCACCACGTCACTCAATGTTGTTAGTAAACCAATCACATTCGTTCACCACGTCACTCAATGTTATTAGTAAACCAATCACATTCGTTCACCACGACACTCAATGTTATTAGTAAAACAATCACATTCGTTCACCACGTCACTCAATCACATTCGTTCACCACGTCACTCAATGTTGTTAGTAAACCAATCACATTCGTTCACCACGTCACTCAATGTTGTTAGTAAACCAATCACATTCGTTCACCACGTCACTCAATGTTGTTAGTAAACCAATCACATTCGTTCACCACGTCACTCAATGTTATTAGTAAACCAATCACATTCGTTCACCACAACACTCAATGTTGTTAGTAAACCAATCACATTCGTTCACCACGTCACTCAGTGTTGTTAGTAAACCAATCACATTCGTTCACCACGTCACTCAGTGTTGTTAGTAAACCAATCACATTCGTTCACCGCGTCACTCAATGTTGTTAGTAAAACAATCAATAAACACATTCGTTCACCAGTCACTCAATGTTGTTAGTAAAACAATCACATTCGCTCACCAAGTTACTAGTCAATCACATTCGTTCACCGCGTCACTCAATGTTGTTAGTAAAACAATCACATTCGTTCACCACGTCACTCAATGTTGTTAGTAAACCAATCACATTCGTTCACCACGTCACTCAGTGTTGTTAGTAAAACAATCACATTCGTTCACCACGTCACTCAATGTTGTTAGTAAAACAATCACATTCGTTCACCACGTCACTCAATCACATTCGTTCACCGCGTCACTCAATGTTGTTAGTAAAACAATCACATTCGTTCACCACGTCACTCAGTGTTGTTAGTAAAACAATCACATTCGTTCACCGCGTCACTCAGTGTTGTTAGTAAAACAATCACATTCGTTCACCACGTCACTCAGTGTTGTTAGTAAAACAATCACATTCGTTCACCACGTCACTCAATGTTGTTAGTAAAACAATCACATTAGTTCACCACGTCACTCAGTGTTGTTAGTAAAACAATCACATTCGTTCACCACGTCACTCAGTGTTGTTAGTAAACCAATCACATTCGTTCACCACGTCACTCAGTGTTGTTAGTAAACCAATCACATTCGTTCACCGCGTCACTCAGTGTTGTTAGTAAACCAATCACATTCGTTCACCAGCATGTTATTACACTCAGTGTTGTTAGTAAACCAATCACATTCGTTCACCGCGTCACTCAGTGTTGTTAGTAAACCAATCACATTCGTTCACCGCGTCACTCAGTGTTGTTAGTAAACCAATCACATTCGTTCACCGCGTCACTCAGTGTTGTTAGTAAACCAATCACATTCGTTCACCGCGTCACTCAGTGTTGTTGGTAAACCAATCACATTCGTTCACCGCGTCACTCAGTGTTGTTGGTAAACCAATCACATTCGTTCACCACGTCACTCAATGTTGTTGGTAAACCAATCACATTCGTCAACGCTACCTCACTCAGTGTTGTTGGTAAACCAATCACATTCGTTCACCGCGTCACTCAGTGTTGTTGGTAAACCAATCACATTCGTTCACCGCGTCACTCAATGTTGTTGGTAAACCAATCACATTCGTTCACCGCGTCACTCAATGTTGTTGGTAAACCAATCACATTCGTTCACCGCGTCACTCAATGTTGTTGGTAAACCAATCACATTCGTTCACCGCGTCACTCAATGTTGTTAGTAAACCAATCACATTCGTTCACCACGTCACTCAATGTTGTTAGTAAACCAATCACATTCGTTCACCACGTCACTCAATGTTGTTAGTAAACCAATCACATTCGTTCACCGCGTCACTCAATGTTGTTAGTAAACCAATCACATTCGTTCACCACGTCACTCAATGTTGTTAGTAAAACAATCACATTCGTTCACCACGTCACTCAATGTTGTTAGTAAAACAATCACATTCGTTCACCACGCGTCACTCAATGTTGTTAGTAAAACAATCACATTCGTTCACCGCGTCACTCAATGTTGTTGGTAAAACAATCACATTCGTTCACCGCGTCACTCAATGTTGTTAGTAAAACAATCACATTCGTTCACCGCGTCACTCAATGTTGTTAGTAAAACAATCACATTCGTTCACCGCGTCACTCAATGTTGTTAGTAAAACAATCACATTCGTTCACCACGTCACTCAATGTTGTTAGTAACCAGAGCATGTGAATAACAGAGTTTACACTGCATGTGATCATCTGAACCTGTGCCACACATGAAGTCTGCCCAAGCAATCTTTAACACAAGCCTTCATGTACATCACAAAATGTGCAAGTTATTACTGAAGACTGAACAGAAGAGATAAGAGACAGATATGAACTCTGCATTACTGATTTCAGGGTTAACATGCTGCCATCTCTCAGCCTGACCAGCCAGCAGACCAGATAACCAGCTGGTAACCATAAACCTACAGCGTTAACATCACCAGCACGTTGTTCAGAATGATTCATGTTACTGAACACAGATCAGCATCAATACAAGATCTTTATTATAACACCAAAACTAAAAGAGAAATACAACATTTGGTCCATTAAAGAAACAAATCATGAGGATATAAAACGGATGTTCAGTCAAAGTAAATAACACAGAATGATGAAGTCTGGAACAGAATCACTTTTAAACGTTTAAATGATTTGAGGAATCCATGATGTTTCTTGAGCGCATCTATAAAATGTTAAAAGAACAGTCAGTTCTGAAATCTATTAATATTAGCAGTAGCAGGATTTCCATGTTGCGGTTTAAGTTGACAAAGAGAATTTAATGAAGCATTAAACCACAGACACGTTTCATGAACGTTACATCACATCACAGCGAGAGTGGAGATACGTTACAGTCTAGAACGAAGCTTTAACTGCGACCTAAAGATCAATAACAAACAGATCGATCAGAAGATCAATAACAGACTGATCAGTACTACACCTAATCTTGTGAAGCCTCATTTGACTGAAAACAGCAGAAACCTCTAAATATTTCATCCTCACAGGGATGAGGTACTACACTATCTTATCATCATCTATGCTTAACTAGACTAATCTTCATAAAGTTCATATCATGAGAACATTAACATATCAAAGACAATATCTATAACAAAAATAATGACCCCCCCAGGAAAATAATTTGGCTAATTTTAGGAGGTAAATCAGCAAACTGACACAAATATAAGCATCTCTGTTAGCATTCTCGTGTGATTCTAGAGGATTTCTGTTCCTCATTTAGTTCTTCTAATAAAGAACAACATCACAAGATAGTTTACTCAGAAATGGATCAAAAAACGGGGCAGAATATTTAGGGAAGCAGACTGGTGGAGTGACAGAAAAAGATCATTTGAGTTGAAGGGGCTCCTGGGCAGCTACAGCAGGACAATAGAAGAGAAACTGTGATATAACTGTAGTGATCAGAGTCTGCAGGAGAACAGCAGGACACTCGCTACCCAGAATCCCTCTAGGCAGAATCCTTCACCACAAGCTTATGTGTTTCGAATACCAAGAGCCTGTTCCAACTCTTGCCGCCTCTGCTGGACCTGAGAAACAGAGAAATGTTGCTGATGGTGTTAAATCAGAAAGATTTTGTCATACTACCTGACAATGTGTGATATCTGAGATTTCCAAACACTTTAAGCAACATTTCTGCGGCTAAATAAAGATCTTCACCTTTGAATAGAAATAGCGGCAGACGGCCTCCTGAGCCCACGGCTGATAGTAGAACTCTGCTCGTCTTTCCTCCTCCGGGTTCCCGACCACATCCGTCATGGTCTGTAAGAACACAACGATGAAACATCAGCAAAACAACACGCAGCAGTTTCTGATTCAAGACTCTGTGTGGAGAAACTTCAGGTAATATTTCAACTGCTTTGGCAGTTTTATTTTCTCTAGTCATTAAAAGTCAGCAGGTCCTCCCACAATAGTCATTATAAGTCCAGTCACTCCACTAATTAACCCACAGACTTGTTATATAACACACAATATTAACAACAAGATGGTGTCAAAAACATGCCATTACCATCACACCTGCAAAAACTCTCTCAATACCATGAGCTGCACTTCTGCAATAGCACAGTGCAGCAGCCGTAATACACATCAGTACAAAAGCAACATGTTTGTTTGCTCCACAGTTATATGATAGTTATATGAACATGTAAAAGTCATGGTATATGATTCTGGTAATCAAACAAACATCCACAGTATATACCATAATATTATCAAACAGAACATTACACACACACACACACACACACACACCCCACACACACACACACACACCACACACACACACACACCACACACACACACACACACCACACACACACACCACACACACACAACACACACACACACACACACACACCTGTATATCATCTTATAAGGAATACACAATCAATCTTCTGCTGACAGAAGGTTGCTGTGCACCAGTGTGTCAGATTGGTTCAGGAACAGAGCTGCTGAAAGCTGATTGGCTGGTTTGGTCTCACCTTCAGATCTCTGCACTGAGACTGCAGCCAGTCGTTGATGAAGCCCTGAGGGTCTCGTGCGAAGCTCAACATGAACTCCCTCTGAGTCTTCAGCTGGTTGATCGTCTCAATGGTCTCGTGGATCTGCACATGAGCACAGAAAGAGATTTAACTGTATACAATACAACACTCAACACCATTGTAACAACTGATCATAATAACTGAGACATGAGAGATCATTCTGAGACATGAGAGATCATTCATATTACAGAACATCAGCCTCACAGCATTGCTGCTGTACTGAATATCAGCACGGCTGTGTTTGCTCAGTTAACGCAGTGATTTTACTGTGTCGTTTCTAATCTTATCAAGACAAACTGTCACTCAACACAAAGTTCAAACTACTAACTGTTGCAGCCAAACCAGTGATGAAACTGGGTTAAAGTGGAACAAAAAAAGCTTAAACCGTGCAGTAAACCGTTCCCAAAACGTTACTCTAGAAACACTAGTGACAACATGTTCCTTAAGAACTGATGATAGTATATTGCCCAATGATTTTACTATCATTAATGATTAACAGCTGGAAAAATGAAAAGCAGTTTACAGACCCACACACATCTGTTAATCAGCCAGTCAGATGAGATTATCAGCTGTCAAACATCACAAATAAGTTACTTTATTAACATGTTGCTCTTAATATAGAACAATAATAAGACTTTCAATCTCTTTCTCCTGCATGAAACACATGCTGTAGAAACTCAACTTTATATTAGTGACTTAATTAACACAAACACTCTGAACACCATAAACCAAACACAGAGTCCCCATGACGACAGTCAGCACTGCAGCTCCCTTCCTGCAGTCATTACAAGAGTAACACAGATTCTCAGTGCAGATCTGAGCAGGACGGTGTTTGTGTGATCAGTCTCTGGCATTTATCATGAGAACAAGGAAACCCTCCAAACACTCAGAGGACGCAGGAGTCACTTTGATATTCTGCAGACAGGAACAGGGTGTAACACTAAATACTGCAGTAACACAGAGTGAATGAGAACAACAATAGCTCACGTCCTGCAGTGAAGCTCTGAGTGCTCAAGAGTGTTTATCCATCCAGAACTAAACTTTGTTCATTTACACACACTCATCTTAACACAGACCACCAGGTAATGTTTGACTAACAACTAAACAGCAACATTACTACAACTGAATGTACACAACATGCAAGTGTAAGCATACTCCTGACAGCAGACAAATCACATCCCTTCAGGGAGATGTAAAAAAACATTTAAGTTTGTGTACCTAACACACTTTTTAATATCAACAGTAAACAGCAGGAACACCATCAATTTCCTGCAGGAGATGAATGACTTCATCATAAAATGATGGTGATGAACGTAGCTGAAATCAGCCCTTATCTGAAGCTGACAAAACATTCTGCTCATCAGATGTCCGGGATTAAATCACATCACAACAAAAACAGAGCAGAAGCTCCACACTAGTCCCACACTACTGCTTGTAGAACTCTGAATTAAAACCTCTGACTCTGGTTCCTCATGTCTCTGATGTCTCAGGATCTGCTCGACTTCCCCAAACACTTCATACCTTGTTGTCGAGGCCGGCGATCTCCTGCTGACTGGCTGTGGACAGAAGGAAGGAGTTCATCTGTGTCTTCAGAGTGTCGTCCACCTCCACATCTATATCATAACATGCAGTCTTCTTCTGATCGTTGGGGTCCACACTGAAACAGAGCTTTACACAGTAACTCACACATGAGACGCACAGATTCTGAGTGATGTCACAGTGCCAACGGTTACCTTATCACATGGTTGATGATGATTGGCTCGGGGGGCATCAGTAGTGCGTGCAGACGCTGAGGGATCTCAGAGAACTTCATCCTCTGGGTTTCAAAGATCTAGAACCAGAGGAGAACTGTGAACTTTTAAAGAATTGATTTTGAAAACACTTTTCAATAAAAGTTTAATCTGACATTTTAAAGGTGAAGAGAAATTGTTGGACAGCCGTTACCTGTTGGAGGTATTTGTCACAGTTGATAAACTCTCTCTCGTGAGGGTCCTGCAGTTTGTGGGTCTTCACATACTGCCACAGAGCCTGAATGATCACAGGTCGGGTCTGAGTGTGGATGCCCAGCAGACGGGCCAGTCTGGGGTCCAACTTAAACTGAGGAGGCTACAGAGAGATCCGTTTACACTTCAGTGAGACTCAATCATTGTGTACGGTCTCATTGCAGTAAACTTCTTTAACTAATGCAGAATATAATTTTTAGCTGTTGAGATTTCTTTGTTGGGTTCACCAGAACATGTGCTGAATACTCACTATGTACTCTGAACAATGTTCACTGCTAATATTTACACATGTGACGTGGCACCACCTGCTGGTGATGTTTGAAAGCGCAGGGAAGTTTCACTTGTAACAGCAATGTTGAAGAAAACTTTCCTCTTGATTTCTGAGCGTGTTCTCACCTGGTAATCGAGCATGAGGAGAACAGTACAGCGGACACCAACATCTCCAGGCCTCTTAACCTGAAAGCCGTCAGTCTCCTGAGTCGTAGCCGTTCTGTGCCACTACAAAGAGACGTCACACACAAACACTTAACAAAAGAAACTTATTCCAGTAACCAGCAGCAGCACAACACAAATGTTCTGGCTGGTCTGATAAATGCACAGGTGAGTCTCACCTCCACTAGATGATTGTCAGGTCCATATAAATCTTTATCCAGCTCAATAACTAGAGACTTGAAGAAGGAAGAAAACTTCCTCTTCTGTTTGGTGGCTTCATACTTGGACACGGCAGTCTGAGAGAGAGACAGAGATCATGAGCGAGATTCAGACGTCACACGTTCAGCTGTGAGATGAGAGATTCATACTTCTTCCAGAAGTCGCCCCTCCACACGCAGCTCCCATGATGCAACGGTTCCCTCGCCATCCTCCGCATCTGGCTTCGCAGGATTGAAAGTGTTGGAGATAAATATCCGCAGTTTTCTTTTTTGCTGCACAGAATAAGCAGATGTTGAGTGATGTCACATGGTTTGAAATGTAAACTAGTGTGAATCAGATTCAGTGTGACTCTGGATTTACCTTAATGGGTCTCTTCAGGGCTTCCTGGATATCGAGTCTCTTGCGCATGATGGTCTGATCGAGTTTCCTCTCAAACGCCAGCAGGTCCATGTACGCCTGCGACTCGGGAACCAGCTCTCTGATCTGAGCAAATGACGAGAAGAAGGTCAAAAGAAACTACAGCTGCAAATCAAAACCGCTGAACATTATAAACCTGTTAGAACTGAAATCAGATTTCATGCACACTTACTCTCTGAGGTAGAATTTTATCTGCCATCTTCTTCTTCTTGGCACTAAACAAACAAACACAATGTAATTAAATTTCACTTTTCACTGTCAAAGTTTTCAGTTACTCACTAGCAGAAGCAAAACAATTCAAACAGAGAAAAATTCAGCACAGGACTGAACTCTCTTACTGTTGGTTGCGATTCTGTTGCTGGACCTGTTGGATCTGGGTCGGCACTGGTCTCTTGCGGGACGGGTCCATGACCGGCATGCCTGGGCGGGACACTGGACTGGCCCCGTAACCCGGGGGCCCCATGGAGGGTCCCTGAGGGGTCATACGACTGGATGGAGGCATTCCTGGTCTCTGTGTGGCAGAAAGATAAAAACAGATGAAGATCAGCAGCTTGTGATCATTTCACGTTTACACATCTGGATGTGAGAGAGGAACACAATGAAACCCTTCAGAGGAGTTTGTGTTGATTTCAGTGACACGGTTCTGGTGATTTCAGTGACACGGTTCTGGTGATTTCAGTGACACGGTTCTGGTGATTTCAGCGACACGGTTCTGGTGATTTCAGCGACACGGTTCTGTTGATTTCAGTGATACAGTTGATCTCAGCGACACGGTTCTGTTGATTTCAGCGACACGGTTCTGCTGATTTCAGCGACACGGTTCTGCTGATTTCAGCGACACGGTTCTGCTGATTTCAGCGACACGGTTCTGCTGATTTCAGTGATACAGTTGATCTCAGCGACACGGTTCTGTTGATTTCAGTGACACGGTTCTGTTGATTTCAGCGACATGGTTCTGCTGATTTCAGCGACACGGTTCTGGTACACAGCATCACTTCTGTCTGCTCTCTTCTCTTTACAGTCTCTGTAACATGTATGTAACCAAACAGAGAGATACGACAGCAACATCACGACAACCAGAAATCTACTTTTGAAAGATAAAGGAAACTAGAAGCTTTTGTGATTCTGCATCATTTACATCACAGATCAGATGAAATGACCAACATAAACACAAAGACTGCATCAGAATCACATTTAGGCTCTTCAGCACATTAAATCTTAAACTATTACTCTGTTTTAAACACTACAGACGGTAATGATGCACATTCATGTTTCTTTACTGATGACGGCTTTATTCGTGCACACGTTCTGTTCTGGTTTATATCAGTTTTAGGGTTTAATTCACGGAATAATCGCGGATCTTTCGCATGTTTCATTTAAACTCTCCTCCTCGGTTCTGCTGGTTCTTTGTTCTCCGCGCTTACCGGGTATCCGGGCCCGGGCATCGGTGATCGGTACATGTGATTCTGCGGCCCGCCGGGGCCCATCCGGCCTGACGGGGTTCCGGGACCCATACCGGGCCCTGCAGCGGCCACCGGCGGCCCGGGTCCCATCGGTGCTCCGCCGCCTCCGGGTGTCGCAGGCTGGAAACCGCCACGCGCCGCCATCTTCTCCGCGAGCAGCAGCGAGAACGCGCAGCCGGTGAGATGCGCCCTGATATCGCGAGAGTTAACGGCGACACCTGAAGAATCTCGCGAGATCTGTGAAGATTCTCGCAAACGTCATCTGAAGCGCCGTTTGAGCTTAACTTTTATTATTATATTATTTGTATTTTGATTACATGAATATTTTTGTTTGGCGTAATTAAATATTATCTGTATTTTAAAGACAGAAGTTAAAGGAAATATAAAACGAGCGTAACTCTCATTTATTCATATTTTGATTTGATTTATATAATAAATCATGTGTGATTATTAGTGATGTATATGTCTCTTATTAATGTAAATACGGTTTAATGCAAATATAATCTTATCATTTAATAACAAAATAGATAAAAGAATTCACTTTCCAAACGGATGTGAATACATTAATGTCCACAAGGGGGAGAAAAACAGCCGGTTATTAAATCTAAATCATATTTAATAGGAAAGGGACATAATAAGGTGAATTAGGATGAAGTGAGTCAGTTTTGTTTAGATAAATGGCTGTAAGTGTCTCATTGTGCCCTAAATCTCGCTTTCACATTGATAAATGAGCTGAATGAACTGCCATAAGTCACCATGTAAGCAAGATTCAACTATATAATGAAGGCAAATGTTAATCAAAAGTTTTGACTGTTCTCAGAACAGAGGAACATTTCACGTGTCATGTCAGGGCAACATTTTATTGGGGGAAGCTGTGCTAACAATATTTGTCTTATTCAGAGTTGTTTTGACAGGAAACGAAGCTCCAGATTTCAGGCATCTGAACGCAGGCTGAGAGCTGGAGACAGCAGACATCTTCTGCTCAGATCTCCTCATGTTAATGTTGCAGGCCTGCAGGAGACCGTCTGCTCGTTTCTGAGGGAATTATTACTGAACACACATGTGATGAATGTGATGTGCTGACAGCAGCTGCTGGTGCTGAACTGACTGCAGTGAACACGTGTGATCTGCAGCAGAAACACTGAAGACTGAAAACTCAGATCCTCTCGTCTGCAGAGTGATTATGAATCCTGTGACACTTTCATCCATCTAACACAACTCATATCTGTGTTACAAGATCTGACTGAATACATTCACATGACCACTGAACCTGACAGATAATTATGGGAAAATGAAGTTGCTAAATATGATTCATACGTAACTCATTTTCTATGAGCTGGTGTGAGGATCTCAGATCCGTTTGTGGAATACAGCACCTGTCAGCTTCACAGAACATGATAAGCATGCCCACATCACTCTGTTTAATTATTCAGACACGTATCACATGAAACGCTCCATTTCCAGCCTGGAGGAAATTTCATTAAACAGCAGCAGGTCCACTGCAGTCCACCGAGTGTCATTTAGAAAACGACATCTTCTGGCTCATCACGTGCTGTCAGCTGCATCTGTTCAACAGTTAAATACAGCCGTGTGTGTAACACACTGACAGCTCCAGTGAGGTTACTGCAGATCTCAGTCTGTACACTAGTGTTACACACTACAAGTATGCACTTCACTGAACAAGGTTAACTACACATTAAGTATGTTGTGTGGCAGTATATCAGGGTCATTCAGTGACAGTTCTGCAGTGTTTATTTTCAAACCTGCTCTCATGTGACAAAGTTTTAAGGATCCTGGGAAAATTTCCTTAATGGTCCTTTTATACATGCTGCTCTCAGTAGCAGAATAATGTTTCTCCATCTGAAAACAAAGACATGCGAAACAAAACCTGATCACTCTCATTTGAATCACCAGACGCTGTGACTCAACACTTTTTTTCAGCTGATGTGATGTTTGTGATTTTGCTCTGCAGATCTACAGACAT
The DNA here is from genome assembly GCA_036877525.1 of Chromobotia macracanthus. Classification (NCBI taxonomy): domain Eukaryota; kingdom Metazoa; phylum Chordata; class Actinopteri; order Cypriniformes; family Botiidae; genus Chromobotia; species Chromobotia macracanthus. Next base: position 677,705 of record JAZGTH010000033.1, on the reverse strand, counting down.
TCGAAACGTCTCTGCACGTCTGAATTCATGTATGAACAAACATCACGTGTTTTATCATAAGACTGAATTAAACGACTTTAAACGTATAAACTTAATGTCACAAACAGCATAATGTTTCTCTTTGTGGACAGATCACACAGTGCCAGTGACATCATCATTTGGATCTCATCCCGGGTCAGTTCTGAATGCAGCTCATCTCACAGACGTCTGAAAAGCGTGAGTGACTCTGGACAATGTGATCTAGTTAAATGGAACTGTTTTATATTGAATTACAGCTTCAATATCAATGAAGACTCTAGAGGACATCCTGAAATGTTCCAGTGGAGACGGACGTCCTCTGTTCTTGGATCTGATGTTTGCTTTGATCTTCTGACTGATGTTCTTCATCTCAGACTCTTCTTTCCATTCAGAATGTTCACAGTGAATCAAACCTGCTGTTGTGGATTTCACAGATAGTTTTGTTTTTGAGGGTCAGCACTGCTCTCTCCCACCTGGAAAAAAAGAACACTTATGTGAGAATGCTGTTCGTGGACTACAGCTCAGCATTCAACACCATAGTGCCCTCTAAGTTTGATGCAAAACTACAGGCTCTGGGTCTGAACAGCTCCCTGTGCAGCTGAATCCTGGATTTCCTATCAGGCCAGTGTCAGGTGTTCAGAATGGGCAATAACATCTCCTCCTTGCTGATCCTCAACACTAGAGCCCCTCAGGGCTGAGTTCTCAGCCCCCTCCTGTATTCCCTATACACCCACGTCTGCGTGGCCACACACAGCTCTAATGTCATTGTGAAATTTGCTTGATTTGATTTGATATAGTACTCAAAAATCACTTCCTGTGAAGTTTCTGTGAATACTCTGCCAGCATCACCCCCAATGATGAACAAGTAAGACGGTGTAAAATTATGATATTTATTATACTTTCATAGATAAATCCAACAGCCTATAATGTGCAGATGCGGACAGGATGGATGATCAGGCAACATGTATTTGTAGTAAAAACAAAAATCAAGTTGTAACAGTTGAATGAATCTGCTGATTATAATGATGATAACACAGATTAGATTATTTGCTCTTTCTTTAACACTTTTACATATCAGTGATCTTTGTGCTTTGATATGATGTTTGCACATGAATGAAAACAGCTCAGTAATTACAAAATTCAAATAAACATTAAACACATTCACTTTTCATAAGAGAATTCAAATAGAGACAAAACATCCACAGCTGAACACACACACGTATGCACACACGCGCGCACACACATACGCACACATGGATTATACCATCTCTCAACACCTGTATATAATTGAGGCAAACTGGCGATAATAATAATAATAATAATAATGACATCTAACTCAAACTAAAGTCATGCAGAGGACGACCAGCATGCATTTACAAGATGAAACCACACAGCAAAACTCAACGTCATGTGAGATCTGAACTTTCCCATGTTCACGATCCCTCCAGACGCATGTTACAGTCTCTGCGCTCAGGAAGTTCCACTCTGATGAGATATAATGAGACTGGACTGAGATCCAGCTGAGACTATAATGAGGCTACATACAGTGAAGAAGCACTATATTGATCTACTGAAGCCACGGGTCTGAAAGTCACTTCAGAAGAGCTGCTATGTACACAAAAGGCATCAGGCTCCAGATGTCCGGGTCATGTGACCTGTCATCGGTCACAGAGCCTTTCAGAAGCTCCACGGTTACGAGGCTTAAAAGTTATTTTTGAGGCAGTATTTCCTTTTCTTCCAAAAAAGTTTTGCACATTTCCAGGAAATGTGTTAGTGAAAATATCCTTTTTTAAATGGTTATATGTTGTTCTGTTGTCTGGTTCCATGTGTTGTAGAGCCACTGAAGTGTTATGTAATGTTCGGTCGTGGTTCTGCACTGGTGTGGACGGCTTTGGTTGTTCTCCATCAGACTTCAGCTTTAATGTCCCTCAACAGGTGAAATCTTCAAAGTTACCCTGACCAGGATGGTGAGGTAGCATGTTGGCTGGATATGTTGCTGAAGTACGAAGGTTGTCACAGGGAGCCTGAATAGACAGACAGACAGACTGGTGCTATTTTTCTCTTATTTGTAAGTCACTTCTTCTAAATTAAATGAACGTATGTAAATTGTTTGTGTATTCACAATAAAAGTGTGTGAATCTGAACTTTTGACCATGTGTTGTTTTTTCTGTAATTCTGAATTTTTCAGATACTGGCACACTAGTCTTTACTGAACACTACACACTGCTGTACACAGTACACACTTGAAAATCAGTCATGTGCAGAGTAAGAGTGAGTCTGTGGTGTTACAGTGAGGTCAGGGGTCAGTACAGACTCACGTGACGCTTCACGTCGTCCAGGCTCAGAACGGCTCCTCGCTCGCTGCTGTTTCCTCGCTGCTGCTGCTTCTTCTTGGCACAGCGACACACTTTATATTTGATCACCTGAGGAGAGAAACACAAACCCACGTCAGATATCTGTAGAACGTCACCTGTAAACCTCCTCAAGATCAGACTCACAGAATAACAGTCAGAAATCAAATCATGTGACTCAACTTCAGAGACGATATGTTCAGCAGAAGAGAAACTCAACAACTGAAGTACATTAATAAAGAAATACAAATAAATCCAATGAATGTAATATTTAAAAATGCATCTGTCACACAGCAGACATGACAATATAAGGCTGTTAGATCAGTGCAGCTACACACAAGTAAACACATAACGTGTCTCAGTGGCTTTTAAACTTGAAGGATTGTGTACAGCCTCAGTTATTCTCAGGTGTTTGTATTTTTGTTGGTTCTGGAGTTCTTGGTTCTTCAGCACATTCATCCACAGTTTTGGCATGGCGCTCTAGAGCTGAACAAGAAGAGACAGAAATTGTATCCAGCACCAGATTGGGGGGTAACAACACAGTCAGACGACATTTGTCCTGTTATTGGCTTACAGCCGTCAAGTCAATTAAACCTGCAGAAAACAAAAACAAGCCCTGAATCTGACAGAACTGCAGCTTCACTTCCTGTGAGATGCCAGTTTATCTGAGAGCCCGTCTGTCTACATGCTGATGTCACCGTCTCACTAAATCTTCAGTTTATCAAAATTACACTCCATCACCGCAATTATTTTCCATGAGGTTTTTTAGGAGAAGCATGTGCGTTTTGGAAGTGTTTGGGAAGATAAATCACTTTAGGAGTGTGTTTACACTGCAGATAAATCACTTCACTTCTGAATCCGGTTTAATACTGTTTTGTACAACATTAAACACGTGCTGTATAGAGAACTAGGCTGTGTTAGTGCAGTGTTAGTGCAGTCATGTGATTATATCTGAAAGAGATTGTGTCTCTGTGTATGTGCATAATAAATATAATTATTCAGATCTTGTATTATACACAGTCTGGAAGGGTTGAGTGGAGATATGAGTTCTTCACATTATCATCAGTTTGCTCTATCATTCAGTACAAACACTGAGCGCTGGATTCTCATTGGCTGCTGTGAGCGTGCAGTGCGGAGGTTTATTGTGTGGACTCAGCACTTCCTGTGACTCACATGTCACATGACCTCTTATAAATCACAGCCGTGCAGAGACGGTCCACGAGCGCCTGAAGAAAACAGATAATGAAGGAGAGAAAGAAGCCTTTCACAGCTGAATCAACACTCCAGTTATATGAGAAGCACAATATATGAACTATTCACTCTATATCCTAAGGGAGTTTCTCTGCACATCTGAGTTCCTCCCTGCAGTAGATAAATGTTGTGAGATTCAGTTTAGACTCACACATGACTGAAACCCATTACTGATGCCCTAGAAATAAACATGATTCAAAGTGTGAAAACCTTTCAACTCGACCGTTTGTCTGGGCAGAAGTAAATAAACAAGATTTTTGTCATATCTGAATTTTTTATAAGTGCTAAGCATTGTAGAAGTTTGCAAACTTACTGCAAATACAGAGACACGTCAAACGTTGTCTGAAGGCTGAAGGTGATTATGATATGAGTTTATTATATTTCTTATCGCTGGTGAGTCGGTGGTGTAGAATAAGGCTTATTGATAATATTCAACAGAAGATCAGTGGTAATCTTCTCAGCAGATGTCAGGTTGATTAGGACACTAATGAGTGTGTATACACACAAAACATTACTTTATAATTCCTGAAGCTCTGCGCCTGCCAAAACCATCAAGAGCTCCACTGGAGTTTAATGTTGAGACTGGAGCCGCTTCCATCTGCTATGCATTTCACCTGCTGGATCAGCTGAGACACAGTCCACATCATTTCACCTGATTTTCATGAGCAATCAGGCCCTGAGCAAAGGTTCGCGAAGTAATAATACATGTGACGCTCTGTACGCTCAGATAACTGAAGCTGCAGGACAACACTGTGTGAAGAGCTTCAGTTCTGAGTGGGAGGAGCCTCATCTACAGCACTGGAAGAACATTCAAGCACTGAACGGTCCTCCACACACTGAAGTGGGATGAAACATCAGGGAGGTTGTGAAGGTCTTACCTCATACAGATAGTCAAAGAGCTCCAGGATGGTGAGGATACTGGCCCCAATAAACAGCCCCATCTGTCCTCCAATGTCACCTGAAACACCCGAATGAAGAGTTACACACCACAATCGAACCACAACCTGCCTGACTCTGCTACTCTTAAAGGTGAAGTGCACCATTGTTTACTGTTAAAATACTTCTGTTCCAGTTTAATAGACAGAATCAATAACGTAAATTCAAATTAAATCTACAGACTTTTCTGCACTGACTCTTTGAGAGAAAAATCTGTTTTTAAACAGATTTAAATATTACAAACGTGTTAAATGAACTGAGACTAATCACTGAAATTCAAGTCAAATCTTTTGGATTTCTAAAGTATTTTTCACAGCTGCTTCACAGAAACTCAGACTGTAATGTCTTCAGTATCTGAGTCCCTGTTGAGCAGTTTCAACTTCTAATGTCTTTCTGCCTTCAGAAGATGATGATAGTGGAGAAACAAACCCTGGGAGAAACCAGGACCAGCTGTGTTAATATTACTCATGTGAGTCATGGTCTGATACAGATATACTGAGTGGATGTTTTGTAGTGATGATTAAAACAGAAGGATATTGATTGATCTTTAAGATTAATGTTGATGTGTCTCTGAGGATGTAGACGCAGGGACCAAGCCAATAATTCACTGGTCTAGATGATTCATTGGTGAGCTGCTCTAGATTTCACAGCCTGTAAGTCTTTGATGAACACTGCTCACCGAGAAGTCCAGCTAGCTCGTAGGCCTTCTTCTGCTCGATGGTCTCGTAGTTCAGGGCTTCAAAGAAGATATCCAGCACCAGGATGTTCTCTCTGAATAGCAGAGGAGAAGAGTGAGGACATCTCAGCACCATCTACAGCCCTGAACATTACCCACACACAACATTAGTTTCACAGCATTTCAGTCTCCAATCTGCCTGTGTTGTGAGCAGATGGTTGGGGAAGAGCCAGCACGGGCCCCAGGGCCTTTCTGACACAGCTGGGCATCTGAATCTCTTATGCTCTGCATCAGGTAGAAACACTTATTACAATTTCAGTTTAGTTCACAAACTGACTTTGATTGTACAGGTATCACTTAAGGAACTTATTTTTGGACAGATAATTCTTCCACTCATTGTACATTACATTTGTCCCGGTTTGAATAAAGGTATGATTAGGTTGAAGATGACAGCTGCAGTTATTTTACTGGTGTTTGCTGAACACTGAAATAATGTTTCTCTGAACATCTCCTGCAGAGCAGGTGATGAGTGATGGAGTCTCATCACTTCAACTGCTCTGGATTAAAACAAACCCTGATAAATACACGATTATTTGCTGACTGTAAGAGTGTCACATTAAGCAGAGAGGATTTCGGGTCATTTCACTGTCTGCTCATCAACAGACTGGACCGACTGGAAGTCACAGAAGAGACTCAGTCAGGCAGAACAGTTAGAAGAATCTGCGTCTCTTCTGAATGTTCAGTCATTCTCTCTTGTTTTATATGACTTCACACCTGCTTCTCTAGATAACAGAACAGCCTCTATTCAACTCAATGTTTGATTGACTCTGTTTACTGTGAAAGGGGTTTCAGGGCTCACAGCATATTATTTATTATATAATTGCTTCTATGGCCCACTTATAATTTAAGTAAAGTTCTAAAATTTGTTATAAATTAGTTTTTCCAAGACCAATTTCTCTCTCGCTCTCACCCTTAACTAGTCTGTTGCAGGAGATGCTTGTTAAAAATAAACAGTGTGTCTAATGTTCAGCCAGAGTGAAACACACTGTGTAAATGTGTGTGAATGCATATACAGTTACAACATGTTGCTAATGAGATTTTAATTTTTCTTAAACATATTTTGCTCTAATTGTGCAAGTTCAAGCTTTCCTCAAAAAAACAAAAACATGCCATACAGACTTACACAAACACATCACTCAAGTCAATTCCCACTGGATCAAACCTTCTCTGACAGGTTTCTCTGACCAACACCTTGCTTCTCTTAGTAAGTAAATAAGGTTGAGTTTCATACTGATGTCAAAGGGGCCTGAAGCAACACACAGTCTTACAGTTACAGTGGGTGTGTAATACTGTAAGAGACTTACGAGATGTACTGCTCTGATTTGTTGAACTTCTTGGCCAGGTATTTAGCTGAGGCTTTGCTGGGGATCCTGACGAAGGAAAGCTCTTTACCGTAACGTGTCGTGTTGCAGGGTGTATCACACACACAGTAATCATTGTCTCTCTCCACCAGAAAATCTTCAGCCAGACAGAGAGAGAGAGAGAGAGAGAGAGACTGAATCAGCACTGAACTAACCATTAATGTGTGAGAGGAAATGAAGCAGACAGCAAGACAGATAAAGAAAAGTCTGGGGCAGTGGGTTATGAGGGGTGATAAATCCAGCAGTCTGAGGTGTGTAATGAGGACTGGAGGAGATCAGAACGGCTCACCTAGAGCTGGATCTGCACATTCTTTATATTGCTCTGGTGTGCAGTACGGAGCATCACCTGAAAACACACAAACACAAGAACATATCAGTGGAGACACTCCACATGAAGACACACAAACACAAGAACATCTCAGTGGAGACACTCTACATGAAGACACACAAACACAAGAACATCTCAGTGGAGACACTCTACATGAAGACACACAAACACAAGAACATCTCAGTGGAGACACTCCACATGAAGACACACAAACACAAGAACATATAAGTGGAGACACTCCACTTGAAGACACACAAACACAAGAACATATCAGTGGAGACACTCCACTTGAAGACACACAAACACAAGAACATCTCAGTGGAGACACTCCACTTGAAGACACACAAACACAAGAACATATCAGTGAAGACACTCCACATGAAGACACACAAACACAAGAACATATCAGTGGAGACACTCCACATGAAAACACACAAACACAAGAACATCTCAGTGGAGACACTCTACATGAAGACACACAAACACAAGAACATCTCAGTGGAGACACTCTACATGAAGACACACAAACACAAGAACATCTCAGTGGAGACACTCCACATGAAGACACACAAACACAAGAACATATCAGTGAAGACACTCCACATGAAGACACACAAACACAAGAACATCTCAGTGGAGACACTCTACATGAAGACACACAAACACAAGAACATCTCAGTGGAGACACTCCACATGAAGACACACAAACACAAGAACATATCAGTGAAGACACTCCACATGAAAACACACAAACACAAGAACATCTCAGTGGAGACACTCTACATGAAGACACACAAACACAAGAACATCTCAGTGGAGACACTCTACATGCATGAAGCTAAAGAACCATGATGATGGACTTTAGGAGGGACCTTTAGTATGTATATGTATATAAACAAAATTAAGCTTTTATTAATGATGATTTAAAACTTAAAACTTTTCCAGCATGTTCTTTTCCCTGAACACGACAGCTTCTGTCTCATTACTGTAATGGATTCAAATCATTGTAAGTATCTACATATGAGAGTAGTAACTGTTATTGTGGATTTAATGTTACGTTCATTTAATAAGACCAGAGAAAGTGTGTCCAGAGAAAGATTTCAATCACATTATTACAGTAATGAGATTATAATGAGAATCACAAACAAACTCAGAAGTAAAAGGTTCAAACTCATTACAGTAATGAGACCATGAAAATAATCCAGATCTGAAAGCTCTTTAAATAATGCACTTACTATTCATTCAGATGTTGAAAATGAATGTGAGCTGGATGTGTTTTTGTGAGATACACTCTTTAAAGAGAGACTGATTGTGTAGAACAGAAGGGTTGGGCGAGTGTGAGAGAGAAACACAATGTCCTGTCACTGTGTCTGTTAATTAAACTCCGTGTCTGTCCATCACACTGTTCTTATCTGCTCTGAACCTCCTCAAAAACCTGATCTTCTCTTAAATTCATCTCATTCAGAGAGACAGAGAAAGAGAGAGAGAGGGAGAGAGAGACAGAAAGACAGACAGAGAGAGACTGACAGAAACAGACACACACACAGAGACAGACACACACAGAGACAGACACACACAGAGACAGACACACACACACACCAATACACAGAGACAGCATGTAGTAACTTTCATGGTTCTAACACATTATCTCCTCTGCAGGACACATCAACACTTCACCACAGCTGTTGTACAGTCACTTCAGAGCTAGAGAAACGTCCTATCACACTGACGAACTAAAGTCAACATCAACATCATCTATGAAGCCACAAACTGAAGCTCTGATCATCCTGAAGAACACATGAACAGTACAGACAGCATCACTGTTCCAGTTTTGCTGCATCTCTCAGTGCAAACAAGCCTCTGAGATCCTGAGGGTCTTCAGAGAAGATGGTCTGGATCTCAGCGAGGTTCTGCCTCCGCGCTGGAGTCACAGTCTTCACACTGAGCTGAGATCCTCTTACCTTCTCTAAGGTGAAGACTAGAGAGGAATTAAAACCCAGCGAGCTGAACATCTTTTAGACACACAACAGAGACCTGAAGGCTCCACAGACATGAGAGCTTAAAACACATTACAGTTAAAAAAACAGCTAACACAACGACACATGAGTGAATCTAACAAGAGATCATTTCAGAAGACAAATTACTGAAATTTCTGTCATTCTGATACAGAAACCTCTGCTGTGTGTGTGTGAGTGAGTACCGGGCATGTGCACCATGCGACAGTTGCAGTTCTCCACCAGATAGCGCGTCTCACAGTCGATGCGGCAGGCAGTGATGCTGTATGTGCTGAAGAAATCTGATTCCATAGCTGAAGACTTACAGTCACCCCATGGAGGAGGAAGATACGTCAACTGCACAGAGAGACATATGAAAGAAGAATGAATTAACAGTGAGTGTAGTTTATTGTACATTCTCTCTTTCATGATATGTGTGTGTGTGTGTGTGTGTGTGTGTGTTTCAGAGCTCCAGACTGAAAAATTGACTAGATGCCCACTGACCCCAACCATGAAACATTTCAGAGCAAAATAATTGTGTATGTAGTTGCCAGATGACAGAAGTGCTTCATACAGCCGGTCGTTCAGTCACCCACACTCACATTCTGTTTAGTGCAGGACACACACACCTGCAGACGCAGGAGATTAAACACACTGATATATTACAGAAATTTCATGAAGAAAACAGGTTCAGAATCAGTTACCCAAAAATGATCGTGTGATATCAAAGTGTGATTTCTGATCAGTGAGCTACTGACTCTCTCTGCTGTTTATATGCACTGACACTGCACTGAATTCACTCACTCTGATCTTCAGTTCTGATCTCCTCTTGTGTTCAGCAGCAGTTGATCATGTGATATGAGGAAGTAATCAGATGTGTGACTGTCCCTTTAAATTCTGTCAACAGTGTCTCTGACAGACTGGCTCTGTTCCAATATCTAATGAGCTGCCTACATAGGCAACCTTAAAATACTGCTAATACTGCTTTAACAAGGTAATCAGTGAGTGGAGTCAGTCAGAGAGGGACGGACGGTCGTACTCGCTGTTCCTGACAGGAGACAAACGTCTGGAATCCCGGAGCCACTCCAAATCCCAGCTGGTCGATGAACGGGGGCTCGTCCTGCGTGTGGATCTGCACTTTAATTCCAGCCTCAAATGACGTCTCATCTGCAGGAGAGAAACCAGACGTCACAATGTGTAAGATCACATACATTTAAACTGAAATCTGAGTCATATCATGGTGACATGTGAGTGGAGCTCTCTCGAATTGGGCCAGTAAGCAGCCACTCACAATAACGCTCTGAATAACAATCAAAACACCCGAACAACAGCATAGTAACGCTCTGAATAACAATCAAAACACCCGAACAACAGCATAGCAACGCTCTGAATAACAATCAAAACACCCGGACAACAGCATAGCAACGCTCTGAATAACAATCAAAACACCCGAACAACAGCATAGCAACGCTCTGAATAACAATCAAAACACCCGAACAACAGCATAGCAACGCTCTGAATAACAATCAAAACACCCGAACAACAGCATAGCAACGCTCTGAATAACAATCAAAACACCCGAACAACAGCATAGCAACGCTCTGAATAACAATCAAAACACCCGAACAACAGCATAGCAACGCTCTGAATAACAATCAAAACACCCGGACAACAGCATAGCAACGCTCTGAATAACAATAATAAATCAAAACACCCGGACAACAGCATAGCAACGCTCTGAATAACAATAAACAATCAAGATAACAACAGAAACCGAACAACAGCATAGCAACGCTCTGAATAACAATCAAAACACTACAACGCTCTGAATACAACAGCAACAGCAACGCTCTGAATAACAATCAAAACACCCGAACAACAGCATAGCAACGCTCTGAATAACAATCAAAACACCCGGACAACAGCATAGCAACGCTCTGAATAACAATCAAAACACCCGGACAACAGCATAGCAACGCTCTGAATAACAATCAAAACACCCGGACAACAGCATAGCAACGCTCTGAATAACAATCAAAACACCCAAAGACCAGCATAAAAACGAACAACGCTACCTCTGAATAACAATCAAAACACCCGGAACAACAGCATAGCAACGCTCTAAAAACCAAATAAAACACCACAAGAACATCAACAAACAACCGCATACAACAACTTCTAAAGAAATTGTGAGTGCTGCTTGTCCCTGCTAAAAAAACGAGTGTTTTCTGATTGGTTTTCGGAGCATTGCTATGCAGTGGTTAGTGTTCTGAGTGGTGATTACTTGCTTAGATCTAAAGGGCTCCACCCCCCGCCATTCAACTGTTCACAATCTCTGTGTGACATTTCACCATGTGTGACACTGACACAGAGAAGCAGGTATAATCCAACCTCTCTGATCAGATGAGTAAACACGTTCATTCATTCGGATCTGGGGTTGCGTTTACATCCACACACAATACTGATTCAACAATGGTTTATAGAGAAACTCTATAAAAAAAAGTGATATAATGATTTTATTTTAAACAGTATATAGTTACATCTGTCATCTCTTTAAATGTCGTCTGGTGAGACAAGAGGAGCCGCTCAGGGCTCTCTCATTCCAACTCCAGCTGCAGGGTGCAGCTGCACCTGCGCAGTCAGATGTATGACATCACATGTGCTCGTCTTCAGATCAATAGTGTCTCGCTCATCTCTCTGTCTGCATCTCACGCTCATTGATCTTTACAGGAAAGGTCATTCTGATCCTGCTGACAGCACGTTGACCTTCATGTGCGCTGCCTGTGACTGCTGATCTTTCCTGCACTGCTGCGTGTGTTTGTTTGTTTAAACCCAATGTGACCTGAATGTTGACTTATTGTTTATTATGATAGAATCTCTATGGTTATATCTCAATGGCTCACTAGCTGTCACACAGTAAGAGCACAGAGCCATGAAACCAGTGTGAACAGCATCTGCTCAGATGTGAGATGTTTGTGAGTCTCACCGGTCTCGCCCCACACGGGCAGATATTCGTCCTGCTGGATGTCCAGCATCAGCTCTAGGCCGTTTCCCATCCCTCCCTTCATAGTGATGAGCAGAGGACGGCCATCCTGCCCGGAGTTGAAGGTGTAGCATTTTCCATAGCGCGTGAAAATCTGTAGAAAGATGAACAGAGACTTTCAGCTTCAAGCGATCTGTGCTGATCAAACAACAGTTTGTGCTTTATTTCTTTTTAATTTGATTTGTTTGGCCAAAATGTTGAAAGTTTTTAAGCTATTTCAGAGTACTATACTATATACTGAATATCATCAGAAGACTGAAGAAGAACAATATTATTTCTGCTGTATTGTTCAGACCTGCTCTGTATTCACCTTCAAAACAGCGTTTGGAGACCAAACAAACTTTGGTCACATCATGTAATTTGGTTTGTTCATCTCAGATTACAGGCCTCACACAACATGAGAAGTTTCAAAGCTTTCAAAGCTCACAATGAGCTACTGTAAAGCGGCTGGCCTCTCTACAGTGCAGATAAAGCCATGATTCCCTCCAGCATACGAGGTTAACACTGAGATATCTGGATCTGCATCTCCTCACACTGTCAGTCAGTCCTGAGAAACTCTCAGGAGAACATCCATGACCAACATCAGGCAGATCACTGTTTACAAACTAACTTATCTCGACCACACACAACTAAAACCCTTACACATACTTGCAAACAGGGGTTCAAAACAAAATCCCACAGACTGGGAGTGGAGGAGAAACCTGAGGCAGAATATTACAGAGACTGCGAAATCAGAGACTAGCTTCACTACCTGCACAGTGAGAACAGAAACAAAGACTCTGATCTGAACCCCAACAGTTCTGAGAGACATGCAGGTGTTTCAGGTGTCTTTGAGGGCCTGATGGATTGTGGGCCATTTCTGCTTCAGTCTGACAGGGTCTGCTGGACTCATCTCATCTGTCTTAACTGAAACTGAGCTAATGGACGTCTAATCAGATCAGGACAGCAGGAGACCGATGCGATCCGTCTGCAGGAGAACCTGATTACCATCACGGGCAAATGAGAAATCTCAGAGCAGAGGAAATGAAATGAGCCACAGAGAACGTGTAAACGATAAGAAATGCCATCAGCTCTCTGGAGAATCAAACCTGGATGTCTCTGCTTCTATCCAGACCGAAAAACTGCGATACACCATCCCTGGTACTCTCATGGCATTTAAAGTTTTCTGCACTTTAAGCATGTTGACAGAAAAATACATTATGATACATTAGCTGCTTTGACAATGCAAATTGCAAAAAAACACTCTACATCAGCTTCAATGTTGTAGACACTCAAACATTCTGCTGTTCTCAGAAACATGAGGGACGCACAAACAACAAACATGAACAGAAGAACTGAACTGCTCACAAAAACTGAGGACAAAATAATGAATGAATAGCAAGATTTTAATGCACTTCTCAACACTGTGTATTATGCTAATAATTAAGCATCATTATTTCTTGTATTAAGCGTGAAAAACATTTTTCCACTGTTTCGTTTCAATGATTAAAATGAACTAATATACAAGTCATCTGAATTAGCAAATCTATAAATATTAAGACATATGTGAAAATATTAAAATATTGTTATAATGAATTGCAGAATGCTGCACACAGTAAAAATTCCAGAGAGCTCTAAAAACTGATGAGATAAACACACAAGAAACATTTAGCAAACAGAAGTAAGGCTGTTGCCAAGATAAGCGAGCGAGTGATGCTGTGGTTGCCGTGGCGACTGCGAGCAGTTGTTGAGGTACTGTTGACCTTGGACTCTAGCAGGAGAAGTGTGGAGACTTCTTGTGTGATCTCACAATGAAACTCCAGCAGCGAGGACAGTCGCTCATTGTGCGCTCACAGCGAGACTTTACGAAGAGCTTCAGAAAACATTTACAACAGCCAAAAAACTCCACAAACCCTTTAATGAGGAAATGGAGCCAGAAACACACTGTATGTCTGAGTGGAAAATATTTTCTGCTATTTTCAGGTCTGGAAGCACAGAAACACATCATAGTTTGTAAAAGTCTATGTTTATAAAAAGCAGAGCTGAATGTCATTTGTGCAGTTTGTTGTGCAACACACACACAGATGGTCTGTAATAAAGAAAGTAGATCTGAATTAGATTTGTGTGGAGACTCAGAGTCCTGACATCAGAAAAGAGAAGTTGAGAAGCGGTTTACAGACAGAAACACTCACAGAAAAGACAGACTTACAGTATTGATAATTCCCATTTAAATGAAATATATTCTTGGTTCCAAAATTAACTTACCAATGTTTGGAGAATTGAGAAAAAAGCTCTCTCTTTCCTAACAAATTTTGATCTCTGGATGGATCATAAGTCACTTTTAAGTGTCTTAAGCAATGAACTTTAAACTCACTGATACACTGATAACAACTGCACATAAAACCGTAAAAAGTACAACAATCTACTCATTATACCACAATGCAATTATATTATTGTCTAAAACCAACACAGTTATCAACCTGAACAGAATAATTATGATTTCATATGAAAGATGAGTGTGTAAAGACTAAGAGCAGATTCTGCACTAAAGTGACCTGAGACACATGAGCACGTTTATTTATTGTGATTCTCTGCAGCTCTACATCACCCATCAGAGGCAGAAATAACCCCAGACCTCTATCAGGAGGAAGACTATGATGATGAAGACTGTCTCCTGTGCTTCACCAGCGTGACTGATACATCCATCAGTATTGATGAAGATCAACACCACAGACGGCTGTCTGAAATGAATAATTCACTGAGATCTAAACAGTGTCTGCAGGCCGCATGTGTGCAACTCAAACTGCACACTTAACTGTCAGAGGTTCGACTGTGACCAATGAGCTTCAAACTCACTGTTTTACTGTGGCGGGGAAAACAGATCAGGATCAACGTTTGTACAGGACTGAAAATGATACAAGAACACTGAAGCCAAATCGAACTGTGTCCAATTGCTGTCCAAATGCACTTATTCACTCACACAACACGAGCAGAAGAAACAGTGTGTGTGCGTGTGACATACAGAGCAACTGAAATACAATCATTTATATGTGAAGGTTTTTATGACTTACATTGACTTGTGTTTAATAAATCAAGCCCATTGTGTCTAAAATCAGCTGAATCATTTTCTCCTGCCGGGAGAGATCTGTCTCTACAAATGAACACTTATAAATCTTATTGTCAAGCAGTGATGGTGATTTGAAAGATTTATCACAGAGTTCTGTCCAGAAAAAGGAATATTTAACCCCAAAAAAAGAACTGCCTTTATCTTTTCACCCTCATGCTGTTGTTTCAGAAAACAGAAAAGACATTATGCATTACATGCAGTCCACTTCAAACAATCATCAGTATAATGGAGGTGAAGGAGGTGAGATGTTCTTCAGCTCTCTGCAGCTGAAGTTTGTTGCTTTTGTGTGTTCAGGGAGCTGGTGGTCTCTGTGTGACTGTGATCAATAATGCCACAATGATGACCACAGGGCGAGCCTCCAAAATCAATCCTGCTTCCTCTATTGACTGTCAGTCGGCCCACAGACAGCAGAATGAGTGAGGTAATGGAGAGAAGCGGCAGTGCAGCTGAAGAGCTTGTGTCTGCCTGTGGACACAAACACGGGTGCTAATCTCTCAATGTCTGCTCCACTGGCTGTCTCTGGTACATCTTCACACAGACCTCCAGCCTTCAGGTCCTGCAGGATTATGAACATACACTGGACCCAGATGAAAGCAGAGATATACACCACTAAATAAAGTTAAATACACCTTCAAATATTCAGAACAGCACTATATAAGAACCCATATTATATATAAATTCTTTACAAAACAAAAATAAATTAATATTTAAAAATAACACCACATTATTATACATATTATGTGAACTACTGATTTCAGTGTTTGGATTAAATCTGGCTATAATTTAATGCAAGTTTAATTAAGTGATGTCTAAACAGCAGATGATGGTTCAACATCCAATCAAAGAGTCATGTGACCAAAAAAATCACAGATGTCAATCAACTGAAGACTTTCCAGCATCTCACCAGTTCAGAATCAGTGAAGGTCTCTCAATAAAAGTGGCTTTCTTGACTGATGTGCAGGTAACTCAAACTGACAATGTTTCACATTTCGTCCTAACCACAGCGTCCAGTGAAGCACAGAACAGTCTCACAGAACTTAGACAGAGGAAAAGCACAGAGTTACAGAGAGCTGAGAGTTTTCCTCAGTCTCAGACCACAGTGAACTGAGAGCACTTTATCTGCTAGAGCTCTTCAGTCTCTTCAGTTTTGTTGCTGAAACTGAATTCAACTCAGTTCATGTGTGAATGAGAGTGAAAGCGGAGTTTCTTTATATGTAGACGTGTGTTCAGTGTGTGTGTAAAGCCCACAGAGAAAATGACCTTCTCCCAGATCAGCTTCACAGACACTGAACTACCAAACAACTCAAAGTGCTTAAAGCCAAACAGCAGAACCAGCAGATGGTTCCTACTATACACCAGCAAAAACACACAACACAAAACCAGCTGTTTAAAGCATCCAGGGCTAATTTACCCTGTAGACATCGACCGTTTTCTTCTATAGTCACACACCAGCAACACAATCATCTTGCACAATAAAAATACAGATTAATGGGCTCGGCTCGGCTAAAATGACAGATCATAATTTTGACACCGAATGCAATGTACCGCGTACATTTAGCAGCGAGCCAAATGACTGTACGCAGGGTCTGGACATGAGGAGACTGCAGATGGAGCTCCTGTGAGGCTGAGGGCCCGGAGACGACATATATCATACACCATATCCTGTGACATACACTGCTGAGTGTGTTCAACAAACCATCACTTCTGTTGAGTGAATGACAAATATAATGACACAAATAAACACACAAGCGGACACACACCTGGTCCACCAGAACATACTGATGTGAGAATTCAGCTGACAGGACACGCAATACTTCACTTAAAACTATTTCAAACCATTTCTGTAATGTTCTGTTATCTATATTCATATACCATTCATTATCATTTTATTTCTTAGAAAGAATATAGTTTAAATTTATAAGACTAACTGAGCAACTAGTGGGAATATTTGTGTCTGTATTCATTTATCTGTCAGTCTGCAGTGTGACTAAAGAGTCACCAGTCACAGTCTCCAGCACACACTTACTCTTATACATATGCAAGTGTTAAAAAGACATACAAACACCCGAGACACACAAACACCCGAGAGAGACACAAACACCCGAGACACACACAAACACCCGAGACACACACAAACACCCGAGAGAGACACACAAACACCCGAGAGAGACACAAACACCCGAGAGAGACACAAACACCCGAGACACACACAAACACCCGAGACACACACAAACACCCGAGAGAGACACACACACACCCGAGAGACACACACACACCCGAGAGAGACACACACACACCCGAGAGACACACAAACACCCGAGAGAGACACACACACACCGAGAGACACACAAACACCCGAGAGAGACACACAAACACACCGAGAGAGACACACACACAGAGAGCACACAAACACCCGAGAGAGACACACACAAACACCCGAGAGAGACACACACAAACACCCGAGAGAGACACACACACACCCGAGAGACACACACACACCCGAGAGAGACACAAACACACTCGAGAGACACACAAACACCCGAGACACACACAAACACCCGAGAGAGACACACACACACCCGAGAGAGACACACACACCCGAGAGAGACACACAAACACCCGAGAGAGACACACACAAACACCCGAGAGAGACACACACACACCCGAGAGAGACACACAAACACCCGAGAGAGACACACACACACCCGAGAGAGACACACACAAACACCCGAGAGAGACACACACAAACACCCGAGAGAGACACACACAAACACCCGAGAGAGACACACACACACCCGAGAGACACACACAAACACCCGAGAGAGACACACACAAACACCCGAGAGAGACACACAAACACCCGAGAGAGACACACACACCCGAGAGAGACACACAAACACCCGAGAGAGACACACAAACGCATCAGTGGTCGCTGTCCACACTCACGGTGCTGAAGTTGCGCGGTCCGCACAGCTGCCCCTGAAACCGACAGTACAGCAGCATCTCCTCCAGCTGATGCCCCAGCCGGTCCAGCAGCTGCCTCATGGAGGGCTGAGACTCCCGCGGAGGGGGCAGAAAGTGGTTGAAGTCCAGGATGCGAGATAACGGCGACCAGGGCGGCTCGTTCCCGCCTCCCCCGCCGTGCGACGCGAGCGTCTCCCGGACCCCGGCCGACACCTGCCAGTTCTTGCCCAGCAGCCCGAGCCACCGGCCCGCGCTGAAGATGTCCGGCTTCTTCATGCGGCGCGGCAGTAACAGGTTCTGGTTGCAAATGGTCACGGCGGGGAAGACGAGCCGCTTGGCGTACACCATATGAGCCCTGGTGTAAACCGGCGACGAGAGCAGGTACCGGACCCGGTTAGAGGACCAAGTGAAAAGAAGCGCCAGCGCCGTCAGAAACGCCAGCAGCCACGCCACCCTGCGCGGGTACGAGCCGCCCAGAAAGACGCGCCTCAACCCGTGAAACGTGCTGTGTTTCAGGAAGAGCCTCCCCGCCGCCCTCAGCGAGTCCGCCGCCCTCAGCGAGTGCTCCGCGCGGGGCTTCGCGGCGGCGTCGCCCGGCCACATTCTGGACCGGCGGAGACCTCTGACGCGCGAGAAAGCGCGCAGGAGCGGCGCGTGTTAGAGCGCGCGGGAGCGGCGCGTGTTAGAGCGCGCGGGAGCGGCGCGTGTTAGAGCGCGCGGGAGCGGCGCGTGTTAGAGCGCGCGGGAGCGGCGCGTCCTCCGGGAGTGTCGAACATTAACGCTGAACAGGGTGAGCGGTTACACTCCACATCTGTCCCGGGATCAGTGATCGAGAGCCCGTCTGACAGACCGCGCACGCGCCAGATGATCTCTGACAAAACACACGTGTGAAAACACGGTAATATTCCGGTAACGCATTCCGGTAACATATTCCGGTAACATATTCCGGTAACATATTCCGGTAACATATTCCGGTAACATATTCCGGTAACATATTACGATAACATATTCCGGTAACATATTCCGGTAACATATTCCGGTAACATATTCCGGTAACATTCTGTGAACTGACAGAAAGCTTTGAACCGTTTCTACAGTCTGTCAGATGTGCAGCTGTAAGGCGTTTAACAGAGTACATGTAAGACCATGACGTCACTGAATGATCACCTCTGATGAGAGTGTATAAACACTATAAAAGTGCAGGACATCTTTAATGATGCAGGTGAAAGCACACATTCATCTGATCTGAGGACAGCTTCTGCTTATCTGAGGGTGGGTACAGTGCTGTGTGTGTTCATCGTGAGGACATCACACATGATGTTTATGAAGACACACTGACGTCAGCACATCTTCACTGTTTCTCTGACCGTGTTTTGAAGAGCCTCACTCAGTGCAGTAATTACACCCGCGTGTGTAAGTGGACACATGCTGAAGTTCTTCATGCAGGTAAAGCAGGTGTGTGGAGGTAACAGCTCACATTAATTGTGTGTTCTCTGTCTCTGTTCTTTGTCAGCAGGGACAGAAACCTCATGAGGGTTAAATCTGTACAGAACAGCAGAACACCCTGTCAAAACATCTCTGTACAGAACTATCACATCTGAAGCCCTCAACAGGTATAAATGTGACGTCTGGACAGTCATGTAGTTCTTCATCTGTTTCTACTGCTCGGTGTCATGACATATCCGTAAATTCAAAGTTACCATTTTTTTGGGAGAACATTGTTCCTTGTTTTCACACACAGAGTTGCTTAAGACTCAAGTGTTTCCCACTTACATTTAACAGTCAGTAAGCTTCATCTGAGAAGATCCACTGCAGATATCTGAAAGACCATCACGCTGAGATCCATCAGCTGTTAATTACTGCTCACCAAAACCCCTGCAGCTCTCTGCTGAAGATCCATCCATCACAGGAACAGTGAGGGAACACAACAGAGAGCACGTGACCTTCAGAGCAAAAGAACACAGCGCAGAACCTGTTGGAAGGTCTACATCACTTCATCTGTCTGCTCTGTAGAAATGATCTGAAAGAGTTTTAACAGTAAAGAGTAAACGCACACTGTTCTGTTGTGAATTCAGAATTACGGACAGATCTGCTGCTCTGAATACAACTCACTCTGTGACAGACAACAGATAAAGGGTTTCTAAATGAAAGACCCTGAGCTATCTGAAATGATTCTTTTCAGAGGTTACTGTACATCTTTGATTTGAGTAAAGTCAATCTTTTATACATCCTCCTGCTGTACCGTGAACATAATCTTCATAATCTTTCATCACAACTGACTCTGCCTGAGTTTCTTTATCTTCTGTAAGAGTGAACAGAGTTTGAGACATTCTTGATTCATTCTCATAATCTCCTCTGAACCTCAGAGAAGATACAGAGATCACCAGGGTCTGACTGAGACTGAGAAACAACTGAGACATTAGTGAGATCTCATCTGTGATTGTTCTCTCAACCCTTTATACAAACCGTACAGATTCTGTTCGAGCAAAAACTGCTGTTCAAAATTAAATGCAGCACAGTTGCATTGACTGCAGCCTGCACTAGCCTAACATCCTGCATACTAAACTCAGACCTCAGCACCCCTGCTAGTGTACTTTGTAGTCATTTGGAAGTCTGCCTAAATCAGCTGTGGGGGACTGCCAAGAGTGGTGTGCAGGTCGGCAGCTGTGATCTGAGTGTTTCTCAATGCCTTCAGAGATGTGACTGTATCTAAACATCTGCTTCATGAGGAAACATCTCATGGAACAGCTCTCATTCAGCTCAAAACTATTTCATACAGTATGACTGAAACAGCCTACAGTACTCTACTGTACAGACTGTTGTCTTGATGGTCAGACAGGAAGCTGTCATATTTTCTGCTGGTAGGAGGTGTATATTAACTGACAGACATCAGACAGGTCACAGTCAGTCAGATTCATCAGATGATTTCTGTGACATCTTGAGATTATTGGCTGGAAACGGTGTGTGTTTAGAGTGTGTTTATGGGTATTGAACAGTCATTAGTGTGATGTTTACCAATAAACCAACAGATTCAGAGATTTTACTCTCTGGATTGGACTCAAGTCTTCACTCTTACAAGCTCAGATAAGCAGCTGTTGTCACAGGTGAACACATGAACCTCACTACAGGTCAGAATCCCATCAATGTGGCTCCTGTAAGAACAGTGAGAGATCAAAGTCTCGCCCTGAGACACAATCTTCTGTTCTGGAGCTGTTCTAACAGTTAAACAGAGATGTGTGCTCCTCAGTACACTAGACACCTCTGCCTCATGAGGGGCCATGATTTAACATTTCTTTCATCTCAGAAATGAAAACTTGTGTGTGTGTTTGTGAGTGTGTGTGAGTGTGTGTGTGAGTGTGTGTGTGAGTGTGTGTGTGTGTGTGAGTGTGTGTGAGTGTGTTTGTGAGTGTGTGTGTGTGTGTGATTGTGTGTGTGTCTGGGCATGTGTGTGTGGGCATGTGTGTGTGAGTGTGTGTGTGTGTGTGTGTGTGTGTGTGAGTGTGTGTGGGCATGTGTGTGTGTGTGTGTGAGTGTGTGTGTGTGAGTGTGTCTGGGCATGTGTGTGTGAGTGTGTGTGTGTGTGTGTCATGGGCATGTGTGTGTGTGTGTGTTGTAGTGTGTGGTGTGTGTGATGTGTCTGGGCATGTGTGTGTGTGTGTGAGTGTGTGTGGGATGTGTGTGTGTGTGTGTGGAGAGAGAGTGTGTCTGGGCATGTGTGTGTAGTGTGTGTGAGTGTGTCTGGGCATGTGTGTGTTGTTGAGTGTGTCTGGGCATGTGTGTGTGTGTGTGGGCATGTGTGTGAGTGTGTGTGTGTAGTGTGTCTGGGCATGTGTGTGTGTGGTGTGAGTGTGTGTGTGTGTGTCTGGGCATGTGTGTGTGTGTGTGTGAGTGTGTCTGGGCATGTGTGTGTGTGTGTGTGTGTAGTGTGTCTGGGCATGTGTGTGTGAGTGTGTCTGGGCATGTGTGTGTGTGTGTGAGTGTGTCTGGGCATGTGTGTGTGTGTGTGTGTGTGTGTGAGAGAGAGAGTGTGTCTGGGCATGTGTGTGTGTGTGTGTGTGTGAGTGTGTCTGGGCATGTGTGTGTGTGTGTGTGTGTGTGTGTGTGTGAGAGAGAGTGTGTCTGGGCATGTGTGTGTGAGTGTGTGTGAGTGTGTCTGGGCATGTGTGTGTGTGTGTGAGTGTGTCTGGGCATGTGTGTGTGTGTGTGTGTGTGTGAGTGTGTGTGTGTGAGTGTGTCTGGGCATGTGTGTGTGTGTCTGGGCATGTGTGTGTGAGTGTGTGTGTGTGTGTGAGTGTGTGTGTGAGTGTGTGTGTGAGTGTGTCTGGGCATGTGTGTGTGAGTGTGTATGTGTGTGTGAGTGTGTCTGGGCATGTGAGTGTGTGTGAGTGTGTGTGTGTGTGAGTGTGTTTGTGAGTGTGTGTTAAGTAGTGTGGGCTGAATTAACTGCACAGATCTGTGCTGAAGGAAAATGCAAGCACATGAATTAAAACATTCAGTCCTGTTTCAGTAACTAACTAGTGACAAAGATACTAATTAAGAAAAGAGGTTTTTCTGTAAAAACAACACAACTCTATAAACCCAAAACTCGTCACTTTTCTTCTGAGCAGTGTGGACTGAGCAGGTCTGTGAATGCTACACTGCTCTGACACATCTGAGTGTGTGCGTGTCATGGTCAAGTCTCCATCCAACAGCCCTTTAAATTAAAAGTAACTCCACTTATATCCTCCAGAAATTCTCTTTGTCAAGTTTCACTTGAGCTGTGACAACACAGTTTAATACTGCTTTAAAGAAATGTCAAAGTTGCACTTGTCCTCCATTTATTCTCTGCTAAACTGATCTCTAGGAGAAACAGCTGAGATGGTAAGGAGACCTCATCCATCCAATGTCATCTTATGAGTTATCTGTCTGTCCATAAAAGCACTAACCAAAAGCTCATCCAAAAAGGATTCTCACATTCACAATGACCTCTGGATGTTCACTGTGAAACATGAGAACATGAAGAAGCCCACAGCTCAAACAGAGTCACTGCTGTATTCTGATTTCCGACTGAATTCACATTCCTCCATTGATCACTTATCACATTTCACACCAGTTAGAAACCATCACAATTCAACAGGCAGTTTGGCCATGAGATCTATACCACACCATTAGAAAAACAATATAATCCAAAAACATTTAATCACATTAAATGTGATCCTGTGTAAACAGTTGTTTCTTAATTTGAACTGCTTCACTTCTCACTAGAGAATCACCTTTAATAAGCTTAAAGTCACTTTTATCCACAGAGAGAGAGAGAGAGCATTAAACATTTTGCCCCAAGAACAAAAAAGCCAAGACTACACAGCTACATTTACAAGTGTGAATCTATCTGATGCTTTAACACATGAGAAAACTATTGATTTAATGCATTAGCAAACCCAACAGTTCGTGTTCGATACTGGATCTCAAAGCGCTGAAATTTTCTCTTTATTCTTGACCTGTACGTCAGGAGAGACTTAAACATATGCAGAGACTCCAGAACGTTCTGCAGCTCACATTTAAACCCCTGAAGGACGTGCTAACAGATGCATGCAGGTTAATTGCTGATTGTCTATGAAATAAAGCAGCCCATTATCACTGCAGTTAGTCGGCTGGTTTCACTGACAGCGCTGAAAACAGACAGTAAATCAAAGCGTCTGTGAGCGGATCAGACTCACAGAGCTGGGGGATGGCTGTTAGTGAGCACAAACACTCTCTGTTTTCTATGATCAGTGTTTGTGCGTGTGGTTCAGGGTCTCTTTCAATGTGTTGCCATTAGCAACATCATCCGCACACCTCCAGCTTGACTGTAACAAAACAGGAAGCGTTTATAAAACACTCACTACTGTACGTGAGGGGGCGTGATTTCACCCGCTCGGGGGTCAAGAGTGGTTATACATCAGACTGATGATACACAAAACACAACTCATAATAAAAGAGTTGGACTTATTTAAATAGTTTCTAAGATCAGCAGTAAAACGTTTTATAAATGGCGCAAAAAATTCTTTTTAAGCCAAAATGATCAGTTTCCCGAGCAGAAATTTCAGCAGGAACATATTTCAGTAAATGGGCTGATTTTTGATTCATGCTGTTTATTGCCAGTGTTTTATTCTGAACAGTTTTTTAAGGGTCTTTGAACCCATTCTGGCCCTGTGAATCTCTGTGTTTTGGCGCCCTCCAGTGTCAGTATATAACACCCTTTAACCACAATAAACCCTCCATCAGTCCCAGAGCAACGGGGTAGACCCGCTGATGGACACTCACAACATCTCACAACCTCTCACAACACCTCCACACTGTGATCAGAGTTTGACCCGATTGTGAATAGTGAGCTATAACATTACCGGCTGATTTTATGTCAACAGTCTTACAGCACAAGGCCTGTCTCACATTTAGGGTCTGCATGCAATGAATCAGCGCTCTGAAACTGATGATGATGGTGCTGTGACATCTGCTGAATGAAGTTCCATCAAGATCTTCTGATTGTCAGGATAATCTGATCTTCACATTAAACACAGATAAACAGACACACAGGAATGATCAGAATTCTAGTTGTGAACTTCTGTCTGTAACACACACCGTCTGACAGCCGGCTTATTGATTTCTCATCTATAATTAACTGTATCTGACTCAACAGTCCTTCTTAACCTTGAGACAGTCGAGTTGAACTCTGTTTAAATGAATAACACTGTATGATCAGACATCAGCTGGAACACACAAAACCTCTGTTCTGTTCTGGGGTTTTTTATAACATGTTGCTATGCGGTTGCTGGGTATTCCAGATGGTTGATATACTGTAATACAGTTGTTTAGGCATTATGGGTGGTTTCTAGGTAGTTGTGTACTGGACCAGGTGAAGAACGGGTTAAGGATAACGGTTAAAAATCAATACACATTACTAACTAGAGCTTTCAGTGTACCTTAACAGACTAGCAACGCCAAAGTCAAACAAGAACCAATCTGCACAGACAGCAGCAGAAGGAGTTGCAGCGCCTGGTTCATTTTCACAGCAGTAAGAAAAAATCTTTGTTGGCTGTTATGTTTTAATCTTCTGCTCTCTTTTCTGATCATTACATGCTTTTCACTACACAGTGAGAGTCCCTGGCTGATACCTCATCAGAGTCTGAAACATGATCCTGCTCTAATGGAGCTTCAGGAAGCAACTTAAATTCTGCCCCACACCAGAAAGTGGATCCGTCTGTTCTGCTGCTACAGATCTGAGCTTCCAATCATCTCCACTGCTCCTCACATACAGCATCAGTCAGCAGATCACCATAAACATCACAGAGTGATTAGCAAACACGAAGTACAGAGCGTGATGATGAGTGCTAGCTGTGATGCTATAACAAGATCATGATTAATAAAAGGACACAAGCACTGATTTAAACTGGAAAATCAAATAACAGTGAACAAGACCTGAAGATAGTCCAGAGGTTTGATGTTCAGATGGATCATTCAGTGGCTGCTAATACGTCCAGCACAAACACATCCATTATGAGTGTTTAAATCTCTGTATGCACTTAGGGACACAGAAACACTGTAAATATATTTAAGGGCTATAAAACAATTTCTCTGTAAGAGCCACCAAATATATTCACGGCCTTCAGAGTGAAGTGACATATAATTCACGCCACTCAATCAGAGTCTGACTCACAGCAGATGGAGAAACACGAGCCTGAGATCAGCAACCACAACAAACAAAACAGCTATTTCACAGAGAGGTCTGGAATCTCCTCAACTAGAAATAATCCTGCTGTGCTTCACTCATTTCATATGTAACCAGAGCAGATCTTCAACACACAAAACTGCAGCTGTGTTTTCTTCAGTACAACACTAAATTAATCCACAGGACTTCTGAATGATCTAGTTACAACCAAACCCTCATCATCTGAACAAACACATCAGTTAGAAGCTGCTCCACACATCCTGAAGAAGCTTCAAAGTATTTGTGAAAGCTACACAAACCTTCACTGTAAACCATATTCCACAAAAATACAAACAGTCCAGAGAATGTGAAAGGAATAAAATCTCTCAATGACCTTGAAACTGTAATGTGAATATTTGATAAACACTAAGAGAAATCATAAATATGCGTTTCACTTTATAATAATTTCTAATAATAGTCATTATTAAACATGTTACTCTATACATTTACGTACATTTATATCACAGAACTTGCGCAAATGAAGAATGTTTTTATATTGTGTTTTGTGACAGTTGTGGGGAGTTTCTAGTTTCTCCTGTGCTGTAATTGAGTTTTATATAAAATAAAATGTATTTGATTTTAAAGCATCTCACAGAATCTGAATGGGTGTGTAAAGATTCAAGCACATCTGTTATGATTAATCACCAACCGTCCACATGTGATGAAGGGAAGCTAAAAAAACACACAATGCAGTTTTTCATTTAAAACGCTGAACATAAAGAATAAATGACTTCTGATTGATGTTAGATACAGTGACAAGACCAATTCATCTTCTGACACCTGAAGAATACCAGCTTCATCCATCTCACCAGTAGTCATCCTCACAATAACATACTGAATGAAGAACCAGAACTCAACATCTCCAATCTCACCTCTCTCCAATGTTCTGGTCCACACTCCTTTCCTGCATAGTTACACTCCAGGAGCATGTCCTCCATGCGGTGACGCGTGCGATTGAAGAACTCTGCCAGGCTGAATCGAGAGCCCTGTCTGTCAGGCTCTGGAGCCAGAGGGATCCCAGGGGCCATGTTATCCTCATACCCCAGCAGCGGACCCATGAAGAGCAGGTCACTGTAGCTGAGCTGTGAGCGACGGAAGCTGTTGTAATTACACATGGTGATGGCAGGGAAGGTCATGTTCTTCGCATCACGCTCATCTAGAATGGTGACATGGTCATACTGAAAGTAATAGATGACGCGGTCAACCACCTGCATGAGGAACATGGACACTGCCAGCAGAAAGACCACCCCCCACAAGCCCTGTCGCACACCAAACTTTTTGTCTTCCACAAAGATGTGGTTGGCTCCGTGGAGAGAGCAGCTGCCGAAGAACGTGGCCAGGTCAACGTTGGGTACGTCTTCCTCCTCAGCCCTGTCAGATGCATCCAGATCTTCGCTCTCCTCCCTGTACTTGCCGCTGTCATTGTCTCGCGACCACACCACTCGCTTGTAGTGATCATCGTAGCTGTCCTTGCGGGGGCCATGGACGGGCTCATCGTCCGTGCTGAAGGAGATGGTACAGGTGATTCGGACCATGACAAAAATAGGCAACAGACAAATGCAAGACTTTCACTCTAGAGACGTCAGGTGTGTGTCCATCTATAACTGGCTTTAAGTGAAACAGAAAATACAAATCCACACTTTTCAGCTGTCCACACAAAGAGAAATCTGGGAGATAGACTCATAAAGCCTCAACAACAATGCAGATCTTCAGACTAACACTGAATGCAGAGATGAGAACTCATGGCTTCTCCTCAGAAACAGTGACATCACCTCTGATCCATCTCCTCAACATCAGGATCTGCAGGGGAATCTGAGCTGCACTTCCTGCCCTGAACTCCCTCCTGTGGACAGGAAATACTCCCTCAGCACCCGGTCGCTGCCTCCATCTGAGGTCAGCACATGAGCTCAGCACCAGATCACCTTTCACAGCTCAGGGTGAAATTATTGTCTATAGTTTAATTATGTTATTGGACACAGATGACACAGAGTATATAACATGGCGCTTCAAGAGTCTGGGCACTAAAGCTCATGGGATTTATCTGGCGTTAACACCTGTGTTACTGAACGGTACACACTAAATGCAAACAGATATGAGATTTATCAGCTCATAAACAAACACGAGTGTTTAGAACAAGGTTGTGATATGATGGGGTGTGTGCAGATTTTAAAGTACAGTATGTAATATTAGACACATGCAGATGAAGCGCTCTTGACTCTTCTACAGTCAGCATGTCTAACAGTGTAATGTAGATAAACACAAACCCTGAATGCTTCTCTTAAATTTATAAGCCAGCAAGCGTTTACTGCACAAACTTCTTCTTAAACATCTGAAGGGAAACTAGAGCTCAAATCATCAGAGGTTTTCTTTAGTGTGTAGACATGCAGACTGCACCATTGACTGAGCCGTTTTCTCCATTACTGAACATCTGCTGTATTCACTGATCTCTACTGGTCGCGTTTTCTCATGCTGATCTCTGACTGGAGGAGCTGACGTTCAACAGACTTCTACAGAAACACATCTGTGTGCAGCTGAACTTCAGCACAATCACACATCACACGCCAAACTAACATAAACATCATGTGCTAGTGTGAGCCCAGCTCTTTATAAACACAGCAGCTTTCTAACAACATCAAGTAACCATAAAGGCTACAGTTCACAACTGTAAAGACGCTGCTAATTAACACTGTAGTTCTGCTTTCCTGTTAATGCATGCGTACTGCAATTTAAAGATGCACTATCAGATAATAATGGTCTTAAACACACTTATACCATCTGTCAGGGGCCAGCAGGTGGCAGCCGTGTCCAGCAGGTGGCAGTCGTGTCCGGCAGGTGGCAGCCGTGTCCGGCAGGTGGCAGCCGTGTCCGGCAGGTGGCAGCTGTGTCCGGCAGGTGGCAGCTGTGTCCGGCAGGTGGCAGTCGTGTCCGGCAGGTGGCAGTCGTGTCCGGCAGGTGGCAGCTGTGTCCGGCAGGTGGCAGCCGTGTCCGGCAGGTGGCAGTCGTGTCCGGCAGGTGGCAGCTGTGTCCGGCAGGTGGCAGCCGTGTCCGGCAGGTGGCAGTCGTGTCCGGCAGGTGGCAGCCGTGTCCGGCAGGTGGCAGCCCTGTCCGGCAGGTGGCAGCCGTGTCCGGCAGGTGGCAGCCGTGTCCAGTGTGTGAGTGATGGGTCTTCAGTCTGAACACACGGCTCTTGAAATACAATCAGTCTGACTGCCTGAAGCTCAGCAGCAGGAAATGAATTCAACACGCCTGAATATTTCTCTGCTTCCCTTCCCTCAACAGGTTTCTTCACGGCACTTTCAGTTTCCCCTCGCTCTCATGGGTAAGAATGGAAGCAGACAGGGTCTGTAAGAACAAGTGCTCTGAAAATAATGTAGAATCATAATGTATCTGAAAACATCAACATTTCTGCTTATCAACAGAGATACTAAGACACTAACCCGAAATATTTCCAAATCTCCAGATCCAGTATTTAAAAGAGCCGACAGAAACGACCAAAAACAGAAGAAGAAGATTTGATTTGTGCTTAACGTGAATTTAATGGCATATGTTATTCAGTGGACGTGTGTGATGTTTTGATCAGACACTAGGGGGCAGTAGTGACGTTGTTGTGTTTCCATTCAACCTTGAGGGCGGGTGTTTCATTTAAAGTGTGTGGAGATGGTCCATCATTTCCACTCAAGACCCTCTCAACCAACAGCTATGATAGACCTGTCGTTACCATGGATACTGCCAGCCGAGGGAAAACGCACAAAGACCCATTACCGACAATGGGCACAACACACACACATAATCTGATTCAACTGGTGTGAGAAAATGACGTCCACTCCATGTCTGCCATCTGAACTGCTCTACTGGACACTAAACGTGTTATTTAACACCAGGAAATCTGTGAATGTTTCCGGAAACTGAATTAATGAGGCCGGCTGGCCTGAAGTGGCACAATTCCAGAATCAAACATGAGAGCAACTGGCACAACCAGAGCGAGAGAATTAACAACCATTAAACTGTGAGAACCACAGCCAGACCTTGAAATACTGTAACATACTGTACATGATAAAACTGTCCACTACATAAGCAAAAAAATCATTTTATTAACTGCTCTGTGATTTTAAACCCTTTTATTTATTTACTTTCCTTATTAATGAGTTTAATACATTTTTAAATCAAAATTATTTTTTAGTTTTTGCTTTATTAATGTTTTAAATGATACTAAATCTGGCTTTAAGTCTCATTTATGTCTCAGTTTCTCGTGTGAAGAATTCACATCTTTTTTGCAGATCCTGCAGTACTGCAGGTCCAGGTGTTCAGCTCTCTTCAGCAGTCTCAGGTCAAGCAGCCTGAGGCTCAGATGACCCCGACAGTCTGAGGCCTCGAGCTCTGTGAGCTGTATCAGTAAATGTACCTCACCTTGCCTACATCACATAAACAACATCTCAGCCTCTGTTTACTCGTAATATAAACATCACTGGACACAAAAGTCGTTATTGCACAGCTAAACCAATACAAACAAACAAGCAGAGACGAGGGATGCAGAAACGATAACTGAGAC
This sequence comes from Chromobotia macracanthus, assembly GCA_036877525.1. Lineage (NCBI taxonomy): Eukaryota > Metazoa > Chordata > Actinopteri > Cypriniformes > Botiidae > Chromobotia > Chromobotia macracanthus. Next base: position 647,345 of record JAZGTH010000033.1, on the reverse strand, counting down.
ATCTGCTGCAGGGGCCTCAGGGGCCCTCGCTGTTTAAAATGTGCTGCTTTGTCTGTGTGACACGTTCTCAATATGATCCTGCGTGTTGAGGTTAAACACGCCGGCTGATCTGACCGTCTCTGAATAAACTTCAGCAAACAAGCAGCTCACACTCTCTGTAAATGACAGATAAGATTCATTAAAACTTATTATTACCCACATAAGATTCTTGAATCACAGCATTAATCGGTATGTCTGCTAATACTCAACACTGTATATTGCTAACATGTATCATTTATGTGCTGTTTGTCTGTAAATGGTAAGATAAAAATATGATAAAATTCATTTTAATCTCACTCAACTGTCCGGTCTTCTTAAAGCCGAGATATGGAGCTCAGACAAGACCTTCTCAACACTGTCCACATCTGTGAACTGAAGCCTGTTTTAACAGCTCTATTTATCAAAGTCAAACTCTCTTCAAGCTCTCACAAACATTTGGAATAAACAGTGTGTGGTTGTCTAGATCAATAAGAGGGTTTTGTGTGCTGTCTGTGAAGAGCACACGGTGCAATTTCAGCTGACAAACACCACAGTGTGGTGACAGATTAACATAAACAGCGTTTCACTGGTGTGAGTTATCAGCATGTCTCCACTCATGTGCTGTGAAACTGAACAACTAATGGAGGAATTTCAGTGACACAGGTCAGACACTAGATTCTGGGATGTTGCAGCTGGCCAGCAGGGCGTTGCTATGTTGTTCCAAATAGTTTAAAGTGTTACCATGCAGTTGCCAAGGCGTTGCTATGTGGCTGTCACACAACAAGCAAAAATCTCCAAATGCTTTAAAAATATCACATCTCCGCTCCACAAGTCACGTATCATAAATGCTGTTTTCTGATCCTCAGAGATCTGGTATTTAGCAGAGCTTTATTAATGGCTTTAACTTCTGATGTGATGATCTCTGTTGAGATGTTGATCAGACAGCACAGGTCAGCTACAGTAAAAGCCCTTCAGTAATACAGGTAAATACACATCCCTCCTCTCCCATCTAATGACAGACGCAGTAACAAGATAAATGTCCTGTGGGTGATGTGAGGAGATCCATTAGCACTCAGACTGAACAGAGATGTTGTGATTGCTAATGGAGCTGACGACACACTGCTGTCCTGCTTTCTGTTTGATTCAAAGCAAAAGAGCTTTTCAATAAGAGTCACATCATGTCACATAACACCAAATCATGAATGTAACATCCACACAATATATCAAAGATTAAACTATATTATCACTTTTGAAGTTCTAAACATTACAAAAGCATTACAAACTGCTTCCTCTTGAGCTTCAAGATGGACAGACAGCCGTTTACATTGAATAATATTGTGTGTTGTTTTCCCTGCAGCCAGCAGTTCAGTCTCAATGCAGTGAGATCAAGCAGCAGTCAGCTGAACATCAGACTCAGACATCAGAACTAATCACATGACACCTGTGAGAATAACACAAGACACGTGACTGAATGTGAGAATCATCAATTGATCGGCCCTCGACAACACCATCCTAATGATCCCATCACATCATTACTAATCACAAAACCACTGACTGGTTCACGAATACAGTTACAGAATCACGAATACAGTTACAGAATCATGTACACAAATATTCCACAGTACAGCGGCTGTGTTCCAAAACCTACTCACTTCCCTCCCTAGACAGCATTTTAACGTTCTGTGCACAAGTCACTGCCTATGAAGTGTGCTCTAACAGCAGCTGTCTATCATTGGACTGGCGTCTGAAACAGCTTGTGCTGATTGGTGGGTGACTCAGAAGTTTTATGGTGAATTCTGCAGTTCTTCTTGATAAAGACAAGCTCCAGACGACCAGGCCACTCGCACGTCAGCTCTCTCCTGTTTGGAAACTGTCTCTTTAACACACTTTCACAAACAGTAGGTCGTGAACTTCAAATAATTCTCAATGATTTCCAATAGGACATCAGTAAAGGGCAAGAGCTCTGTGGAGGAGTCCGTTCCATTAGCCTCACTAAACAGCTCAGACCTTCTCCTGCTGCCCTTTACTGTGTGGACGTGGTTGAAGCCCATTATAAGCAGAAGCTCCTGGCTGATGGTTATTCTCCTGGAGGTTTAAAGCTTCACAGAGCCTCTTATCTCACAGGCTGAAGATGATAAACCAGAACATCCCGCTTCTCTTCTTATCTAAATCTTAGTTTACCTCATTCCACCTCGCACCTGCTGATGGTCAGAACACACTCCACACTGTGCTGGAGTTCATTACTGCACCATAACCACACCCTCAGAATTCTGCTAATTTGTAGTGATGTCATAGGAGAACCATTTAAACCATTTTGGTCCAAAATACATTCAGTCAAAGGTTCTAAACAATTTTTTACCTTTTATAGTCTTAAAAACCTTTTGTGCAACAGAAAGGTTCTGTGGATGTTGAAGGTTCTTTTTGGAACCATACAGCCTAAAATGGTTCCTCTACAGCATTTGTACAGAGCGTGTAGGGATGTGTCTGTGAACAGGGCTCAGAGTGAAAGCTCAGCACTGTTGAGTAGCTGCTCACACAGTTTCACAGATGAACCCAGTTTCTCCTGCATGTGCTGAACTGGCAGAAAATGTGGTGTGTCCTCAATATAAAACGATTCATCAACACAACCAGCTGCACCTTGTCTCCATACAGCAACACAACAAACAGTGTGTGGGCTTTAATAGAAATTACAGACGTATTCACATTGTGAAAGTGTTCTGATGTCATTCCCACTGAAGATGAAGGACCTCCCATCACAGTGTGTGTGTGTATGTCTTTATGAAGGGATATGAGGTGTGATTTTAAGTAATAGAATATCATCATTGTAAATGAAGATATGGTTGATAAAATGAGTCCGGCACTGACCACATTAAACATCTCTGATTACACACAGATTTCACAGCCAATAATCAACTTCAGCTGCTACATACTGCATCAGTTCTCCTCATGAGATCTCTCAGAGGAAAGCTGGGCTTCATCACCTCTATGCTGGTATGATGAGGTCACATCAGTCATCACTGCATCACAGTCCCACAAGTCAATAAATAACAATGTATTATACATTCATATATCCACTAAACACCATCATCATCTTCACACCAGATGATTCACTGCAAAAACAGGGTGAGAAATGTTCAAAGTTCATTCTGATTTCAAAACTCTAGCAGCCTAAGACACAAGATAAGACACTTGATATAATTCAGTTTAACCAACATTTATGTGTGACTAAAGTTTACAAACACCATTTAAACCAAATCTCTTGGAAATGAGAAAATTAGTTTGACACGTCTCCTCAGAGTACAGTCAACTTTGACAGGGACATAACATTTAAAGATGAAGATATTAGCAGACGAGGTGTGTGTTTCTCAAAATCAACTAAGACCCACAGTGAAACCTTCTGCTGGAAGGCAGAGAACATGCCAGAAATCCAGGTCAACACTGAAGACATCTCAACATGATCCCTGACTGAGAAGGAGATGTTTGGAGATGTTAGCAGGAGGTCATTTATACAGGAGCTCTATCTCTGTAGGGTATCAGTGATGGACAGCTGCTCTGTTTCATGTTAAAATACAATCACACTGTGAGGATCATAATTTGTTCCAGTTACCATCTGCTGCTACATTCGAACAGAACTTTGTCTTTTCAAGAGAAATATACACTGCAAAAATGCTAAATGCAGATTTCTCCACATGTAAGGAAACATCTGCTGGCATCTGCTAACAGTCAGGAGATTCCTGTGAGACTCAGAGCAGAAGTCAACTATATCCTCATCTGTAGACATTCTACAAGAACTGTGTTCACAACACACACACTCCCACTCATGATGAGAGCCTTCATTGTCTTTACACATCACCAGTCATCTCATTCAGACATCTCTAAACACTGAGATTATCTGAGGTTCAGTATGAAAACATGTATGATGTTCAGAGATTACTATGCTAACTCTACAGAATACAGTGCACTGTCCAAACAACATTACAAATGATTGATACAGGCTGTTTATCAATCAACACATAAACCAATCTTTCATGTAAGGGTTACTGTCAAGGTCAAAGTTCAGACTGTCCAGTCCTTCGGCCTGTACTTTTGAGACACGTATACTTAAAAACATACACTGTGTCTGGCTGAGTGTGTTGTGTGTGAATGCAGTGAGTTGTGCGAGCGTGTTGTGTGTGAATGCAGTGAGTTGTGCGAGTGTGTTTTGTGTGAATGCAGTGAGTTGTGTGTGTGTGTGTTGTGTGTGAATGCAGTGAGTTGTGCGAGCGTGTTGTGTGTGAATGCAGTGAGTTGTGCGAGCGTGTTGTGTGTGAATACAGTGAGTTGTGCGAGCGTGTTGTGTGTGAATGCAGTGAGTTGTGTATGTGTGTGTTGTGTGTGAATGCAGTGAGTTGTGCGAGCGTGTTGTCTGTGAATGCAGTGAGTTGTGCGAGCGTGTTGTGTGTGAATGCAGTGAGTTGTGCGAGCGTGTTGTGTGTGAATGCAGTGAGTTGTGCGAGTGTGTTGTGTGTGAATGCAGTGAGTTGTGTGTGTTGTGTGTGAATGCAGTGAGTTGTGCAAGTGTGTTTTGTGTGAATGCAGTGAGTTGTGTGTGTGTGTTGTGTGTGAATGCAGTGAGTTGTGTGTGTGCGTGTTGTGTGTGAATGCAGTGAGTTGTGTGTGTGTGTTGTGTGTGAATGCAGTGAGTTGTGTGAGCGTGTTGTGTGTGAATGCAGTGAGTTGTGCGAGCGTGTTGTGTGTGAATGCAGTGAGTTGTGTGTGAATGCAGTGAGTTGTGTGTGTTGTGTGTGAATGCAGTGAGTTGTGTGTGTTGTGTGTGAATGCAGTGAGTTGTGTGTGTTGTGTGTGAATGCAGTGAGTTGTGTGTGTGTGTTGTGTGTGAATGCAGTGAGTTGTGTGTGTTGTGTGTGAATGCAGTGAGTTGTGCGAGCGTGTTGTGTGTGAATGCAGTGAGTTGTGTGTTGTGTGTGAATGCAGTGAGTTGTGCGAGCGTGTTGTGTGTGAATGCAGTGAGTTGTGTGTGTTGTGTGTGAATGCAGTGAGTTGTGCGAGTGTGTTGTGTGTGAATGCAGTGAGTTGTGCGAGTGTGTTTTGTGTGAATGCAGTGAGTTGTGCGAGCGTGTTGTGTGTGAATGCAGTGAGTTGTGTGTAAATGCAGTGAGTTGTGCGAGCGTGTTGTGTGTGAATGCAGTGAGTTGTGCGAGCGTGTTGTGTGTGAATGCAGTGAGTTGTGTGTGTTGTGTGTGAATGCAGTGAGTTGTGCGAGTGTGTTTTGTGTGAATGCAGTGAGTTGTGCGAGTGTGTTTTGTGTGAATGCAGTGAGTTGTGCGAGCGTGTTGTGTGTGAATGCAGTGAGTTGTGTGCGAGCGTGTTGTGTGTGAATGCAGTGAGTTGTGTGCGAGCGTGTTGTGTGTGAATGCAGTGAGTTGTGTGTGTTGTGCGTGAATGCAGTGAGTTGTGCGAGCGTGTTGTGTGTGAATGCAGTGAGTTGTGCGAGCGTGTTGTGTGTGAATGCAGTGAGTTGTGTGTTGTGTGTGAATGCAGTGAGTTGTGCGAGTGTGTTGTGTGTGAATGCAGTGAGTTGTGCGAGCGTGTTGTGTGTGAATGCAGTGAGTTGTGTGAGTGTGTTGTGTGTGAATGCAGTGAGTTGTGTGAGTGTGTTGTGTGTGAATGCAGTGAGTTGTGCGGCGTGTTGTGTGTGAATGCAGTGAGTTGTGTGTGTTGTGTGTGAATGTAGTGTTCTGGTCCTGCAGGAGTTAAAACAGAAGGGTAATTGATATTCCTCAGAGAACAACATGACACAGCCGGAGAGAGAGAGAGGCGAAAACAACAAAACAAAAAAAATAAATGGATTACTCAATGTCAGTAATGGCCATAAACACATAAATCACAGACGCAGGGCGAACGAGCTTGCAAAATAATTCAGCAGAGGCGGCGAGGGAGAAAGTGTGGAGCTACTCGCCACGCTCAGAGCAATTAGCAGCTTTAACCAGGAGAACTAACCGTAATGCTCGCTGCATTAACCTGCACTCATCTGCATGTTACTGCCAAGTTTAACAGTGGAGAGAAAGATTACTGTTTCAAACACTCAAATGAGCCAATGCAGTCTGAAGTCCAACTGCAGAAAAGAGGCTCCATCTCCATTAAGCAAGCATGTCTTTTTCAGGCACATTGAGAAACTTCAACTGAAAAACAAGACCAGAGCTCATCAAATGTGTGACCATCAGGTGAGGACCATCAGGGTCACCTCATCTCTTCTCATCAAAACACTGGTCCTCACCTCTTCTCATCAAAACACTGGTCCTCACCTCTTTTCATCAAAACACTGGTCCTCACCTGTTCTCATCAAAACACTGGTCTTCATCTCTTCTCATCAAAACACTGGTCCTCACCTCTTCTCATCAAAACACTGGTCCTCACCTCTTTTCATCAAAACACTGGTCCTCACCTGTTCTCATCAAAACACTGGTCCTCATCTCTTCTCATCAAAACACTGGTCCTCACCTCTTCTCATCAAAACACTGGTCCTCACCTCTTTTCATCAAAACACTGGTCCTCACCTGTTCTCATCAAAACACTGGTCTTCATCTCTTCTCATCAAAACACTGGTCCTCACCTCTTCTCATCAAAACACTGGTCCTCACCTCTTCTAATCAAAACACTGGTCCTCACCTCTTTTCATCAAAACACTGGTCCTCACCTCTTCTCATCAAAACACTGGTCCTCATCTCTTCTCATCAAAACACTGGTCCTCATCTCTTCTCATCAAAACACTGGTCCTCACCTCTTCTCATCAAAACACTGGTCCTCACCTCTTCTCATCAAAACACTGGTCCTCATCTCTTCTCATCAAAACACTGGTCCTCATCTCTTCTCATCAAAACACTGGTCCTCACCTCTTCTCATCAAAACACTGGTCCTCATCTCTTCTCATCAAAACACTGGTCCTCACCTCTTCTCATCAAAACACTGGTCCTCATCTCTTCTCATCAAAACACTGGTCCTCATCTCTTCTCATCAAAACACTGGTCCTCACCTCTTCTCATCAAAACACTGGTCCTCACCTCTTCTCATCAAAACACTGGTCCTCACCTCTTCTCATCAAAACACTGGTCCTCACCTCTTCTCATCAAAACACTGGTCCTCACCTCTTTTCATCAAAACACTGGTCCTCACCTCTTTTCATCAAAACACTGGTCCTCACCTCTTCTCATCAAAACACTGGTCCTCATCTCTTCTCATCAAAACACTGGTCCTCAAGATTGTTCACACAAGATTGGTCAGATGCCCACCTTCCTTACCTGAATAGTCTCTGAATTCAGGCCTCTCTCTCTCTCTCTCTCTCTCTGTCTGTCTGACTAAACATTCCTCAGCCATACTCGTGTTTCTTATCCACCAGATCAAAAACAAAACCCTGAGCAGAGAGCGAGAGCCAGAGGCCTGTGGGTACAAAATGACATGTCAGCAGAGAGGAGCAGCTGCATCCATAATCTCCTCCAATCATCAATACAGTTCCCCGAGTGTTTGGATGGAGATCTCCTGCAAGCTGAAGTGTTAGAGTCTTATCGCCACAAACACACAGACCTGAAGAACAGAAAACAGAATAATGATTCACTCTCGCTCTCCTGCAACGACAGGAAAAAACATTCAGCCTTATCTAAACCTCACATCTCCAATCTATGGAAAATCAACATTTACCTGTAAATCAATTTGACTTTCCGCCCACTTTTCACGATTGTGTCTGAAGCGTGTGTTCTTTAGCGCCTGTCTGAGAGCGAGACGATCGCCCTCAGGGCACTGTTGCAAGGAATGATGGGAAGACTTGAGCTTGTTTTCACCTCGACCAGCAGATTGTGTCTGTGATGAGATTGTATGTTTGAATGTGCGTGTCTCGAGGCTGCTGTGTTTAATAGAAGCGACCCTGTGGTCCAGACAGCTCATTATTTAAGACAGAAGAACATGATGCTGGGTATTCTGCTCTGATGTCTCTGTTTGTTTCATCTTCTCCTCACAGCCCTGTGGCTACAAGTGGCTCTCACCTACAATCACTTACAAACACACTAATAAACAACTACCCACAAATAAACAAATCACACAAGATCTCTTTAACATCTCAATATTTTTAAGTTAACAGTGTGAAGGAATGGAGAGCAATTAAAGAGCAAAAAAGTCTCCTAAAAAACAGGCCCCAGTAATCCCATGTGTGTCTTCTGTAGAGATCTCAATAATGTCTCAAACTGTGCTTAGATTCGAACTGTGCTTAGATAGTGACCAAGGTCTGTGACCAAAACATATTTAATACAAGCACATCTCATCAAATTCTTTCAGGGGCAAAAGCAGAGCTATAGGTACGTACTGTATGAATTATAATGTTATAGCTCTATATTTTTTCTCTAAGTCAGCAATTTGTCTCTTTTGTTTCTCCTAAGAAATTTTAAGAGGGATAAAAAAGCTGGATAAAGTTGCTTTTGACTCAGAAACACTGAGTCAAACGTCCCTAAACCAAACACGCAGACTCCCATGACGAAGTACAACATCATATTCTGCAATAGAAATAAAAACAGGATGATGAGGAGACAGTGCTGTGTGATTTGTTGCTCACAGTCAGAGTCTGATAGCATCGATCTGTCTGTGCTAACACTGTGATTTCAGTCATCAAATAATAACAGTGACAAATGAGCGTTTACAACATCCAGACGAGATAAAAACCCACTGCTAACCGAGGCTAAACGACAGCCTCCTGTGAGGATTATTAGACACATTCTCTGATTGTTTTATGTGAATGTGTGATACTGCCCAGCAGTGGGAGTCTGTTCAGTTTCTCCTCTAGTGCTGATCTGTCTCCTGACGGCCCCTAGGAAGACATCATAAAACATATTTGTGCACTTAAACCTTTCGGCTGTTCAAACTTCATTTGTAATTCAACACAGCGCAGAAGCGATGGGCTTCCTGAGGAGAATTCTGACGGGATATAGAACGTGTCAAGAAACAATTACAGCTGAAGAGAGATTTTTAAATTTCCTAAAGAAAATGTGTTTGGCCTGCAAAACTCACAGATGTGCTGGAGGAGCTGATATGAGGAGTTTATACAACTGAAGACAGAATCTGTACACTACTAAGAAAACAGTTTTATTCAAGTATAAACCATATTCAATCTATTTAAGGTGACAAAAAACAGTGATAAACACCAGCTACATATTTTGATAAATTTAAATATCCTATAAACATCCTTTAGGTTACCTGCTTACCTTAAATCTTTTACATAGTCTGCAGAAGTTTAGGACTGTGGAGGACTGAAAGCTGAGGGTGGAGGCTACACAAGCCAGAGCATGACGAGTGGGCCGGAAGAATTCATTACCTTCACCGTCACGTCTTGTTAGGACAACTTCACAACTCATTTGTGTGTGCAGCCGTGCATTTCAAACGAAGACTTTCAACAGGACAGAGTGAGAAGAGGAAGCGGGCAGCATCTGCAGCTCTGGGAATTCTGGAAAACAGATGGCTCACCACGCAGGTAAAACAGCAGGTTTGAATCTCCAACCCCCGCATCAAATCACACCTCCAGCCCTCCTACTGCATGGGGGAATAATGCCACTGTCAAACCCAAAACTGCTCTTGCCAGGACGGAAAGCTGGAAGACGTCCTGTAATTCCCCCACTAATGCTTTCATCAAAACACACTGTAGCGCTCCCCCTGTCCTGACACCCGCAGGGCTCCTGGGAAGAATTAGGCTCCCAGGGGACTGCTGGAGGGCCAGGGATCTGCTCAGGTGGTAGACAAAACATCCCCATGACTCTCCAAAACTGGGACGCACCCCAGCGGGCTACCCAGCAGAGTGTTCGTGTAAGTAAGAATATAAGATGGGAAATAACAAGTGGAAGGTTGAATCTGTGGGGATGAAAGTTTGAAAGTAAGATACAAGAGTGAATGTAATGAGAAAGCTGTGAGAAGCAGAGAGGCACTTAAAGAACCAGCTCAGGTGTTCCAGACTCAGGTGGGATTTTCTGTTATGACCTCATCAGAAGTTGTGACTGGGCGTTGGGAGCAGGTGTGATGTCCTGATCTGCTTTTAACACAATCTAGTCACCAAACTGCAACCAAAACATCCATCATTTACCCAACCCTTCTCACGTCTTAAAGGAACAGTACCCAAATCATTCTCATAGTCATCATTTACCCTCATGTTGTTTTGGTGGGATTTAGCAGAATGTTCACAGTTAATATAAAGGAATGTGATGAATATCATAAAAGTATTCCACACACTTCATGCTCTATATTTATAACTTAAAGAATTGCTCATGCTCTTTGAACTGAACTTCCAGGGCTGTTCACACAGAACGAAGGCTTGTGTTTAACAAACTGAAGAGAATCTGAAACACATTTTTAACTTCTTACAATGTTACGTGGCATCTTTAAAACTGCTAAAAGATGCTGATAAATTTTAAAATTTAAAAAACATATTTAAATAGTGTTTTTGTTCCTCCTCAGAAAAGAATTCACATGTTTGGAAGGACATGAGGGTGAGTAAATGATGACTAAATATTCATTTTGAGTGAATAACTCAATTCAACAATAAGCACAGGGATCTTTCATCTGCTGAACAGAAACATTAGAGTCTACCCAGCCAGATACAGCACAGATGCAAACACTGTGTGTGTGTGTGTGCCCTGAGGCCTCATTGTGTTTTGCCCAACTGAAACACTGCTCAGGAACAAGCTCATATTGAAGGTTACATGCTGTGTGTGTGTGTGGGAACACATCTCATTGACTGCAGGAGTGTGAGGAACACTGGAGATCAGGCAGCAGGGTGCAGCATGTGGCCACTGCTACAGGGGAGCAGGAGGAAAATGTGTGCGTGTGTGTGTGTTTGTGTGTGTGTACTTCATGGCTGAGCATCACAACTCGTCCCCTTGACAGAACTGACATTACTCCCTGTCCCTCCCTCCACGTCCTCTACCTTTCCTTCTCTCTCCCTGTGAGCAGGAAGTTGTTCTGCATGCTCTGCGAAGCTCAGAGGACTGACGGTTGCGAGCGTGCTGCTGTCAGAGCTCATTATCGTGGGACCGGTGTGTTGGGGCCCTCAGGGGTCTCTACAGTACGTCTGGCAGCAGATGCCCACTGCTGCTGCAGGTCTCACTGGTGCTGAGGAGATGTTTGAACACTGAGTTGCAGGTCACGGCATGTCAGACTGGAGCAGACACCTCAGCTAACACACGACACGCTAAAGAACAGCATTACTGCAGTCATTCTCTCTCCTCTACAACCCGCACAGCAGTTTACACATCACAGATAAACATGCAGCATGAACACAGATGACAACATCACTGTTTCACTGAAGATATGACAATTATAAATACCTATATTTCATTTCATAACAAGAGGTCTACACAGAATAATGAAATCTAATGGAATATTGACTATTTGCTCAGTATTTGTGTGTGTTATGTATTTTTAAGTGGGCAGTAAACAGGAAGACAGCTACAGAGCGGCATAAAACACAACAACGTTAAACGATTTGATTTAAAGTGACACATTAATGGATTAGTGTTAACATTGCTGTTAAAACACAGGTTCTCCATTATATGACACAACCAATAAAGACAGAAAAGTGTTGCTAATTAACTCCTCAGCGGGGGACAGGAGTGCCATTCTATGTTAGTGGTTTAAAAAATGACCATGCTAAACCATAAAAACATCCAACCCCCCACCATACACATACATACTCTAATTTGTCTCTTTAAACACCCGTGAATTACAGCCCACCAGAAGAGTTAGCCAGGCACAAAGCTAAAGAATAGCTTTAAAAACAGGTCTAAAGGTTTAAAAACCATGTTAGGAAGTTGTGAGCCGATGCGAGCAGCCAGTGGCTCTACAGAGGCTGTCTGGTGCTGAATATGTCATCCTAACAGAGAAACACACACATCGCTGAAAGAGTGTCACAGAAGTGTGTGAGCTGTGACACTTGTGGCTCTTTACACTGACTCTTCGTCTCCATTAATATTCTCTAACACACGCATGTATTCCTCCAGACTGCAGGAGCACAGCGGCCGTTGTAACTACTCTACAAACTGTGCATTTACCTGAGAAAGACGTTATCACAAGAATACAAATAAAAATAATTACAGTGCACACCAATTACTGTCTTCTCACGTCTCAAAATGTTCTGCTCATGATAATCCAGTTATATTGCCACTACAACAAAACTCTGAGTATCTTTCAGCCGGTTGATTTGGTTCTTCCTCACCAAATATATCAGTCAACTCAAACATGACTTTGAACAATCTGACTGATAAATAAACTTGTTCGCCTCTAGTGATGGAAGGTGCAAAGCAGCCAGACAGACATTTATTCAAGAACATGTTTCTAGTTTTGTGTGCAGTTTTCATCAGACGCTGTGTGAACAGACTGTGGGCATGTCTGAGACTTCAGTGACGTCATGTAACAGTTAATATTCATGACCCAATCTGTGCCCGCAATCTATATATTGTCTAATGAGATTTATAATGCTCCTCCACCCCATACACACGTTTTTAGATTGCTGATTGTCTGTCCACTGTACGAATACCTCTGACTCGGTTAAACGCGTATAAAGCAGACTGCTTAATATTCGCATGTTTACTCATTGATAAATATGCTTTAGTTATGAGTGTGATGTAGACAGTAATGTGTTATATTTGCCCGTGTGCATTCCTCAATAACTGCAGAGCATCTGACGGGTGTGATGAATGACAGGCGGGTCACACGGGCGGGTCTGGAGATGATTACTGTACTAGCGCTCTGACTGCAGCTCATATTCATCACACAGCCCGCAGGCAGTGCTTTCATTGGCTTATTTTACGCTAACTAAGTACCATTAGTCTTCACCGGATTCTGTCGTTCCATGTCTGCGCCTGCAAATATCCGCAGGCCACTCGCGCATCCGCTGAACTGAAACAAATTACATCATGTGCTGAGCTCGAGGAAACAACAGGAAATTAGTGAAGATTATGTGACCGATGAAGTTTATGATTCTGAGTGCCGCAGTCACTCACACCACGTGTGTAATCGGTCGGTGGTGACGGTCACCTTCACCTTTGGATAAAACCCTTCTTATTGTGGCGTGAGCAGAGGTAAGAGAGAGAGTCACCTTCTGAATTTAATGACTTTCCTTTTCTTCTGATTAGCAAGTCACTCCATCTGAAGACGTTTGATATTCCGCAAACATCCCGTCTGAGTGATGAGCGGATGACATCAGAAAACACAAGAGCTGGTCAATACTGCCACAAATTCACTCAACAAGGAATTTTAATTCACGTTATAACCGAAGAATCTTTCTTCATACAGAAAGAAAATCACAAAAATGTGCACAAACATTCACAACATCATCACAGCCCAACTTACATATCAAAACATTAACCAGCAACCCAAAACTGTCTATTGTACAATAGCTAACATAAATGTGCTCTTAAACAAAACTTTGAAATGTTTATTAATATTAAATAACAATCAAATATCAATATCACTCTGTAGCCAATAATACACCACAGCAAACATACTGTGGTCTGTTCTTATTACTACACACTACTACACACGACTATGCGGTTAGCTGCATTTAGTATCACTGTTCACAACCCACCAGATGAGAATCACAGACTCTTGGAAGGTGTCACTCTCACATTTAATGGATTACTGATCTCATCATCTCATATTCTGAAAATAAAACACAAATCATTGCAATCTGTCATAAATCTTGTATTCCAGGAGAAAGTGAGAGAATTTTCCTGAAACCTCAGCGTGTTCAGCAGGACACATCTTTATGGAAAGCAGTTGTTTACACTCGACATCTGATTGCTGAACACATGCTGGTAAACATGATTTCTTGTGTCTCTTTAAACAGCTTGAAGTGTGTGCGTGCTCACGTTTACCTCTGGCCGTGTGTGAGAAACGTGTTTTATGTACTAACCTCAGTCTCCTTAACCCGTCCAGCACTCACAGACTAACAGAAACACACAAGATGAATCACACAGAGCTGGTAAGTGGTTTCTACTGTGGTAAAGTGTCAGAGGTGTTGGGTGTTACTCTCTCACAGGTTAACACGAGAGAATCGTCTGTGTTAGCTAGTAACCGTACAGTTAAATCAGAAATAATTCTTCCTGCTCTGAAAGCTGGGAAGAAACAAACAGCATTTTATAACAAGCAAGATATTAAATCAACTGACGCGTCATATTTTCCACTCTTTATATCCCAAAACACAAGCAGGTGAGTATATGAGGACAGAGGTTGTATTTTTCAGTATTTTTCAGTATTTTTCTTACAACTAGTAAGTCTTCTCCAGTGCTCTTGCCATGCAACTCACCGTCTTCTCCAGTGCTCTTGCCATGCAACTTACTGACTGCATGTACACAAACCCTGATGTGCTTATTTGTCATAATAATTTGTCTTGCTGCGAGGCTGTCAGAGCGAGCCGTGACAGAAATAAAGTATCATACAGAGAAGAGATTGATAAACTCTCAGTGTGAAGCTGTGGGCAGTACGCGTGACACTTCCACAATACTGGAAATGACACCTGCTCATGTTCAGTGTGCTGTCTGATTGAGCAGTCAGTCCTTCACATCACTGCTAATGCTCATGCTAACAGAAGCAGCAGATTCCCCCTGATGATGTCACTGAGGGGGCAAATGGGGCAGTAATGCGATGTCTTGATGACTTCAGCACATGATAGTAAATCTTTTCTGTTTGTACAAACTCAGCTGTATGTTTCTTGCTAATGCTCATTACTATAGCAACCATTGTAAATGTACTGCATATCTGTCAGTTTATAGTCACTTAATAATATTCATTATTTTTGGAAGAAACAATTAAATATACAATAATTTACTTCTTTATTATGTTTTAGATACTTTTTATCCAAAGCAGCTTCATTGAAGATAAACGTTTTTACCAGTGTGTGTTCCCTAGATATTGAACCCATAACACTGGTGTTGCTGGCGCATGCCCTACAGGCTGAGTTACAAAAACAGCCACTTAATAAATGAAATTATTGCTTCTCAAATACATGTATTTAGTTTTAAGGATGTTTAGTTCTTTTTTAACAGAAACACTGTGTCTTATCAGGTCTGGTCTTCTAAACATCAGACATGTTTAGAAGACCAGACACAAGTTTCTCTCTGGCCAGCTGGATCCAGTCCTGCAGAAGTGAATTTATCTTTTCACATTGTCATCTTCATTCCCACTGTCCTGATGCAAACAGCTCTGATCTACAGATCTGTCTGAAGACATCCAGCGAGTGTGTCTCTGACACTTCATGCTCCAGTCTGTATGTTAACTCACCCGTTCTCTCTGCATTCAGCTGCTCTGGTTTTCAAACACGACTGAACTGGTTTCAGTGTGTACAGGTGGACAGTCTATAGAGCTGAAGAGGCGTGTGGAGCAGGAAACTCAGTGTAAATGTTAAGATCTATTGAACGGACATTCAGTGTTTAAATATTACACAGGCATCTCTGTTTTCATCTACAAATGAAGTGGGTTTTCAGTTTAACTTCACACTGTGATCTCTGTTGATGTGACTCAATAATTACAGCTGATTCTCTCACAGCAGTAAGTGTGTTTCTTATAGTCACAGCAAAATTAAGAGACCTCAAACATGATGATTGTTATGATACACTGTCACAGATCAGAAGTGTGAGCATTACTGACACTTTCATTCTCACAGATATGAAGATGATTTTCCTCTGATATGAAATAGTTTTCAAATACTGATGTAACAACTACACATAACTTTCCTGAGAACCTGGGCAGTCCTAAAGAAACACTAGAAACACAAAAAATAAATATTTTGGTATTATTTACCTATTGTTATAGCTCATGTACACACACACATACAGATTTAAATTGGTCATCATTAACGAATTCTAGAACAACGACACAATGACAATTAATGTCCATAAACGTTTTTTGGGGTGAACTGTAGCTTTAACAGTGGAATCACTTTCTCTTTAAACTGTTTCAATGAAAACAGAAAAATTGTCACTGCAATAACAGACATGCCAAAAAATCTAAATCTGTTCTTCTCAAAGCATTATGGGAAAATCTATGAGGAAAACCACAAAGGGCTGCAGAGACCAGCCAATGTTTAATGACTAAGACTTCATTTGTGTCTCTTAATGGTTTCTAGTTGTATGGGGCAGTGAGCAATTAAATCCAGGATTGAGGCTAATCGAGGTCTTTGGAAGTGCAAACCTCTTGTGAATTCATAATACAGTTCTCTTCTTAATCCAACTTTGCTCCACTTGCTAAACCCTAAAGAAAACTAGACGTTGATGAAGTCTTGAGATAACACCACCATTAGAAACCACAATTTACGGATGGGGGGTGTCAGGAGTCATTATCCATGGCATAGCACCATCCCCATAGCATCGTCCTTCGTTCTGCAGGACTGAGAACTGAAGCCTGTGAAGCATGAAAGCCTCAGATAAAGCTAGCATCACAAGCTCTGAGCGGCCGATGCTAATTACCAGACACAGTTTATCAGCCTGCCAGTCGCCTGCTGAAGAAACTGGGCCCAGTGGACAAACTCAGAGTCTGAGAGTCACAGAGATGGACCACAAAAACGTGCTGATATCTTCTCCTGAGAAATTGACTTCAGTGATTCAGAAGAGATCTCATTAATGTCTCACGCGGGTCTCACGTTTGCAAACATACAGAAGCCTGCAATCAAAAGTCAGAAATCTCAACATAAACTCATTTTATTCTCAACTCATTTTACTCATTTTTTAAACTCATCAAACATTTCTCATCAAACACTCCTAAAACCAAACGATCTCAGCTGTGTTTTCACACTCATTTATAGCTCTGTACTCTCACTGAACAACAACGGGAAACTAAAGCTGATACTTATTAAAACAACCCGGAACTCCATTAAATATAAAGAGCAACATTTGAGCAATTAAAATGTTCCTCTGAGCATCTGTAAGCATACAACCACATGATGAGAACATCAGCCACTATCTACAGTAACTCAACAAATGTGTCTGTGATCACACCTGTAAATAAATCACTCAATCCAGTTACACGTTGAAGCACCCACCGCGTGCTGTCAGAAGATGATAACAGTCTGACACTCATTTCCTGTCATGTGATTGCTCTCACAACACATTGATTGGGATGTTTGACTGTTGAGTTTTCTGGGAAGCGACACACTCTAGCGAGGTCGCGTCTTGCTATATGCCCTTAATCACATTGTTGTGTTGTCCTACATTGTCTGTTTCTGTGATTGTGAATAAATGGGATAATTTTATCTATGTTGTGCTGCCTGAAGGCCAGGATGAAAACAACAAGACATGGAGGAAAAAATGTGAAAGCGATTTGGAGTGACAGACAGGAGAGAATCGTTAGGAAACAGAACTAAAGATAAATGAGTTTGTCAATTTAATTCTGTCTGAGTTGACATAAGCTCTTAATCAACAGTTTTCGGGCCAACGTGATCCGTCACCCGTTCATCTGACAGCCAGGACAAAACTCAGGGAGATTAAAGCTGCTCTGGTGTTATTCTCCGTGCTAAACTGCGACAGAGGTAATGACTTTATTATCCTGCTGCAGTGTAATTACAGTAACACGTTCACTTCCTTATTTGCGACTCTGGATGATATGCAGATTGCCAATCGCAGATAAAAGCTGCCTCTGTTTGTCGCATTTTCCTGTTCAACATCCCATTAGAAAAGAGCAATAAAAGTCGAGCTCTGCCCGGGCTCTGTGATAACACAGAGCAAAAAACAAACAAACGTTGCTTTCTGTCTCTACTTATCCTGAAGAAGTGAAGAAAAACTAATCAGGGAGTCTGATACTGAAAATTGTAACTTTTACCGTCTATAGCTGTTTTTATTCAAAAGACTGTAATTATAAAACACACCGTTCCAATATTTATTTCTGCATTTGGCGCTGTTGTAAAATGCAGTTAAAAAGCTTGTTTAACAACAGTAAACAGAAAATCACAGTTCAGCTGATTATATATTTTGGAAGGAAGAACAATTTATTTCTATTATAAACATTAATAACAGTAATGTTGTAATAGCTTAGTTTCCTGAGCGCCTGCAGCTGCGGCCGCAGCAGACCTGCACATAAACACCATCACATGCTTTCCTCAACATCTGCCAGACATCTTTCATTGAGACTGACCAATTTCTCTACACTGTTTGCCAACCTATTTCCTCCTGTGAGGTGTGGTTTTCCTGCGCTGTTATTTATTGCCATGAACGCGGGCTGCACCACTGGCTGTTTCTGCAGCATGATTTGTACAGGTTAGAAAGCCTAAGACCTCACACCTTTTCTATCCTCCACCTCTCTCTCTCTGTCTGTCTCTCACTATCCCTCCCTCATTCTTTTGCTCATTCTCTCGATCGCTCTGATGGCCTCTTGCTCACTCCTTGTCATTCTCAAACAGGGTTCAGTCAGATCCATTAGCACTGGACACTTGAAGTGAATCATGACCTTTTCAAATATCTCACCACTGTGCAATCAATCCACTGAGACGTCCATCAAATCTCTGTCTCCTGCTGCTCTCTGACACACCATCCACACAACATCCAGCCACACAACAACTAGAACAGCACAGAATGCCTCAAGATTCCTCAAAACATCACCAATTATGACGTGAGATGCTGACGTGAGCAGTTCCAAACCCACAGAAATCAAACTGTCAGCAGATTCATCTGTCAGCTGCTCCAGCACACACACAACACAAAGAGCCATCACCAGTGTGGACGAGGGTGATTCTTTTCTCTCTCTCTCACTCTGCACATGTTCTGTGTTGTGATGAATGAATATAGCTGCTGTCACATGAAAGGGGGGCAGAAGACAACACAGCAGACGTCTGGGGCTACGAGCAGCATGGAAATATCCCTCAAAACTTCTGTGTTTGTGATGTTCAGAGGAACAGAAATCAGCCCATGTGGAAGGGTGTGTAAACACAGACAGAAGAGTGTTAAATCTCATCACAGCTGCACCAGACTGTCCCTGTGTCTCTCTTACAGGGTCTCTGTGAATGATGCTGCGGCTAAGACAGGCTGTGTGGAGGTCAAAACCCTTTAATCCCTTTAACACAGCTGCACACACACACACACACACACAGAGACACACAAGGATACGCACACACAGAATACGCACACACACACGGATATGCACACACACAAGGATACGCACACACACAAGGATACGCACACACACACACACACACTGACACGCGCGCACACACATGGACGCACACGGACACACAGAAACACACACACCTTTCTGATAAGACTCCATTAAACACCAGCTGAACAGGCGTGTGTGTGTGAGCGATAAGGAAAGGCTGATGGAGTTGAGAATTAAGGAGCGCTCACACTATTCATCCCTCCATCCAGTCGTTTATAAAGTTCTTTCCTGGTTTTGCAGCACAGATCATCAAGGAAGTGTTGAGGTGGGGACAGGCAGCAGCTTCCGCACGCTACACTGCTCTGAAATGTGTCCATCTGCTCTATCAAACCAAATACAAAATATAACACATAACTCTTTCTCTCTCTCTCTGAGAGTGTGGCCCTTACATTTGCATCTGCAGCGCAAAATATACCTGCCAAAAGATATTCTAGGAGTACACTAGCAAACAGATGTTATTAAAGCTAACCAATATGACCGTACAGCCACAAACCCCAAGTTTTCTGTTCCCTGGGTCTGTAATATCATTTAACTGGTGTACAGTCACAGGTGTGCACATCTAGATTTTCAACACTGACAGCAGAGAGATGAAGAGCAGCAGGTTCTCCAGATACACAACATGTCCATGTCAAACCGCATTAAGTGGAAAATTAAAGGGACACTTTTCATTGCGTTTCATCAGCCACCTGCTTAAAAATGTAGAAGCTCTGAACAGAGAGAGACTTTCATTCAGTCACTGTGACTTTCACTTCTGCACATCTGAAGACTGATCAAAACTTCATCATGTGGTTCAATATCAGACAGATAATCAACAGTACTGGAGATGAGCGACTGTCTGCTCGAACCTCCAATCTCACGTTTGGAACAACACCATAATGATCCTCAGATCACGAGGACTGATGAGGAGATATGTGATATGTGTTACATCTCTGAGCTGTTACACTTACACTGAAGCTACAGTCCAGAATTTCACACAAATTTGTGAATGAACTCTTTTGATTACCCGAAACACCCTAGTGACCTCATATCAACATCTGAAAGCATACATTACACCTTAGAAACCACATAACAACACAGTGTGTGAGAAACTCCATAACTTCACTGCTTCTGTCTGAAAAACTCCATCACTTCACTGTTTCTGTCTGAGAAACTCCATCACTTCACTGTTTCTGTCTGAGAGTTTGTGAGAAACTCCATCACTTCACTGCTTCTGTCAGTGATCCTCTGTTTTGAACTGGTTCACTGATGAGAACTCACACAGATCTCACACATTACACAATGAACAGACTGTTTTCATTTGTGTCAAATTAAATATGGTTTCCTCTCCGAGTCTCTGACACTGCAGTGTTGCTCTTACAGATGGAAAGTTAACTCTGCACTATGAAAAGGTGTGTAGCTCTAGACCTTTATTCCCACACAGAGAGCGGCACGCTCACGGAAACTCCCCACACTTCCTCACTATTTAAAAAGCAATAAAGGGTGGCCACAATCCGTCCGACCAAAGTAATTGTACAGGGATGTAGCAGCGCTCACATAAGCCAGTGTTGAGTAGAAAGAGCCGGAAGCTGGAAATAAAGATTTATCTGTATGAGATAAAAAACAAGCGGTGAGCGGAGAGATCTTCACGACCTGTGTCATCTGTTTTCAGAATGTGAGGTTATTGAAGAAAGCTCTGAGACGGAACTGTGATATTGCTCTTGTTGTGAAATGAAACAGAACGTCACAAGGGTTCAGATGACTTCCTGAACAGATACTGTGGTCCAGATTCAATCACATCACACACACACTCATATATACACACACCCCAATATTTAAACACACACAGAAACAATCACACACAAGCACAGAATCACACACACACATTTACTTTGGACATTCTATAGACTTCTATTGCTTTTATACACAGCTAGTTTAAAACATAATATACACACACAGAGCGGGCAGGTCGGGTGTGAAATCTCTCAGATATCTGCTCTGTTGCTCTGGCTCTTACACATTTTTTATGTTTTAACATAATAAATTCCACTAGGTCTTTCTGCCCCCTCATTTTTTCCCAATTATTTCCTCTCTCTGTTTAATCTTTCTTTTCTTCCCTCTGGAATGCTGCATTTGACAGGAAGGAAACAATGAATGTGAAAGAAAGATGCTGCAGTCTTGCTGATGATGAGAGTGAGAGTCTCGTCTGTTGCAATTTACTGCTACACTATGAAAAACACACATATGAGCTCGTCCCCAAAGTCCCCAAAGACACACACTCCAGAGAACATGATGGACCACTGACCAACCAACACAAAACCATCAGACCTGCAGAGAGCAGAGCTGAAGAGCCAGTCTGCTGGTCCAGAGCAGTGACGAGAACACATCAAACATCTAGATCCTTCACTCTCATCAGACCTGCAGAGAGCAGAGCTGAAGAGCCAGTCTGCTGGTCCAGAGCAGTGACGAGAACACATCAAACATCTAGATCCTTCACTCTCATCAGACCTGCAGAGAGCAGAGCTGAAGAGCCAGTCTGCTGGTCCAGAGCAGTGACGAGAACACATCAAACATCTAGATCCTTCACTCTCATCATCAGTGACATACATGGACTTCAGCTCTGCTGTTTAACAACAGAACAGAAGTTTCGGTGCCATGACTTACATGTATAAGGTGTTATATAACTAATCAGTTTCACAGTGATTACACTGTGACCTTGAACAAGATGAAGTAAATTATTCAATAAGAACAAGTAAAAGTGATTCACAGTAAGATCTGATCCCTGCAGGGACTGCTGCTCTCTGTGAACACAAGCGTTACTGTTATTATAACTGCTCAACATAACTTCTACACTCTGGTTATTGTTGCTCTTAAGGCGAAATGTTAATTGCTCCTTGATTTGTAAGTCACTTTGGATAAAAGCATCTGCTAAATGAATAATTCAAATTCAATTCAAGTTTATTTCTAGAGCACACTTCACTACAGAAAATACACTGTAGAACAGACACGAGAAAACCAGTATAGCAAACACACAGATGAATGAAAAAGTCTGCATGTCTGTGGACATAAATGACACTTGCATTTGTGAGTACAGTGTGCTGACACTTTTAAACAAACAGATGGCTAGCAAGCAAATGCTAAGCAACAGGAGTGTTATGATATACCAGTGCCACGGTTGGGCTGGGTTCTGTTTGCTGTGGGTGCAGGGTTCACGGGATGATGACTGGATCGATTCACACAGACCATAAACAATAACAGCACAGAGAAACACTGAGATCAGTCGACAGGTGTTGAGTGATTCACGCACTACTGTTTTAAAACTCATCTTTTATCTGTGGACATAACATCTGACGGAGGGAAAGAGAGTTTCCTCATCTTTCCTGTGAGCAGCTCAGCCGCAGTTCAAAGAAAATGTCCTGCGCATGCTAACGATGTTAGCGCTCTCAAAAGATGTTCATAAATCCAGTTTTAAAGAGCTGCGCTCAGCGTTTAGCACTCAGGTTCTCTTAACTCTCCTCAGCTGAACCATTTCAAAGCCGCACGTGTAACCTCGGCACGGCGGAGGAAGTGAGCACGGGGGTCCGTGGACTGATATCTGTGATGGCAGCTGCATGATGCGCTCACACAGATGCGACACTCAGGTGTCTCAGTTCAAGTTTATTTCTACAGCGCTTTTCACAATGACACATTGTTACAAATGAAAACCAGGACACAAATCTCCTTCAGAAGATTTCAAAACTTAAAGAGATGAATGAAACTTTCTCTGGGAATAAAGGTGTTGCGGTCAGTGCGAGAGCTCTGGATGATGAGGTTCTTCTGTAATGACAAACATTATTTACTGCTGCTTGAATTTAATAGTCATTTCACTTTACAGGCAACAGAACTGTTCAGATTCAGAATTTATAAATTCAATTAATTTATGACTGACATATTAGCAATATTAAATATTATACAATATGACATATTGTATGGTTTTATAAGGATATACAATCCCTCAAATGGGTAAAAAAGGCCTCTAAAAATTAATTCCAGAAGTCAAAATTTGTAAACCAGTGAAAAAGTGAACAGTCATACTTATTTACACTTAAATCATTATTGTTTAGCCAAATAAAGAAAAATCTCTTGGATAAGTTCTCACTGGCGGTTGGTTTATGAGGTTATAAAAACACACACTGGTTGTAATTGGTACACACTCTCAGTGTCTGTAGAGGCAGGAACTTTCTCCTCACTTCCTCAAAATCATGCAACCCAGAGGCAGTTTGGATCTGTGGAAACAGTCCCGCACAATCATCTATCCAGCCGGAAAAAAACACAGCAGCCATTATGAAAAAGGCAGAGTTTCACAACATCAATGAAACAGAGAGTCAGAGGAGGGCTGGAGTGTCACACTTGAATATCTCACATACAACCTTCAGCATACACAACAACAATCATGTCTACACACACAAACCAAACCCTCATCAGAGACAGCAGCATCTCCAGCCATCATAGGTCACTCTAATTACTGTCAGAAGAGAATGAGAGCTCGCCCTTCAGTGACATCATCATCATCATCAGGTGTCTGGTTTTAATGAGTTCTGATGATAATACATCTGTCTGCTAACATCAGCACGCACATCACCAGGCCTGACAGGAATATACAGATGAACTTTCTCTGAGGACCTCATTCAAAAACTATACCTCTATTTACTCGCAAACCTTTGATGTTTTATACTAGCCATTAAAGTTTATTGTAAGATTAAGTTTGTCCCCATCAACCATCTATTAGCATCAACCAGCTGGAACACCCTACTACATTGAAAACACACAGCATAGCAACACAATTTTACTCTCCATCATTAAACAGTGCAATTTAATATGTTTTTATATTTGTCTCATATTTCTCATATCTCATATATTATAAATATTATTATATTTAAATGAAAATATTATTATATTCATTAAATTTACTTAACTTACAACCTCTTTTTATTTTCTCTCAGTTATTAAAACTGTTTTGAATGATGTAAAAACCCCGCCCATCGATGTAGAGGGAGAGAGAGATATTCACTGATGTGCTGATCTGAGAGCTCAGCATCACTCCTGGATCTGTTGTCAGAAGATTGAATCTGAAAGCTTTGAATCAGGACACTGTCTGGATTGTTCTGCAGTTACCGAACTCTTAAAAACACAGAACTTTTGTCTGAACTGAACATTGATCAGTTTATTTGATGATGTTTCAGTGAGATCTGAAATTTGTATGATTAGCTGAGACATTAGAGCGAGCGTCTCTCTCTTCTCCTCTGTCCTGTGGTTGCTTTCACTCTGTTTCACCAGGTCCTCGGGGAGGCACTTCTGTGCTGCTCGCCGCAGTTTTACTCATTTGCAATTGCAGCGTTTTTAGCAGCTTCGCACATTCACAGGTAATTAGGTGAGTAATTACAGTCTGTGTGTCCCAGTAAAGTCATGTGTGAAATTCATCCCATCATACCCCACAGAAAACACAGCAGCAGCCTGCAAAACTATCACAGCCAATAAACAAAAGTCATACATCTGCTGGAAATACAACACCCATAATGCATTGCGGTATTTCTGCAGTCACTGAGCCTCATTCATTAATAAACACCTGAACAGCGTTCTGTGTGAATCAGTCATTGTCTGATTCCAATATAACGTCTGTATTGTAAGCTCAGAGTGGATGTTGGCTGGATATTTAATGTCCTCATGGCTCATTTAACCCTTTCTGTGACAGCATCACAGCTCGAAGTCTTCAGGAAACAGAGAAGAGAACTCTGAAGATCCAGCCCGTCCACACCATCAGACACAACACGACCCCTGACTGACCCTCACTGAAGTCCTGCATGATTCAACAGCGCACGCTTCTGCCGAGAATAAAGATGTTTTCATGAGCTTTCATCAAAATGCAATGACTCCACCTCACTGCAGATAAAACCAATAACAAAATAACATCAACCAATACTATCAAACCCTACTTTAAAGATCTAATCAAATTCTAATGAATACTAAGCTCATATCATACAGTACAAGACAGCATATGTGTCTTTAAACAGCTGTGTTTAATCTTGTGCCAGACTGGCTTCATTTTCGCCAGTACAGCAGCTTTAATGAACACAGTCTCTCCAATGAGCTTCATCAGCCAAAGGAAGTAAATCAGCCCTGCACGTTTCCTAAAGAATATTTCTGTCTTCACCTCACTGTATTAAACGCATATAAATCTAAAAAACACTATTTAAAATAACTCATTTCCACCAGAAAGATAAAGGTCAAACCTGAATCACACAAACTCCACCTACCCCACCTGTGACACTTTTCAGCAGAGGTTCTGCTAATCTTGCATGATATATTAACAAGACGCAGGCTAAAACTGCACAAAACACTGTTTTAATAGTCGGAGTGTTTGCTTTCCTGCTAAATGTCAATTGTGAGGCCCACCGGGTCAGTAAAGCATGTTTATCTTCACTGCAAATAAACAGTATTCATGTAATCTAGGTCACCACATCAGCCACACAGCATGTGTGAAGTGTTTTCTCCTCTGTGTTCAAAGCTTTCAGCTTTCCTAACCATGTATAAACATAGCTCTATTTTTGCTTATATAGGATAAACACAACATATTGTTTTTATTTCTGCTGACCCTATCAGAACAGATAAACAACACAAGAGTTGTAAAACACTGATATAAAGAGCTAATAAACTGGGATAACAAACTGGAAATAAACAGATTTGAGTATTGAAAGTATATTTTTCAGATTTAAACAAAAGTCCTCAGCAGACCATCTGAGATCTTCACCACATGTGGACTTTATAGATCTATCGTGTGCGTATGGGAAACTCAGACACCGTCTTCCATCCGTCACGCAGGTCAGTTTTTGTGAGAGCGGGAGCACACGAAGGGAATGAATGATCAGTTTCATTCCCCTTCAGGTGAAGGGGAACAGAGGTGGGCCGCGCCAGCAGCAGCTAAATGAGGAATGAAGGACCTCAACCCACCGCCCGCCACATGACAATCGCAGCCCCAGCACATGAATATCAAAGCAGCCACTTGACGGACAACTAAGACACGAGGGGCTCTCAGGCTGTAATGAGGTCGCTGGAGGAAGACTGATAGGCAGGATATAACTGCAGACGCATCTCTCACACCATCAAGCGCAGAAGGTCCTGAGCTCTCTGATTTAGGAGGGCAAAGCCGAGGGCTTAGCAGAGAGCCGACGGCTCTAATTTATGTAGTCCCGCATGTTTTATCTCCTCACAAGTACTCATCAACTCTGAGGCGGTGAAACTTTTCCTAAATCCCTCTATCCATATTAAAAAGGGAATTGGAGTGTATGAACATCATAAATACATATCTGAGGTCTGATTGTCTGGTTGGCTTCGATTAATGAACACGACTCTTCTGGGTCGTGGTGTCTCTATCTTTAGGCCTGTTTGGCCTCTGTGACACAAAAGGACATTGTAAGCGCAGCTCTGAGCATCTGAAGGTCTGCAGATCATATCTCGCTGGGTAAAGGCAGCCGTGCGCTTGTTCTTCTCAGAGTCTCGGCCGCGTGTAATTATGAGTCAGAAGTGATAACAGAACTCATGGGGAGGAGCAGCAGCCTGCACATTCTCACCTCATCATGACTTTGACTCTGTGAAGTCAACTGTATTAATACAGTAAACTCCAGAATGCGGCAGATGTAAAATCTTCCTGTTTTCTTTCTCTGAGTTTAAACACAGCGTGACCTTTACTGCTTCAGTCAGGCGCAGAACCTGCACACACATCTTTAAAACTCCCCGGGGGTCTCTCATAACCTCACGCTGGAGGAGTTTATGAATGACATTTCATTGTGTGAAAATCTGCTGGAGGAATTTAATGAGTCTGACTCTGATTCTCATTACTGACTGAATTATAAACACAAACATTCACCTGCAACCTTACAGAACCAAAACCAACATTAAAAAAACCTTAACACAACCAACCTAAACGATCATAAAACAAAACCAAACATCTTACATCTTACTTTGTTTTCAGTAGCTTTTTTTAAAACTCTGCTCTATATCTAGTGCTTTCCTTATGTAAGTCTTCACAAAAATCTGTAGAAATCTCTGTAAAACAGCGAGCCTCACCTGAAAGTGTTGGGCCGTCACACTACAGTGTTTCTGTCAGCTGCAGGAGACACTACAAAGAGCTGCAAAATAACACAGATGATGAGGATGCAGATCTACAGTGATTACACTGCGACCCAGATCCTCCTGAATGAAGACTGCTAACATCAAAAGAAGAAGAGCATCTGTATGGAGAACTCTAGCAGGCAGAAGATCTGGTGCATTTACCTTCACATCTGAGTTACAGGAACTCGTGATGTGTTTCAGATCGCCTGTTTCACCTCATTACCAGGGTCGGAGTTAACAATGACCCCACTAACCTCAAGCCAACTAGTCCCTCTATGACTGTAAATGCAGTGCATTGTGGGAAATAATGTGCTCTAGTTGTACACTGCACCTGGATGACAAGTGTACAGTACTTTAATAAAATGTGAGCAGTATATAAATGACAGAAACAGTGAATGTACTATAATAATACACTAACCAAACACAGCTTGAGAAACACTGACACAAAGTTCAACGTTCTTATGTGAATCAGTTCACACTGTCAGTTTTAATTCATTTAAACGTCTGATGATTCCATTTCCATAATAAATTAAACGTTAAAATGTTTTTGAGGACTCATGGTATCGTTCATTTTTTAAATGTTCGAATTAAAATACAGCATATGTATATAAATACTACAGCTTATTATTATGTACTGCTAAACAGATGCATGGAAATGAAAAGATTAAATATCATTTATCATCATTTTAATTGAGGGAAAACAGCTCTGTACATAATTTTAACTAGACTGTGACTGTATTTAAATTGCATTAAATGTCATTAAATATCAGAATATGTATATCAGAATATTTATATCATCAAAAGAGTGAAAATGATACAGATTAAATGCTGAACTCCAGTTTTATGGGCCTGAGACTCAACAAGGTCATTTTGCTGTGGACATAATCGTGTCATTTCCATGCAGAGGGAGAATAATGATGAGGTAATCGACATGCAGACGAGACGCCAGTCTATAAGAGACCAGCACTGATTATTCACAAACAGCCTGTGTTAAAGAGTCGAGCTGTATGCTAACACTACAGCCGCTTGAGCCTGCGCCGGGTCTTCCTAATATTATATGTAAGCACGAGACATGTATTGAAGAGCAATCTAATGAAAGTGCCCTGTGAGCAGAGATTTGCACAGGGCTCATTAAAGCACTCATTCTTAAAGAGGGAGGCATGATTTCTCACCCTTCATGTGATCAATAATCAGATCTGTCACTGTGGATCAGAACGAGCCACAATCAGAGCGGGGACAATATCGAGCAGAGCTTAATTTCCCGTCATTAAACGCTACATTCATTTGAGGCACTTTTGTTTTGCTAGCACACGGTCGGGGCTTTAATTGCTTTCTACAGTGAATCTACCATCAGACGGAGAGTCATGTGTCCTGTGAGCCCTTCAAGAGCTATCGACTCAGGTGGTGAGTGCAGGCCAGATCGCTCTTATACCCGATATCTTCAGCCGCTGCTGGTGTATTAATGGTCCTCTAGAGTGTCGGACAGACATCAGAGTGTTGAGAGTGACAGGTACAGAGCAGATCAGGTGTTTGGAGAACAGTCTGATGCTGTGAGGTGTTAACAGATGATGGTGTGACACACATCAGACAGACTCGCAGACACACACGCAGAGCGCTTAAGTGCAGCCTGCATTACTCAGATTAAACATGCACACGGTGTATTCGCTCAGAGCGGCAGTATTTATGTGCCTGACGCCGGGCGAGCTGACAGGGATAAGAGGAGGAAACGGAGGGCGTTTCAGCAGGCAGGCAGGCAAGGGCACCAAGACAAATCAACCTGCCTGTAACAATGCAAGCGTTCAGAAAGACTCATAAAGACTCATACACACACTCAGATCTGATCCTAAAGTTCTGTCTGATTATTAAAAGCTGTTTATAATCACAAACTCTTACAGTCTCTCATTACTCTTCCTAAATGAAACAGTAAATTACAGAAATGTCATAAATAATTAAACTATATCCTAACAACATGACAGTGAATTATCACCCATTATGAGGGCATGAAGAGATTTTATCCATCAGGTATTGATCAGTCCACACCAGAGTTTGGTTATTGCCAACACCTCATTACATTACCTATAACCAGTGAACCAGTGATTCATAGACGACTGTATTACCTACAGCAATAGTCTGCAAGTGCCTCAGTAACTATCTGTCAGTTGATGACCAGTAACCAGTAACTCCTGCAGAACACTTTAGCAGGTGCTGTTAGCTGCATGCTGCATTCTAAAGACAGATTACACAGGCTACTGTTTCTCAATATGAAAACATGTATTAGTAAAGTACAATTAGTACAATTCTGATTGTAGATTTTAAAAATCAGCATCTATTCAAATTAAGAGCTGAAAACATCCTCCAGAAGCAGCAAAAATAAGCGTTATGTCTCTGGTTCTATCTGTTAGTGGGCTGAGATGTTCAGATCTCAGTTTCACTGGATCATTTCCACCCACCAGCGACAGCAGATACAGGCTGTGTTCAGAGTACAGGGAGAGCACAATGACAGTTAAAAACACAGAAAAACCAATAAAACAGCATCTTTAGTCAATATGCATTAGCGGTAAAGCCATTTCTACACGAGTGTTCTGACAAAATTAACTTCAAATGTACACTTCTCATCTTTTGGCAAATATCAACATGTCCCAGCCCAACGTCCTGTTTCAACAGGAAACACGTCAACATGAGAGAGATGCAGAAACAACACATCCAGCTGATTCAAACAACTTGATGTAAAAACTCACTCCATTACAGCTCAGAACAAACAGATACAGCAAAATCACTCCACACACTCACCTGTCTCACAGTCCACACACACTCATACTAACACACATCAACAATGGGCTAGGGCTGGGTGAGGGCTGTAGGGTGTTTGGTATGCCATGAGAGTACTAGGGCATGGGTACTACGGTATAGGTGGTGTATTGCGGTTTACAGTTGGGTTCTGAATATTGCTACACCCCTAATACAGTCAATAATATAATCTCTCTAATGCAGCTATCTGGTGTTACTGTTCTCCATTCATCTATGCACGTTATTCCAAATAAAACACTGTACATCAGAAACACTTCAACACTCATTGAGATCTTCAGCATTCTTCATCAGAATGTAAATAACCCAGAACGTTCTTTTAACACAACCACAGGAGATCCACTGACACGCTGAGATCATAAACAGCAGCTATTACAGTGCTGCTTTAAATCAGAAGTGTGTGTGTGGGGGGGTTACTTATCCATATATTGGGGACAAATTTGCACCCAAAAGTCAGCAAAACCTGACAAATCTGAGCAAAAGCTCCTTCTGAGGATGTCCTCACTTCAGTCAATCCAGCAGCTGTACAGCAGTCTTTGATCACTGTGTTAATGTTACTGAAGACAACAGCTGTGTGTCAACACTTACAGTACACATGTACACAGACTCATTTATTTCAGTGTCAGGCAGATAAAGGTGATCCAGACACTGCTGATGGATCTGACAGCCTTCATAATCATAACACACCAGTCTTGCTCATTTCAAACCTCAAAGATGCATAGATCTGATCTCTGTACGGTTTCTGAGCTTCACCTGTGTGTGTGTGTGTGTGTTGTGTGATCTGTTACTGATTCCTAAAGACTCAATTATCTAAAGTTTCTCTTGTTCTGTGACACACAGCTTAAGCGTTTGTTTCATTATTATCGCGTTTGATATTTCAATCGTTGCTGCGCGTGCCATCTCAGCCCGCCATACATCACACAGTTCTGTCATTACTGAGCCATCCCTCTGTGCCGCCATGGCAACCAAGGTGCTATGGCAACCACGTCAGGGCCCTAATTAGTAGCCTGGTGTCTGTTCAGAGTGGAGAAGATCCAGTGGACCACAGCTAACTGTGAATCAGAAGTATGAAGCACCAAGCTCTTTACACAGTGAGCAGTCTCTCTAATAAAGTCTGATGGACTAATGTAGCATGCTAGCTGCAGATCTGTGCTGAAAGCAGATTATTTTGGCCACATTTCATAAGACAGTGGCACGTGATGTTCTGCTGTGACCTCCACCTGAAGCGCTGCAGATGGCATCACAACAGCACAATTAAATGCTGTAGGTAGTAATATAAAACATGTACGCTATATGATGTACAAAACACAGAGTACAAGGCTGGCCAACCAACATTCAGTAAACCTTCTAGAAGAGCTGTCACCAACTCCCTATAAATGCTAATGAGTCTGAATTCAAATTCCCTTCCAGTAACAAATTCTCCTAAGAAAGATGTTATTGTTAAAGGGCTGCTATACAATGTGCATTGTTTCAAAGCAGCTTTACAAAAGACATTTCAGTACAGGAAAATGATAGAAAACAATTATAAAAATAAAAATGATGCAAAATACATTTGGCAATAAAAAATTACAATTGTAAATACTGTATTTAAACTCAGAACAGAATAGAATCTGCTGATTGCTAGGACACATTAAAAGATTCAAACAGACTCTCTGATTGTAGATTCATGAATTCATTTCAATTCAACAGGAGCTTTCAGACAGAGAAACCAACACTGAGCAGTTGTTCACAGGTTCTGAAGATCTCTGGGAGTTTGTAAGCACTCTTTAATCTGTACTCATCACAGACTAAGGTGTAAAATCAAGCCTGTTGTTATGATCCCCTCATTTCTCAAAGTGATTTTCAGCTAGTACAGTATGTACAGTGTGTACAGTACAGCAGTATTTATACATTGTAATTGTGTCTACAAGCCATGTAAGACAAACAGATCTGCCTCCAAGTCATTCAGGTTTGGGGGAGTGGTTTGTGTTGAATCACTGTCACCAGTGATTGGGCCGTTTTGGATGAGCGAGCTCTATTCTGAGGGACTGAGGGAAGTCTGAAGTCTCCTGTGATGGTTTCATAACAGTGGGTGGGCCAGAGTTTTGTCCTGCAGGACAGCAGGGGGCTGAGATCCATTAGCAGAACTGTGAGCCAGAACCAGCATGCTGTATTGAATGCGTGCGGTGGCTCGCAGCCAATGTAGAAGTGTGAGAGGACTTATATGAGAATACTGACAACAGGTCAGCTGCATTCTCTGAGTATCTCACAGGTTCCTCTCAATGCTCTAGAGGAGCCCTGATGTGGGAGGGTGAGCCAGCTGATGTACAATCATGTACTGTAAGCATGAAACTTCAGCAGAGATTTACAGTACAGTCTGAGCTAACAGGAAGGTCTTTGTTTGATACAGTTCTTGACCTCTGAACTCTGCGCTAGACGAGGTTGTGTTTGAATCCAGTCCATTTTATTCTCTTATATTCATTTTCTTGTCAGAAATCTCATGGAGACATTCATTTACACAATAACACTTCTGCAGAAGATGCTACTCAATCATTTTACTAAACCTGCAGCCCTGAGACCCTCACTGACGATTATTCGAATGATCCCTGAAACGCTTCAGGAAAGGTTATTCTGACTAAACACCTTTACAAACTCTGAATGAGCTCAAATACTTTAGACAGAGGAAAATGATGTCATCAGCCAGGCTTTACAATGCGTGATATTTCAAACAGCATTTGAACACAATACACTTGGTTGATGAACAATACACATAAAAATTAAACTGGTGGAACACAACAGTAAAATGCAGTAAGAGCAGAAGACCCTCAGATGATCTGCAGGAGAGGTTGTATCAGGCTGAGATGACATTATTGTAGCGCCACTCAGTAGCTGAGAGAAGCTGCTGTAATTGTGTTGAGTACAGCACTGAGATCTAGATGGTTGGTGGTCACAGGGAGTGAGGGTCATGTTAGGAGAGACCTGAAGTGTTCTCACTGTGGGGTAAACTGTTTCTCATTCAGAGACGTTCTCTGTCGCTCTCTCCTGATGCCTTCTCTCCCCTGAGCAACGCTAACTTCCTGCTGCACATCGTCTTCCTTATTTCAATCAACTTCCTGTCTCTGGAAAGCCAGCAAATGCTTCTGATCTCCTCTAAAGCGCTCATAATTGATTCTTTATGGGATAAGCTCCTAAAGATCATTTCATATTTCCATAACCCTCTCGGTTTATTGAATACGTCTGAGGTTTTGAGGGCCAGTAGCCAGTCAAGTCATTATTAATGGAATTAAATGGATTCTTCAGATCTTTGTGGCCGTTTGCTGGCCCTTCAGTGCTCACAGAGACAAAAGAGACCCGGTTTCTCAAACGTTCCATGTCGTAATTAAAGCAGTCAGGCAGTTGTAAAGCAAGAAGAGAGTGTGTAGGAGGGAGAGTTACTTTATCTCCATCCCACTGGAGAAAACCACCTCAAACAATCAACTGCAGTAGAGCTGGACCTCCTGGACCATGTGGATCTTATGAACAGCTTGACACAGACCAAATCCAGCAGGAAACTACACTGCAACAGGAAAGCTATATTATATCTGTTGGCTTGCCAAAAATGACCATCGATATTTCAACCTAATGGCAGCACTTCTCCCCAGCTTGTGGTTACAACGCTCAAAAACAAATCATTAGAGTTAAGAATGCAATGAATTAATTTAACGACCGTTCCAGACAATTAAACATTAATAAAACATCATTTCCTATTGATCTCCTTCATAAAGAAACACTGAATCTGTCTCACAAATAAGATGCACTCTGTGAGAAAAACATTTAAACGAGATCTCATTAACATCTTAACTGTTCTCCTAGACAGCAATGAGATTAAATGGTGAGCACAGAAACATATGCTGTTTTAGAAGACATCTCAACAAGATCGCCAAAACACAGTTAAAAGTTTAGATCTTTTGTTGACTATATGACTCTTTATTTATTTATTTTTTTTTTTAAGTCTTTTTACTTTATTTTAAGTCTGGAAACAGGAACATTTATCTCAGTCCATTTCATCACAGACCAGCGGTCACAACATTCTGTTTATCAGGCCTCACTGAGGGCCCATATGTAAAACATCAGAGCCCGTCGTCCCCTAATGCCCTGCTCTTCATCAGCCGCGCATTTATTATTCACCAGCTGGGCTCTAATTGATCACTACAGTAATGGAGAACTGATTGATTTGACCTGCGAGGGGTTGTGGGAATCATAAAGACAGACACATAGGTCTCAGATGAGCCTGGAATGCTAATGAGAAATGGCTTTACAGTCTTAGAATTCCATGCAAAACTTTCAGAGCCAATATGAACTTCCAGTAAGTTTGGTTTTGATTTTACAGAGGGGAGGATAAACTGATTATTGCGCTTAGCACTGAAGAGCACATGAGCTAAAGCGTGCAAATATTATCTGAGGATTGTGGGTAAAATTCATAAGTACTTCACAAGCAAAAGAACTGCAGTGAAGTAATCATGTAAACTGCAGTTAAGAGTTTAGGAGGTGTAGCGTCACGACAACAAATGAAACGTCCAAACATCATTAAAACAATATATAATCACAACTAGCAGCACAAAGACATTGAGACATTTCAAAGTTAAATACTAAAGATTACAAGTTTGTTTAACTGTCTAATCTCAGAGATGATGAACAACAGAAATGACTAAACACCAGTAATCACTCACTCCAGAGATCTGCTGCCTTTACATACAACATTGTTTTGATACAATAACATCTTAAACTAGCAAACAGCAGCCGTCTGTGGACATCATCTGATCTGAGGTCAGCAGCAGGTGTCTGGACGAGCAGGTTTTTATTATTAATGCTCTTAGACTCCTGTGCAGAAACAGAGAGGCACGAATGGATTGACTGACTCAATAACAACAATCTCAGTCATTATTGACTGAGTGGGCGGATCTCCGGACAGGTGGGAGGGGCTAAATCATTCACACACTGAACAGACTTTATTTATAAATTATGCCATATTTAACAAAACATTAAAATAATTACAAAACAGTACAACTGCTTCTAAAATAACATGTTTGACTAATTCAAGAATCCAGCTGACAGTTAAACACTTAAAATAATGAGATGCCGTCTGAATGAACTGGGCATTTGTTATGTGGCAAACAGCAGATTGTCAATTTGATGCTATTTTGAGCTCTGTACCAAACCCTAGTGAGTCACCTACATAGGCAGCATGTTAAAACATTAAAGATGAGCCTCCAAAATACAGGCTGCACAGTTATGCTGACTTCTGAGACACCTACATTTTGCCAAACACTAAAGCAGAGAAAACAATCCCACAGTGCACTGCAGTTATCTCAATGAGAAATCTGTGCTTTGATTTCTGTCTGTAAAAACACAGCGTGTCATAATTACTGGCCTTTGTTTCAGTTGTGCTGAGTTTTATAAGCGTCGCTGGGTTTTAACACACATCTGAACTGTTTCCAGTACACTCATGAATTATAACTGCAGAGTCCTGTTTGAAATCACACAGAGATCATTATCATAACAACACTAATTAACTTTGAATCGACTGATCATGTCCATCCTCACCCGGCCAAACCTGTACTGTCTCATTAACAGAGTAAAATAACAGCATCTGATCATGTGTGTGTGTCTGTGTGAGTGTGTCTGTGTGAGTGTGTCAATGTGTGTGTCTGTTGGAGTGTGTGTGGGTCTGTGAGTGTGTGTTTTAGCAGCAGGTTACAGCCTCTCTGAGCTGCAGGGGTCATGTCAGAACATCACGGGTGATCATCTGATCTCCTGGCATACGTGTCATTTTGCCCGTGACATCATCAAGATAAAATATCACCTTCATCAACTGCTGCATACAGATGAGGGCGATCCCTGATGAAGAGTGAGGCCACAGACAGCATAGCGGATGTTGTTTTCTGTAGGCTACATAATCCACAAGATTCCTTTTATTATTATGTTTTGGACACTTTACAGACTGGCTACATTCCCAACAGCACAGTTCCATACTACACAAAACAACATTCATCTCTCTCTCTTTATTATACATTATACTATTTAAAGAGAACAAACAGACTCAATCTATCATTTACAGGAGCAAGTAATAACACAGAAGTGAGTGATGTTTATCTTTCTATGATTCTGTCATAACAGAATGTTGACTCAACCAAACACTACGGGATTATTTAGTAAATCCGGAAATCCAGGAATCACTGTATGATTATGAAAACACATCATATATCTGCAAGTTTCTGCAGACACTGTGAGTTTGCTCGGCTGTGTATTAAAATGTAATTTCAGGCTGTCTGTTTATTGGGAAGTGAAAGTAATCTGCTTTCTTTAAACACACACAAAGCTCCCATTCTCCTTCCCTCAGTGCAGCTACAGCCGAGCGCTAATCACCTCACAAAACTTCCTTAAACTTCCACTGCAACACAAGAGCCAATCTGCTTCCTTTCTCCTGTCAGAAACACCAGAGT
The DNA here is from genome assembly GCA_036877525.1 of Chromobotia macracanthus. Classification (NCBI taxonomy): domain Eukaryota; kingdom Metazoa; phylum Chordata; class Actinopteri; order Cypriniformes; family Botiidae; genus Chromobotia; species Chromobotia macracanthus. Next base: position 610,770 of record JAZGTH010000033.1, on the reverse strand, counting down.
GTTTCCTGTGGAAGTGTGTGGAGAGAGATCACAGGATTCAGCTAAAGAGAACGTGATGAAGTGCTGAGGCCGGCGGAATCGTCTGTCAATCACATCACACATTCATAAGATACATCAGTCAGAATGCAACATTAAAGCAGCGCAAGACAAATGCAGGAGGATGTACAGCCTCTGATCAGGTCTAAAAACAGTCCTGAGATCTGGATCCAGCTCTGCGTCTGGAGGCAATAACAGCACAACAGTTATTCACTCTTTCTGAAGTGGTGCTTGTCTTTAAAAGCGTGTCCACCAGCGTAGGCTGTTCTGGATGGCTGCCAGAGTACTGCTCTGTGATTGGCTAGGATGTTTTGGGTGGTTGCCAGGGCGTTGCTATGTAGTTACTTCTGTTGCTCTAAGCGCATGCTATGGTATTCTGCCTCAAGTCTGCAGAACATCCTGATCTTCAGATATGGCTTTGGTCCTGCTTCAGTGTAACAGTTTGAAACAGTTTGATGGCTTAGGAAAGTCACATCACAGCTCTCCTCAACAAACAACATGATTTCTTTAACTAATTACATGCCACAGTTGAATACGTAACGTTGAGAAGTTTGCTCAATACTAGCAACCCTTAGCAAACAGCACTCACAGTTCGTATTTTAAAGGAACTTCAGCAACACAAAGCTCAGGAACTCCTCCACAGCTCTGATATTGAGCAGAGTATCAACACGAGGTGTGTGTACGAGCAGTCGTGTTTCTCTCTGGTTTAAAGCCATACTGCCGTGAGCAGATCCACCCACTCACTCATTCACATGTTCAGAGTGCAGAAACCAGACGAGAAGGAATCAAGAATGTTTGCAGAGACTCTCATTTATGACTCTGAGGAGAAAACACACAACTAAATACCTTTCAGCTAGTTTTCTTTAACAATTTAACACGCTAACAAACATAAGCAATATGAACCATTGATTTAACCCCTCACCCTTCTGCAACTACTTCCTGTGGCTTCAAATTATCAAAATAATTCAAGACAAAAAAGCCCAGCACTAAAAATAAAACAACCAAATCACAAGATCATTAGTTGTGTGAACGTAGGTAAATGTGAGATGTTTTGTGCAAGTGAAGAACTGCAGATCTCTGTGAATGATACGCTGGTAAATAAAAGGGTTTTCACTGTAACTACTTTTCACAAACTTCTTATTGAAATTCTCCAGAGAAATCTGTGCTGTGAACGTTGAAACTCTTCATCACTGAGGCAGTGAACCGCAGAGTTTGGACACAACGGAAAGATTTATGCTTATAATAAACAACAAACACTGGCCACAATGCACTCAGGTGAGTTTTTAGGTCACTGTGTTCTCCTGCTGGAGGAAGTCAAACGGCCCTTCTGGTGTTGTGTGACGTTTTGTAATTACAGTAATTAAAGCAATTTTATCTGTGAAGGCAAAATGATCATCCCACGACACATGACAAAACACTTCACTGATTTATGCCACAAACACAATGAAACGCACTCATGTGAGGAGTATTATCCACAGATTGATGGATGGACCCTACACCTCACACAGTGTGCGTTTCACTCACTCTGTATGTGTTATGAGTGTGTGTTGATGTGTGTTTGATGTTGTGAGGCACATCAGCTCCGGTGTGTGTGAAAATTCAATTAATCTCACACACACACACATGCAGGACGGTCATGTATGGGCAGTTTTGTTGCTTCACTGCTCAGCTGTGTCTCTTCATATGGCATTACTGCTCTCTGCTGAGCTGTTTAAGATCAGCACAAACACACAGCGACATCAGCACAACGCCTGCTGGACATGTGAGCGCCCTGCGCAGGGAACACATGCTCCTCTGCAGCAGCTGGACTTTATCCACCCGCACAGACCATGCAGAAAACAGCCAACATCTGATCACAGCACGCCATCTAACCATCTCATCCACAACCTCCAGCGTTCTACAAACCACCCTCAAAACCTCCAGCATTCTACAGACCACCATCAGAACCTGCAGCGTTCTACAGACCACCATCAGAACCTGCAGCGTTCTACAAACCACCATCAGAACCTGCAGCGTTCTACAAACCACCATCAGAACCTGCAGCGTTCTACAAACCACCATCAGAACCTGCAGCGTTCTACAAACCACCATCAGAACCTGCAGCGTTCTACAAACCACCATCAGAACCTGCAGCGTTCTACAAACCACCATCAGAACCTGCAGCGTTCTACAAACCACCACCATCAGAACCACCATCAGAAGCATTCTATAAACCACCATCAGAACCTGCAGCGTTCTACAAACCACCCTCAAAACCTCCAGCATTCTACAGACCCCCATCAGAACCTGCAGCGTTCTACAGACCACCATCAGAACCTGCAGCGTTCTATAAACCACCATCAGAACCTGCAGCGTTCTACAAACCACCATCAGAACCTGCAGCGTTCTACAAACCACCCTCAAAACCTCCAGCATTTTACAAACCACCATCAGAACCTCCAGCGTTCTACAAACCACCATCAGAACCTCCAGCGTTTTACAAACCACCATCAGAACCTCCAGCGTTTTACAAACCACCATAAAACAACAATCAAAGAACCTTTTAGAGTTTTAAAGAGCAGGAACCATGAAACTTAAACCTAAATCTGAATTAAAATAAATGTTTACATCATATAAACTCATCAGATATTAAGCTATACAGTGCATCAATTTACGGCTCATAATATTATAGAATAATCATCTGGAATGAAATATAACACACACACACACAGGCAGTAGTTTTAAATCATCGGCAGTATTCAGAGATTCAGAAATGTACCCGTCTCTTGTGAGTGTTACATGAATGAATTGTCTTTTATCACTGATCAATACTCTTATAATGATCTATGAGAACAGCACACAATAAAACCCATCTGAGAGAGTTCACTCTTTAAAACGATCAGTAAACTGACAATGTTGTGTTATGATCGGTGTGCTAGCACAGCCCCTTCATACACACAGATCCCTGAAGCTGTCTGTCAAGCAGTCACAGAACGTCACGTAAATAAACAATTATACAAACTTTCCTCCAGCTCAAATCTAATCAACAGTGAGGATAATGAATCATTATGCTTCAAAAGACAGCATTTCACCAAAATCCTGTCAAAATACAGCATCCGTACAGAGTGACAGCTGGACAACACAACAGAGGCATATATAAAGACTATATATAATATATAAAGTGATATTACAGTGTGCATATACACAGCTTTCTGTCAGTGGATGTTATCAACCAGACACAGAGCTGACGAATAGACTCGTTCCAGTCTGCTTATCGCCCGATCATCGCCAGAATCTTTTAAGTGAGAACTCTTCACAGTATTATCTGAGGATTAGATCAATATGACCCCGCGGATAAAAATAATCTTCTCTCATCGCCACCGCTGTCTCGCCCGGCGGGAAACGTTTGCCTTCGTTCCTGAGATACTGAACAATCGTACCAACGCAATGCTTAAACTAAAGGTGATGAGAGCTTCTCACTCAGGAAGATATTCAAAATAAAGTCTATAAATTATACGGATGACAGAAAAATAAGAAAAAATAAATATATAAAAGGACCAAAAATGTTTCCATGGTAACATCTTTGGCTAGGACTTACACTGACTGACATTAAATGGGCTTGACCAATCATGAGGTATGAACTAATGATGTCACCATGACACGATTTTCCCATAATTCCACTCTGCACCAGGCAACAGGATTTGGGTTCTGCTCTCTGCATGCAGGAGACCTGCTGAAGATGTTCCTGCAGATGAATATGAGGTTAGGCTTAATGTTTCCTCACCACTTTAAAGTCCTCAGCGCTGCATTCGCTCCCTCTGAAGTAGCATGACAGGAGCATGTCCTTAATGTCATGGCCCGTCCGGTCGTAGAACTCGCGCATGTTAAAGGGGCGGGGCTTGAAGTTGGAGAAGTCGGCTTTCTCTTTCAGGGTTGTCAGGACGCTCTCCTCCACCAGGTGTGTGTCCCGGATCTCATACCTGACGAGAAAAATACACGCACAATTAACTTCCAAAACTGTCTGCTACAGTTACATTTCTGAGTTTATGTGAAAATGCTTTCCTCTATTTTTTCTTTTAAAATTATATTTTAAATCAGGTGGAACTAAAAACAAATTCTGCTTGCATTCACTGGCGCTGACATGATGAAAGCTGCTGATCCGTGTCACCTCACAAAGCTCTGAGAATGATCCTGTGTGCTTCAGGGCTGAACATCTGACCTTTACTACAAAGATCTCATCTCGTGCATTTCCCCTCTCTGTTTTAAACTGTTTTGATTCAAATTAGATTTTGCTCAAAAACATAAACACACATATTGAACACGGACTCACACTGCAGCCATCTGAGAGAACAATAAACCAACAGGATATATTTATAAAACACACTGATAATATTTCTCACAAAAGAACCACAGTACTGGCACAAGTCAAAAAATGATCCTCCATGATGTTCTGATCTCTAGATATAATTCAAGACAATGAAAATCTGTGTGGATGTTTTTATTATTATGTTATCCAGCAGATAAAATTCATTAGACAGACTGCTTAGGAAAGCAACAGAAATGATTTAATATCTTCACAGTAAATGGAGGATGCACGTGAAACAGAACATGTCTCTTCAGCTACAGAAGAGAAACCTTTGAGCAATTGAATGTTCTTCTGTGTTTGAGTGATTATTTTACTAACATGTTATACTGTTTTAAAGTAAACTGATTTGAGACAGTTAATACTGCACACATCTGCAGAGAGGACATCACAGCATCTGAAACACACAACACACACTCAATGAGAGCTGAATTAAACACACTGCACCCAGTTCATTCAACAGTTCTGATCCCGTTCACAAACTCCACACCTGAATGATTTTCTTCCATCACACTCACAACATCAGAGTGTAAAATACAATCTGTTCTGATCTGTTCTGCATGAAGACTCGTGATTGATTTGTCACAGCAACATTCTCTTCCCTGCACACACTGTGAGACTGTCACACAAATCTCAAAGCATGTCCAGAGGTGAGATGGGACTCTGTGAGAACATTGACTGTTGTTATGAAGGAGAAACGATGAGTGAGTGGCCCATCATACCATAACACAGCTCACCCACAACATCTACAGCAGCAGGAGAAACCCACGCCACACACGCCCTCACTGAGGAGAACTTCCTGTTGAGATCTGCTGCCCGGTCATTAATCATCCCAAGAGGAGAAATAACTTCAATTAGCTGGAGAATTCTCCAGGCCTGAAGGAGATCTTATTAGCTGGCGTTTCAGAAGTGGCTTGTTCATCTTCTCTGTTCGCACTCTGAATCCTGTCAAGATTCATTCAGATGTGACGTGTCATTACTGAAGTCAACATGAGACACTGTTCACAACCCAGTTTACCTTCATAATGATGTGATGTGTTGTGAAGCAAACAGGGTGATAGATAAATAAATACGTGAGATGGAAGATGATGTCATCCATTAGGAATTGTGTGGTGAAATGTCTCTATATACCACAATAAAGGGACCTGGCAACATCAGCCAAGAAAGTCATATTATTATGTTTTAAAACCAATAAAGTTTACAAATGCTTACACTGCTCTCAATAAAAGTACCGGAAAGCTAAAAATACATTTAAAAATAAACGTTCTTTGACAGGGTCCAGCGAGACCTTGATTCAAGCTTTTCCCAGACGGACTATTGGCACCTCACCGAACCCGGAGGATTTGACGGTGATAACAGGTGCGCTGGATGAGTAAAGGTTAATATGGCTTTTACTGGTGAAGATATCGTCTTGTTCTTCATCCAGCAGATCCACCACAGACAGAAGAACTGGATCCTTCACCTTCTCTGTCTGCTGAAGACAACAGAAGACAACAGTTCTGAGGCTGATCAGAGCTTAACTCAATTTTCACTCACAACCCTGGAGCTCTTCAGTGCTTTAATCTCAACCTGTGCAGGAAGAGAATAATATTCAGCGTTAAGTAAACACATGTCCAGATCTGGCGCAGACCTGCAATTCCTGATTTATTCACCTTTAGAGAATATTGAATTTCAACCAGCCGTCTGTCACAGGCTCTTATTAAATGCCTGCTGGGAGTAGACACAGTTATTCACACAGCAGCAACTACAGCACTCGAACCCAACACCAGAGAGAAGAACCTCAGGACCTTAGGAAACGCAGTAAATGTTGAGAGTGGTGTGTGTGTTTATGAAGATTTGGTGAACAAATGTTGTGGTGGATAAAAAGATGGCTGATAGTTCATGTGCTATATTTCAGGTCTTCTAAAGCCATGTGTGATATTTGTGTGAGGAACAGACCAAACTAAAGTGTCTCCAGTGAAAATGTTCCTCCTCTATAGCGTGGAGATGGTCAGGACTCAGGCAGCCGAGTTGGGCTGGTGCTTGCCTCATCTTGTCCTGGAGGGCGGCTCTGCGCGTGTATGTGTGAGCGAGTGTGCGTGTATGTCAGTGTGGTGTTCAGTAAGAGGGGCTGGGAAAGACAAAATTGGATTATGGACCAACTCCACAACAAATACACCATCACCGCACTTCAACTCCACAACAAATACACCATCACCGCACTTCAACTCCACAACAAATACACCATCACTGCACTTCAATTCCGCTTTCAGCTGACAGCAGAGCACTGCAAAAACATTACATTGCTGTGTTTATTATATTGTGCACACAGCAATGCGACGCAGCATGTGCTTAAAGATGTTTTAAGGACATACAAGTCATTTTGTTCACATCTTTCATTTTAACAAGCTGATGTTAAATAATGCTCTTATTCATTTCATATACAGTGACATCATTTTTAAGATATTGGAATTAAACTGCAATCTTTACTGTATCAGATTAGAAATAATTTGTATTTCACGAAATATTTTGTGTCACGTGCAGAACATATAAACACTGTACATGAAAAATCAAAAATCAAAATCATGAACTAACAAATGAACATAACTGCACCCTACATAAAAGTCATTTTGTAGACATGAAGACAAAGCGTTCTGCTCTGTTCTTTTGGTTGCTCAGTGAAAGTGTCTGTGAAGTAATACAAAGCATCATGGGAACATGCCGTTAAAATGACAGAGAGTCGGTGAGCGCAGAGGGCCGTGTGTATCAACACAGAAGCAGCGCGGCTTCACAAACAGCACTAATTACACACGGGTAAATCCTTGTTTATCACACAGCTTATGAGACATGAGTTAATTGCTTCCGCTTGTCAGCTCTCCAATCCCTCTGAAGTCCCCCGGTTCCCGGTCGCTCTGCCCCCTCTCTACTGCCCCCTCAGAGCTGCAGCAACATCACTCGCCCCTCACGGCATGCCAACAGGAAGTTCTTCAGTCCGCAAAACCTGCAGTCCAAACAACTTCACGGCCTGTGTGTTCAGAATAACATACAACATATTAATCACACTAAGTCTGCAGCGTGCAGTTTGTGTACTGTACACAGTGTGCAAAATGTGAAGTATAAAACCACTGCACAGTGCTGAACACTCTATCCCACAATGCAATGCACTCCACTAAAGACGCAACACAATCCGGTCATGTGGCGACAATGCAGCATAGAACCATGTAAAATGTTTATACCTGCAAACACTGACTGTATTAGTTACAGTCATTCATACGTTTTTACAGTACGTGCTTTACAGTACACACTGTACAGTGAGCTAGTACTCTATTTCAAACATACGGCTTAACTGTTGCAGTGTTCGGCGTGTGAAGATAAAGAGAATATTCAGAAAGAAACATCGCAGAGTGAAAAATGTCTTTATCAGAATCTCATGGTGGTGTTTCTGTATAGCCACGGTCACATCAACAGTCTTTTTGGTATATTAAGTTCTTCATGAATAAATATTGTAGATATGACACATATCCATTTCTGCAGTGGAGGAGAAGGCATCAGGTGTGTCTGTGCTGTGTTGTGCACAGCTGTGGGCTGCAGGTGACTTTCTCTGCAGCTGTGTAACGTGACTCTCTGGGAATGAAAGGTGGGGGTTCAGAACTGCTGGAAACTGAGACTGTTCTCCTGACATTCTAATATGTTGTGCAGCGGTTCTCTGCTGCCCAGCTTCAGGCAAAACAGAACACTGGATCGATCGGCCAAAAATATCCAGCCAGCGCAGCACGGGGAACGAGGCAGAGTTCTGTGCACAGATGTGTTGTGTGGGTGAGTGTTAGGTGAGAACTGATGAGAATTAGATGATTCAAATGTTACTCACTAGCATCCAGTAACATCCACATGTTTACTATGAGACACTGAGACTAGAATACTGCTATAACTCAATACACTGCAATATATTTGTTGACATGGACCAGTAAGCAACCACCCAAACACTGTATGGCATCTCAAACAATAGCACAATAATGTCCAATTAGTGTTGTGTTTCCAATTCCAATTTTTGTGAAATCTAGAAGCTCTCTGAATGTGTGCGTTTAATATACAGTATACGTGTAAATGTAAAGCTCTCTGAATGTGTGTATTTAATATACAGTGTATACATGTAAGATGTTAGCATGACGATGCAGAAGTCATCTTGATCTGAAGAGCATGAGAACTCTGACATAACACTCATCAACAGCAGTGAAAACTGTATTTATATCACTACTTCATATCGCATATCTTCATATATCTACACACACTTACCACAAAAACATCCAATGTGCAAAAGCCAAACCATATTCAACACTCTACTGGAGGATACAGCAGTATGCAAATCAGGATGCAGTAACAGACTCTGATTTCTTGTTAATAAATACAGTTGGCTGTGGTTTTGGGTGGGTTAGTTAGTAGTGGAAAGCTCTCCTACAGGGTCTCTGTGGTTCCCATGGCAATTGGGCTTCTAATGGTTGCTGCAGCTTCTACAGTGAATATGTTTCCGTAGCGATGTCTTTATAAGGGGAAAGATGTGATTGGATGGTGTAATTCAAAAGAGACTAAAGTTTTTTAAAGGTTACCTGTAGCTCACTGAGGAACATATGTTAGCTGTCAAAGATAAATAATTTCAGAAATCAGAGTGTGCTGCTTTCAGACTCCAGATGTGAAAGAGAAATCACAAATGAGATCTCTTACACAACTTGGGCAGAAGTCTTCGTTTCATCGTTCATTGAGAAAATGAGCCCAGAAATCTCAAACATTTTTAGAGTTTCATAGAAATCTCAACCACTGTGTTCAGATTTACTAATGACATTTAATAAAGATACAAATGACTCAATATGAACTCAAAATGTTCTGACAAACTCTCTTTATGACAACAATGGTCTCATTTGTGTCTGTTTGGGTGTGAACAAAGCGCTGTGTCCATTCTAAAGGTGCGTTTGCAGGGTTCAGACAAAAAAAAACATGACAGCAACATTATCATGGAAAAACATCATGCAACAGTCCAACACAGAACTCATACATACACAAATGTTCCTTCCACAACTCCCGACGTTACTTCACAGAACTGAACTGATGATCTCCACCTGACATGTGAACGGCTAAAAAGTGCCTCACCATAAATCTGTAAATACTTCCAGAAATAAACCACCAACACGACGGACAACAGTACAGTAATGTTCATGCAGGCATTCACAACATCAACTGTAAAAGACTATAAATTCTACAGATGTGTGTGCAGACCACATCAACCCAAAAGATAATTGAGCAAAGCTCATTATCTGTTCAACAACAGAATCTAAACTGAGCATCAATTATTCAAAACTTTTCAATGTGTTGTTATTGATGAGCAATGAGACAGATTGTACAGCCAACAGAGACACTGAAATCTGCAACCAAAGCAGCAGCACACTGACGGTCAGATTCCTGAGAGAAGCTTCCAGACTCACAGCAGAAGGTCTGTTGCAGAACGGCTGCAGTGTTGCCCCAAGCACAACACATGGTGTTATCGGTTACGACCTCAATCAATGAGGATTCACTTCAGCCCAACGCAGCTTCTCAACACCTGAGGCCAGGAAATCATTTCTCCTCTCCATTGCATGAACGACCAGAGTTTTAACTTACAAATGAAATCTTCTGACAGCATTTACTCTGACACACGACAACCAGATTTTAAAGAATCAAACATGAGTAGATGATTTATGTATTTTATGTTCAGAATTGTTTCCAGGAAAATCTCTGTCTGCTTCCCTGATCTTCCTCAGAAACACCTCGGAACTGACCCAGCTGACCACAGTGATGCCATATTAAGAAACAAAATGGATGCTGCTTTAACAAATCAGACCTGCAGACACCTGCGCACACCTGCAGACAACTGCGCACATCTGCAGACACCTGCAGACACCAGCGCACACCTGCAGACACCAGCAGACACCAGCAGACACCTGCGCACATTTCTGTCATTAACCCCTTCACTGTACCCAGTATCACCTGACTGTTTCCGACTGTTTCCGACTGTTTTCTACTGTTTTCGACTGTCTTCGACTGTTTTCTACTGTTTTCTACTGTCTTCGACTGTTTTCTACTGTTTTCTACTGTCTTCGACTGTTTTCTACTGTCTTCGACTGTTTCCGAATGTTTTCTACTGTTTCCGACAGTTTTCTACTGTTTCCGACTGTCTTCGACTGTTTTCCGACTGTTTCCGACTGTCTTCGACTGTTTTCTACTGTTTCCGACTGTTTCCGACTGTTTTCTACTGTTTTCTACTGTTTCCGACTGTTTTCTACTGTTTCCGACTGTTTTCTACTGTTTTCCTGTCTTCGACTGTTTTCCGACTGTTTTCTACTGTTTCCGACTGTTTTCTACTGTTTCCGACTGTTTTCTACTGTTTCCGACTGTTTTTGACTGTTTCCGACTGTTTTTCGACTGTTTCCGACTGTTTTCTACTGTTTTTCTACTGTTTTCTACTGTTTTTCACTGTTTTCTACTGTTTTTGACTGTTTTCTACTGTTTTCGACTGTTTTTCTACTGTTTTCTACTGTTTTTCTACTGTTTTCTACTGTTTTTCGACTGTTTTCGACTGTTTTCTACTGTTTTCGACTGTTTTTGACTGTTTTCTACTGTTTTCGGCTGTTTTTGACAGTTTCCGACTGTTTTCTACTGTTTTCTACTGTTTTTCTACTGTTTCCGACTGTTTTCTACTGTCTTCGACTGTTTCCGACAGTTTCCGACTGTTTTCTACTGTTTTCTACTGTTTTTCTACTGTTTTCTACTGTTTTCTACTGTTTTCTACTGTTTTTCGACTGTTTTCTACTGTTTTTCGACTGTTTTCCGACTGTTTTCGGCTGTTTTTCGACTATTTTTCTACTGTTTTCGACTGTTTTCGACATCGTCACTCACCTGCCGTTCAGCAGCGCGAGCAGCTCGCCCGCGTGATACAGGTCGTTGCGCGTCACGCGGCCAAACCGGAAGGCGTTCAGGTTGCAGAAGGTGACGGCGGGAAACGTCATGATCTGCGCCGCGACCTCGTCCAGCTTCGTGACGTGAGGATACTGGAAGTACAGCCTGATGCGGTCCACACACACCAGCGCCAGCACGGAGAGAGAGCCCAGAAACAGCAGCGTCCACACGCACCTCCTAACACACTGCCGTTCAGACCCGAACATGTGCGACATGCCGTGGAGCGTCGACCTGCTGGCGAACACCTCGATGGGTGCCGGCCGCTCGCAGTCCAGCGCGTCTTCTGATTCAGCCTTAAGATCCATGACCCTCAGATGGCTCAGTAAAGCAGGTGTAGATGTTTAAAGGTCGGATGAGCTCCACGATCAGGAGCGTTTAGGTGTTCCGCTGATCTTTATATATATAGATGAACCTGATGGCATCTGAGGTGGCTTTCAGATATCCCTCCAGATCATCTGCAAGACCGTTCAGTGAGTCCCGCACTGGAGAATAAAGTTCAGCTGATGGTCCAGATTGCTCGAGTCAGTCACGTTAGAGTCTGATGTCTGACTTCAGATGAACAATCATCAGACAAGATGTTTACAGTGAGATCAGCAGGAGCGTTTGAGGACGATGAAACCGTGTCAGTATCTGCAGTATCTTCAGTGAAAGTGCTCCGTTTTCTCCAGCAGAACCTCTGCTGTCATTTACGTGTCACCGACAGACGGAGGAGTCACCGGCCGGTCTAACGCGAATGTCTTCACGGCGCTCCGGCGGGATCAGATCGGATCGGATCGACGCGTGAACTTCACCGCACGCGTTGCGGATGATGAGAGCTGATGTCTGGATGATGAGAGCTGATGTCTGGATGATGAGAGCTGATGTCTGGATGATGAGAGCTGATGTCTGGATGATGAGAGCTGATGTCTGGATGATGCATCAGTATAACGCGCCGCACGCGTCTCTCAATCGCTTGAAGTTCTACAGCCTCCACGCGTCCAGCGATCGCTCGCGTCGCATGTAGACACGCGCGTCATGAAGAGACGCTGCGACGCTGTGAGCGTCACTCTGACCCGACCATTGAAACAGAGAGAGGGAGGGACAGAGCCTGTTTATTATTTATTTATCTACCGAGTTAGTATTTTAGTTCACTATTATTTCTGTTTTTCTGTTGTTTTGTTTGACATTTACATGACTTTTAGATTTTATAACACTATTTTAAAGATTCTGTTCTATAATCTATATATGTTAGGTGAAATATCTGTCTCTATTCTTTAATGCCACTTTGTTTATTTATATCTATATGCCACATTAAACTGAAGTATAAAGTAACAAATAAAACGTTGTTTTAATGTTGGTTATCACTAACTGTGTTTTTAGTTTGTGGTTATTGGTAATTTAGGTATGATGATGATGTTTCACAATCTTTTACTATGTTTGGCAGAATCATTTGTTCTGTAAATAATGTCTATGAAAGTAAACCGAGAGAGATACTCATAGTCTGTTGAATCTGGAGGAGGGATGAAGGTTTATGCTGTTAAATTCTGTGCTGATGTGTGTTTTAAATGGACCGTCTGAATGGTCCACAGAACAGAAGAACGGAACCAACCTTTGCAAAACAGTCCTGCACCACATACACAGGTGATGTCACATATCTCTCTTTCTCTGTGTATATGTATTCTGTGTGTGGATGGACAGATCTGAGTGATGAATGAGTTACTGCTGGACTGATGAGTATTAGTAGAGAAGCTCACCGCTGAGAGGTGAATGTGAAGACACCCATGAAATGACTCTGAATGCATTTGAATTCACTCTGAGACGCTGTTGGCTAACGCTGGGTGTCGCTGTCACAGGCCTGATCAATAGAAGAGCTGATGTGACCCACAGCTGATGATCAACTATCAGCAATACTGCAGTGTCAGTCTGGTAATGGACTTCACAAACTACAGCCAAACTCGCTCAGACAGAGATACAGAACCAGCTGTTTGTGTCACTCTGAAAGAGTCCCAGTATGATCTGGATGATTATTGATCCATCATGAGGATGTGGAATATGAAACCAAACTCCTGAAGTGAGTTACGGGTTATTCCCACAGGCCACTGATAAAGCTGTGCCTATACAGAGCTGTATATTCTGACCTGGAGTCTATAGATGTGCGTGTGTGTGTTTGTTGAATGCACTTCACATCCGACAGAAAATACAAAACCAATGTCTAGACTTCCGGTGTGGTGATGGAGAGGGCAGGAAATGGTTTCTCAATTTATCCTATTAATAAAGACTTATGTGAGGTTAGAATATAGAAATATAAATGTTTTTCACACATTTGTCTGCTAGCTGCATAATGAAACCTGTCTCACATAAACAGAAACACATCAAAACACATGGACCCTATTTATCAAAACAACATGGACTTTAATGAAGCAACATAAACTAATGGAGTGAAAACAGACTTCTGTCAGACTGCTGACATGTGTAACAGGCCTGTGAAACTGAACTAAAACAACTAGCATAGCAAGTAATCTAGCAATCATTCATTCAAGAGAAATGATTTTCTATCTAATAACTTTCTATCTTAATGAAGTTCTTTGCAGGCAAACATGCATCTCAGATCTGATATGAGTTCGAACCATCTGCTCTGTCTGATCTCACCGTCCCACTCCTCTATATAATATATATAACACACGTCCACAGATGCGCAGCACAACAGATTGAATGGCTCAGCAGGTAAAGAAGACAACAGAACAGTGAGAGGACGGGAAGCATTCATTAGCTGCATCCTGGGACAGTTTACAGGAAGTGATTTGTACAGAAATGAAATCGTTCATTGATCCTGTGCAACAGAAGGACATTTAACGGGTGTAAGTGGGACTCTGGAAAGCAAATACATTGTCAGGAGGCAGGAAATGGATTATTAAAAGTGTTGTTGTTTAGAATGTGATGATTTCTCACCACAAAGGATGTTTCAGAGCCATTATCTGTGGAAGACAAACAAACAAGCCCAAACTCTTCATCTAATGCAGGACCTACATCAAGATTTCATGAGAAGGAAGCTAGCAGGAGTAGTTCTCGCTGCACACACCCCAAGATGAATGAACAGATGCTCTGTGAACATCTCAGTCTTCAGGAAACAAAAGGCAGTTGACCCCACTGCACCCTCAACTCATGCTCAGACTGACCACAGGCCAGCGAGCTGTCCAGAGACGCGTCTCCTGAGGGTGAAGTGGAGTCAGTGGTGTTCATGCAGCCCTTGAGGAATGCACAGATGGACGATTAGCTGTAATGAGGTCCTGCAGGTTTCAGAGCGGCACTGAGAGAAAACAAGCAGCACACTGAAGAACATTCAAGAACATTCTTGTCTTCCGGATAGTGGAAGACATTTGATCTCATTTGGTTTAATGGAAAAGTTCAACTGTGACATTCTGGATCACGACCACCTCAACACAATAGCTTTAATCATGCTAGCATACTAGCATACTATTTCTGAAGTGTGACAATTGCTCACACTGTTAGTGAAATGAAACATTCTTCTGCACGCATTCATGAGGAGCAATGTTACCTCACTCAGAACCACTGTCAACAGCCAGATCTTCAGCAGACCTCACAGGCTGATCTCCAGACGTGTTTAAAATGATCCTCAGTTCCTCTGTGGCTGCTCTTTAATTACTGCTGGATGAAGAAGAGATTCATGTCACTTCAGTGTGATATTATCAGCATATCTACAGTTTCACTGTGTAACATCTCTGTGGAGGTCCTGAGAAACTTTATATGAGTTCTTTAATTGAAACTGTAATAGTCAGATGTTCATTTACCTGTTTTTGTTATTACTGCTTCTGTGTGGGGTTTGAGGAGGTTAAAAAAAAGTCAGTTAAAACTTTTCAACCAAATCTGAGATTTGTGTCTCTAACCTGCTGAATAAAGTGAGTGAGCTAGTCTTTAGCTGGTTAAACTAGTCTAAAGGCCTGATTAAGGTGGAGTTTATTTGGTTTAGTTGGTTCGCTTGCTGATTTCTAAAATCAGTGTTCAAACAACTGTATGTGTGTTCACATGTACATCTTCTTAACTTCTAGACTTAACAGTGTTGCATCTATGTCTATGAACATTTCTGATGTTTTGCTTTCATTTATATTAATTTTCTTATTTGTGCTGTTTCACATGTCAAATCCAGACCTGCACCAGGATCAGTACAGTCCAGAAAACTTACTGTCCCACTTCACCTTTATACAAGTGTTCAGTGCTCACAATCATAACACACTCAGGCTCATCTGTCTGAATGAGTTCAGTTAGTCCAGCTTCAGTCAGACACTGTCAGACCGGCCACAACGCCACCGTTTCAACACGACTGACATGAATTCACATCCACAAGCCTCTCTCACCTGCGGCCGGATGAGTGAAAACATACCGGATTTCAGCTTTCTGTATTAATTGGTTTTCTTAAGTAACACAACATGTGCAAGCATTAATATTCCACCTCATAAAACTGCAAAAGCTCTTCATTTACTGCTAAATAACTTCTGCTGAATTCAGAAGATTTACTGACAAAAACAGAATTTAAAGGCTGTGTTTTCATGATTAATATTTGCACTATTTTCCCATTAGCGACACACAACTATGATAAGTAAATTGTTAAAAACATTTCAAAACTTGACAAAATGACAAAATGAAGGCAAACAGATGTGAATGCTTTTCATTCTTTAAAACAGTTTGATTTAGTGTTTTAATCTGCTCATTCAGCGGCTTCAGTCTGACACGTGAATGTCAAGCTAATAAACTAATTTCTGCCTCATTGTCAGTCATTTATTTCTGTTTGTCAGGTTGAAGAACACGAGATCCACCCATCAGAAGAGAAATGACAAATGACAAACCAACTGCCTACAAGATGATGTCATTGATAATTCTGGTGTTTCCAAAAAAGCCAGTTTTAACATAGTATATGTGTGTACTGTTATACTATTATATATATATATATATGTGTATATTATATATATATGTGTGTACTATTATACTATTATATATATATGTGTGTACTATTATACTATTATATATATATATGTGTACTATTATACTATTATATATATGTGTGTACTATTATACTATTATATATATATATATGTGTGTGTGTGTGTGTGTGCTATTATACTATTATATATATGTGTGTGTACTGTTGTACTATTATATATATGTGTGTACTATTATACTATTATATATATGTGTACTATTATATATATATATGTGTGTACTATTATACTATTATATATATGTGTGTGTACTGTTGTACTATTATATATATGTGTGTACTATTATACTATTATATATATATGTGTGTGTGTGTGTGTTGTGTGTGTGTGTGTGTGTGTGTGTGTGTGTGTGTGTGTGTGTGTGCTATTATACTATTATATATATGTGTGTATTATTAGGTCTCATGAGTTATCTGAGCAATAACATCTGAGGTGTAACATTCTCAGGACGTTCAGGTCTCTCTTAATAAACATCAGCATGTATCAGGCCTTCTGTGAGGTGATATCACCATACTCTGAATATAGAATGATATAAAATATCACATCAGACCACACCCCTTCACAAACACTGACACTGACAAAGCAGACCAAACCCAAGCTCTTAATGACCTATCAGAGAGAGAGAGAGAGAGAGAGAGGTTCAGAGGGGGCTGCAGTGACAGAGATGAATTCTCAAGTCCTCCCTCCATCAATCAGCCTCTCGGACTCTCTGTGGATCATCTTTCACTTCCCAGAGGAAAAGATAACGTGTCTGCAGTCCCTCTATCAGAGAGAAAGAGTGAGACGAAAGAGAGACATAACAGAGATGATAGAGAGAAGAAGAGTCTGAGGTGTTAAAGGGAGAGAGTGACTGTACACACACACTGTTCACAGGCGGTTATTGATTGTGGTTTCACTGCAATTAAAGGCTGCAAATTGGCCTGTGGATCATTTTCACCAGCAACAAGATGCATGAAGCCATCACACACACATACTCACACACTCATGCAAACACACTCATGCAAACACACTCACGAACACTCATGATCACGAACACTCATGATCACGAACACTCATGATCACAAACACTCATGATCACAAACACTCATGATCACGAACACTCATGATCATGAACACACAGTTAATTATCTGTTCAGAATTGTAATTTGTATTCAACAGCTTTTATAAAGAAATGTGTTGAATTAGTGCAAAATAAATGTATATATAGCAAGCAATGAGTGCTGTGTTGTTTCTGTTGTGAATGTATGGACACGAGCATGTCCTCTCACGAGCTTCACCTGCCTGCAACAGCACGTACCTGCATCAAAACACACAGGGGACGCATGTCTGCAGGGGTCAGGGGAGTGTTTGTGACAGAGAGAGTCTCTTAGCCTGAGGAGGTGATGATACAGTGTCCTCAAACCCCCGGAGGAGAGAGGAGCTCCGAGCAGACAGTGAGGCGCTATCAGCCATGAAAACGCCCTGATGTGGAGTTGAGTTTCCTGTTATCTGATGGAGCTCTGGAGGATGTGCTGGGACACAGCAGCCCCTGCTGACATGAACATGGCCACAGAACACAGCAGAGAGACAGACAGACCTACAGAGAGAGAGACCTGCAGAGAGACAGACAGAGAGAGAGAGAGAGACCTGCAGAGATACAGACAGACCTACAGAGAGAGAGACGTGCAGAGAGACAGACAGAGAGAGAGAGAGAGAGAGAGAGAGACCTGCAGAGAGAGAGACAGACCTACAGAGAGAGAGACCTGCAGAGAGAAAGAGAGAGAGAGACCTGCAGAGAGACAGAGAGAGAGAGAGAGAGAGAGAGAAGAGAGAGACCTACAGAGAGACAGACAGACCTACAGAGAGAGAGACCTGCAGAGAGACAGACAGAGAGAGAGAGAGAGACCTGCAGAGAGACAGACAGAGAGAGAGACAGACAGAGAGAGAGAGATAGAGACCTGCAGAGAGACAGACAGACCTACAGAGAGAGAGACCTGCAGAGAGACAGAGAGAGAGAGAGAGACCTGCAGAGAAACAGACAGACCTACAGAGAGAGAGACCTGCAGAGAGACAGAGAGAGAGAGAGAGACCTTCAGAGAGACAGACAGAGAGAGAGACTTTAAAAATATGACTTTGGTTAGTTTTGCTGGCCATTGAAACTACTGCCCTCTTCACTGAAACCACATGTAAAAACACCAGTGATTTCAGTCCCAGCTGCTGCGTGACTGACAGGCAGAGAGTGGTCCTGAATGGGCCATCCCCCTGACCTTTACCTCACAGTTTAAAGCTGACAGAGACAGATGGGATTTCTCACAAACAAGCTTTGTTTGCTTTTCTAAAACAAGGTTACATTGAAACTGTTTTAAAGCATTTAAAGATGATTTCATTTCCTGTATTTAATGTTTCACATCTGCTGTGAAATATCTCTTTTACCCATGAGTTTCACATCACGCTTCTCCTCATCGGTGAGAACTCAAATCCTACAAAACTACAGAGAACAAACATCTTTCATTCAGACATCCCCCTCTGATCTGATCGGCCCGTGTGAAGCGGGTGTGATCGCTGGTGGACTGAGACCTGAAGGTCCTGATGTGACCGTCACGTCCAGCTCAATTACAGCTCAGACTATCAGTCTAATGAAGTCTGATAAGAGACAAATCCAAGCTGCTGTAATGACTTCGGCTGTAATTAGTGACGGGATAAAGGGTTTTACTCTGTATTGTGTTTTACTCTGTACCTCTGTTGTTTAAATGATGGCTGGTTTGGATTGTAAAGCAGCGTGAGAGAAGATTGTATGATTGCAGGACTGAACACTGAGCTGGAATCATCTCGAACCTGCAGCCAAAGTGAAAACCAATGTCACAATGACTGGACGTGTAGCTCATTACATCACTCTGATAAATGCTCTTCTGTTGGTGAGTTAGGAAGATTTTACATGTGACGTGCAAAGCATGATGGGATGTGTGTGTGTGTGTGTGTGTGTGTGTGTTTTGTCACACAAGCCTGTCACCTCAAAACAGCTAAATGAGTACAAATTCTACAGTACACAAAACACAACCATAACCAGCTGATGACCCCTTTAAAACCATCAAAAACAGAAAAATATTTTATATTATATATACATTAAAAACCCGAATAAATGTGAGGAAATAATGAAAACCTATAGAAGTGTGTAGAAACAGTATTTATGTGTACTCATTACTCAGTGTGTGGTGTTCTGGCTTCCCCTGATGGACAGAGACAGAACTACAGTCCTGCTACAATGAAGCTGATGGGAGTTATTTACAGTTGCTGCAATATGAGGAGGTCTCCACACACACACACACACACAGACACACACACACACACAGACACACACACACACACACACACACACACACACACACACACACAGACACACACACAGACAGACAGACAGACAGACAGACACACACACACACACACACAGACACACACACAGACACACACACAGACAGACAGACAGACAGACACACACAGACACACACACACACACACACAGACAGACAGACACACACACACACAGACACACACACACACAGAAAAACACACACACACAAAACAGACAAACACAAAAAAAGACACACACACAGACAGACAGAAGAACACACAGAACAACACACGACACACACACAGACACATACAGACACACACACAGAGACACACACACACAGACACACACACACACACGACACACACACAGTGTCAGTTCAGCAGTAAGATGTGTTAAGACTGTAAGATCTTCTCAGCTCTGAGCTTCTGCAGTCTGAGCATGAGAAGGTCACAGCTGTCTCAACACCGGCGCTGTTTATAGCGTTTCACTTTCATTGCACTTTTATTAATAGTTTGAATTAACTTTTATTATTATTATTTTTTATTTTCTTAATAAATAACAAATCTTGAGCACCATTAAAAACTAAATTGTTATACATAACATGTACATACATCTACATGTATTAACTAAATGTTAACACCAGTAATACAGCTGTTATGTTATATCCTTATACAAACAGTTCTTGGCTGTTTTATATTATAACTGCTGTATGACCTGATGAGGTCATACTAGCTGTGAGATTTATGAAATATGTTAAAACATTACCTGAACAGTGAAAGTACAAAGATGAATCAAAACAGTAATGTACACGAAACATTTATATAATCTTATAATTTCATTTATACAACCTAAAATCTCCATGTGGACTTTGTTAATGTACCTGTGATGTCTGAAAATTTTAAAAGTGTAAAACTTTAAAATATATTTAAAATGTTACACATGTACAACATATAAATGAAAAACAAATAACATTTAATGAAAACGTTTTCTTTTATGGCTTTAAAAAAAATACCTGACTTGTAGAAATGAAAACAATTAATCAATTAAAACAATTAATAAAGACATTTAATTGAATTAGAAATTGTACATAAACTTTGTTTCTCTTGGAAACATATTCAGTTCACTGAAACATATTTGTAGCTTGTGTCATACTAAACACACAAACCTGTGATATCAAGCAATCAGTGTGTTGCCCTTGACTGCTGATATGTGTGTGAAGTCACACACCTGTGAGGAGCAGACGTGACTGAAGATATTCTGACAGGAATATATAAGAGAGACGGACCAGCACAGAACAGAGAATCCACTGCAAACATGTTCAGATTCGTGTTGTTGAGTGTGCTGGCTGCTCTGGGTAAGACTCGCTCTCTCTCTCTCTGTTGAGAAAAACACCATCATTTAGTCATTTAGTAATGAGGAATAATGGCATTTCTGTTGCATGGGTTTTACATGGTTGTGTGCTTTTACCTTCAGCTCTGGCTGAGCCCAGATACCTTGAGGAGACCCTTGAGGAGAGGGTTGTGGGAGGAGAGGTGGCTAAACCCAACGCCTGGCCCTGGCAGGTACATCATTTCTAACACTAAATATAAGAAAACACTCTGAGCAGCATTAACTAGTCTGCTGAAGTAGACTCACTAATCTGATCAGTTATTTGACGCTGGATCTTCTGCAGGATGTGATCTGCTTATTTCGGCAGGTTTTGGCTTCATGTTTGTTAAACTGAACCTGTGTGTGTGTTATCAGATCTCTCTGCAGTATCTGTCTGGTGGAAGTTACTATCACACCTGTGGCGGGACTCTGATCAGACAGAGATGGGTGATGACTGCTGCCCACTGTGTGGACACGTAATACACACACACAAACACAACCCGTATACTTAAAGAGAGCAGCACCACACTGACTATCTGATGAGATGAATCATGTCATGTGTTTCCTGTGCAGTCAGAGAACATGGCGTGTTGTTCTGGGCGATCATGACATCTACACTCACGAGGGTCGTGAGCAGTACATGACCGTCAGTCAGGTCTACATCCACCCCAACTGGAACAGCAACAATGTGGCCGCTGGGTGTGTAACCATGGCAACAAACACCAGATCAGACATAAGCAGTGAAGATCACGCATGTCATCAGTCTGTGACGTGTGTTTTTCAGATATGACATCGCTCTTCTACGTCTGTCCTCTGATGCCTCTCTCAACTCATATGTGAAACTGGCTGCTCTGCCCCCTTCTGGACAGATCCTGCCTAACAACAACCCCTGTTACATCACCGGCTGGGGCCGCACACAGAGTCTGTGATCAGACACACACTGTCATCATACACACACACACTGTCAACACACACACTGATCATGCACACACTGTCATCACACACACGGTCATCACACACACAGTCATCAGACACACACACTGATCATGCACACACACAGTCAAAATCAGACACACACATGTATGCACACACACACACAGTCATCACACGTCACACACACTGTCATCACACACACACACACTGTCAACACACACACTGATCATGCACACACTGTCATCACACACACAGTCATCAGACACACACACTGATCATGCACACACACAGTCATCACACACACAGTCATCACACACACTGTCATCACACACACTGTCATCACACACGGCACACACACACAGTCACAAACAATGATCATGCACACACACAGTCATCACACACACAGTCATCACACACACTGTCATCACACACACTGTCATCACACACACACACATCACACACACTGTCATCACACACACACACTGATCATGCACACACACAGTCATCACACACACAGTCATCACACACACTGTCATCACACACACTGTCATCACACACACTGTCATCACACACACACACACACTGTCAACACACACACTGATCATGCACACACTGTCATCACACATACGGTCATCACACACACAGTCATCAAACACACCTGTCATGCACCAGTACACACACAGTCATCACACACCTCATACACACTGATCATGCACACACTGTCATCACAAACACATGTCAACACACATGCATGCACACACTGTCATCACACACACTGTCATCATCACACACACACACTGATCATGCACACACACAGTCATGATCATCCACACACTGTCATCACACACACTGATCATGTCATCACACACACACACTGTCAACAACACCCCGTCATGAACACACACACACTGTCATCATACACACACACACACTGATCATGCACACACTGTCATCACACACACAGTCATCATCACACACACACACTGTCATCATACACACAGTCATCACACACACACATGCACACAAGTATCAGCACACACTGTCATCACACACACGTAAACACACGTCATCACACACACTGATCATCACACACTGTCATCACACACACTGTCATCACACACACTGACAGCAAACGTATCACACACACACACACACACAGTCATCACACACACACTCAACACACACTGTCATCAACACACACCCTGATCATGCACACACTAGTCATCACACACACACACACTGTCAACACACACACTGATCATGCACACACTGTCATCACACACACACACACTGTCAACACACACACTGATCATGCACACACTGTCATCACACACACTGTCATCACACACACACACTGTCATGCACACACAGCACACACGTCACACACACACACGTCAACACAACACTGATCATGCACACTGTCATAAATGTCATCAACAAAACACTGATCATGCACAACAACAAGTCAAACAACAAAACACTGTCATCACACACACACCACACACAGTCATCACACACACTGTCATCACACACACGGTCAGAAGACTGCTGGCCAGGCAGTCTTCCTGCCTGGCCAGCTAAGAAGCACAAAAATGTTGACATGAAAACAAAGACTCGTAGGAGTTGTAGAAACGTAGGAAACGTTTTGCAGGAGTAATTGTGCTGTATTAGTGCTGATGTCTGATCTCTCTCCTGTGGCGAGCAGCAGGTGGGCAGCTCTCTGCTCAGCTGAAACAGGCCTATCTGCCCGTGGTGGATTATCAGACATGTTCTCGCAGTGACTGGTGGGGCAGTACAGTGAAGAATACCATGATTTGTGCTGGAGGCGGAAGTCAGTCTGGATGTCAGGTGAGTTTTACACTCCACAAGAACAGAAAACACACTGACACCTGTTCAGAACTTTCATTCTAATGACCATTAAACAGTTTCATATATCCAGTTCTTTAATGAATGCAAACAGGTTTGATTAATGAGATAATAGTTACAATCATAAATAATAATAAAGATTTGTTGTGTTGTTTTGTCAGGGCGACTCCGGCGGTCCTCTGAACTGTCAGGTCAGCGGAAGTTATTACGTCCATGGCGTGACGAGCTTTGTGTCGTCATCAGGCTGTAACACCTATCAGAAGCCGACCGTCTTCACCCGCGTGTCTGCTTACATCAGCTGGATTCAGGGCGTAAGTGACATCACATTTTAATGAAGATGAATATTTATTTGTTTGATATGGGCTGATTACACTAGAACTGTAGTTTTATAACACGTCATGTCTTATAAGGTTTATACATCTGTTTTATTGTTTCAGATCGTTGGATAAGGTGGATAAATGACGAGATTAAAGACAAACTTCCTCCAATTTACCCACAATTCTCTTCTGCCTCTGCAGTGAGATGAGACACAATAAACTTTACATCTTATCTCTGGCTGTTTTTGAATCATTCCATGTCCATCAATCCAGTATTTTCAAGGAAAACTCTTCAGTGGAAATATTTAATGTTTTATTATTGCTCTGAAGAATTTCTGTTCATCATTATGGTGGATTTTTACTGAAGTCATCTTGACATTAGAGTTTATTATGAACAGACTCAGCTGAACATTGTGCTGATGATTACTGTTTGTTCAGTCTCAGACATAATTCATGCTTTATGTCTGTGTTTGCAAACTGAACATTCTGACCTCACAACAGCAGATTTTACATTAACTGTAGAACATAGAGGAGCACATATAACATGTATAAGACAACATTACATTTTCTTCATATATTAAGCGGATAATGACAAACACTGTATATGTAGTTATACTTGTTAAAGTCGACCTTTAAAACAAAACTAGCATGAATTTCCTGTAAAGAAACGAAAGATTATCAGTGTTCGTCCACTAGACGGCAGAAATGATCAGACACAGATTTATCAATATTGTTACGTTCATTCAGATAACACTGAATTAAAGAGAGTGCAGCACTCTCTTGCCTTAATAAGATTAAAACAAGCAGAAAACATTCACACAAAGCAGAACATGATACAAGTTTTATTGTATCAAACCTTCTGCTGGAGTCATTTAAGCAGAAATGTCACAGTGTTGTTTTTAATAAGGCAAGTTTGTCAGTCAAACGTTCATGAAATGTTGTTGTACACTGTAAAAATGTTTGTAATTTTAATGGAAAAATCATGTAAAATGCTACAGTAAAACATGTTAATTGACTAACTGTAAAATACCTGCACATACACAGTTAAAACGGTAACATTTATCATTTTGTAATATTCAACATTACAGTAAATTTGACTGTAAATACTGTAGACTGCACAGTTTTTGAAAGTAAAAGGTAAGAATTATTTTACATGTCAATAATATTCAACAAGACAATACATGTCCTTTATAGTAAAATAACGATCATGGTAAAATTTATGGCGAAAAGAAGTAAAAGGACATTCCCATAATTCCTCAAGTGACTCTTTAAATGTCATATTTAAATAATTATATTGTTTCTAATATTTGTTATTAGTTGTGTAGATTAGAGTGTTTCTGTTACATTTGATTTCTGATACATTTATTATCTGTACAGCATTATTTTCTGATACATTTATTATCTGTACAGCATATGTGTTTCTCTGATGGCGATTTGTATTTCTATGAATGACACTGTGCACTGTGGAAAGGACACTTATGAGAAATGTAAATTAACTGTATATTATATGGTACAAAGCAGCTTTATATTAACAGCTTTATATTAATCTCACATAATTCAGTTAATGAAATGTATGGCTAAGAAATAACAGACCACGTCACCTCATGGATGTAGACAGTCAGCAGCAGACACCTTCAGTGTGGAAGTTCAGGACTCACTCACGTCTGCGCTCGCAGATCTCCACACTGATGTCCACCTCATCCTCCCCAGCAGCACCGGGTCGGTCCCTGTCCAAACTCCCAGAAGAGGCTCCATCCACCTACATCTTCAGGCAGAATTAATCAACAGCTGCATAAAAGAGCATCGTATCTCTGAACCACATATTCAACTCAATAAACCAACACCCTCATTCTTATGTCCAGATCAATGATTTTAATAAAGCACACAGAAATGCAGTTGATACACACACTGACCTGAGAACAGCGGAACACAATTCACTGTACTGTGTTTACTGTGTGCGGAACCACCTGGTTAAATGTTTCCAAGCACCATGTGTCTTTACTGTCGTAACATTCTGTATTTGTGTGCTCAGTATTTTATGTATAGTGTATATGCATACTGTGTGTAATTGTGTATATATTATATATATTTTGTAGTATCTGCATACTTTGAAAATGATGTGTGTATTATGTATATTGTGTTATATGTCCATAGTATGTTTATATTAGTGTTTCAGAAACATTCAAATCACGTCACGTCTTAACATACGACTGATTTACACAGTCAGTGTGTAGCAGTGAATGTTCAACAGTGATTTACAGTAAAATACAGTTAAAGCAGATCACGGTCAATTCAGTGATCTTCAAACCCAAACACACGAACAGAACAAAAATATATTCTGTGTATATACAGTCTGTATATACTAACAGTGTAAATCCTAAAGTCCCTTTCCACAAAGAATACATCCAATCACAACACACACACAACCGTTCATTCGTTCAATGTAAAATATATGATTTTCAACATGAGTTTAAAAATTTTACATTGTCAATCAAAATAAAATTGAGATACATTTATAAAAAGTAAACAAACAGGTTTAGTGACCAACACACTAATGACTTAAAGTATTTTCACATTTAGAATGCAGAATACTGTAACTGATCTGAAGTCAGAGTTACAGTAATGAGGATTTAAATTCCAGACCAGTTCACTGAACTCCAGGAGTTTCACTGTCTCACTGTGTCTCACTGTGAGTTAAGTACAGAGCCTCTCCCAAAGAATAATTAGTGTTCAGACTGACAGTTAATTAATTCTACTAGAAGGCGGGACATCATTGGCTAGAGCGACAAAACAGGCAACAAGCAAAACATACTGAATCAGGCAACATGCTATTGCTGTTGTGAGATTTACATGGGAAGTAAAGGAATCCCCTCTGACTCCGGCCCTGTGAGGTCACGAGTACTGTCTCTCTCTCTGTTACCTGTGAGAAAACATTACAAACTGTGTTGATGTGACAGCTGCGTTGAGTCGGAATGTCATGAGCAGCACTTCAATGTAAACATGTTTAAGTCAAGAGTTTCTGTCTAATCTCTAAAATATTACAAAAAATACAAAAATAGTAATGTAAAAAAAATAGTAAGTGTTTCAATATGGGAAATAGTGTACATTTGTTCTCATTTAGAGCTCTGGTCTTAATAAAATTAATATTACAGTGAAAAATTCAAACTACTCACCACGAACAGAAACTCTGAATTTCTTGTATTTGGTCTCTCTGTTACTGATGATCTGTAGTTTATAAACTCCAGAGTGATCAGATCTGATGTTTGTGATGGTGAGAGATCCAGTCTGATCCAGCTGTAGTTTATCTTTGAATCTCCCATCAGCACCATCATAAAGGATCTTACAGTTCGTATCACCTTTAGCTACGAGATTGTCTTCAGGTCCAAACATCCACAGAATCAGATCATCTGTCTGTATGTGAGTAAGATCAGTGTGCAGAGTGACAGATTCTCCCTCAGTCGCTGACTCTACTTTCTCTTCATTTCATCATAAAATGATAGAAGAACATGAACGTTAGAACAGATCTCACTCTTATGAAAGAGAAACAGACTGCATCACTGCAATAAATTAAGAGATCTGCTTTCCCCAAAGTCTAATGCACTGAAGACAATATGCTTTAAACAGCAGATTTAATGCAATATAACAGTTAAGCAATCACACATCACAGGTTCGAGCAACTTACCATGTGTGATAAGCATGAATCTCTTGCATAAGCTTTCAGTGCTGCTGGTGATCTGAAGTTTATACACATCTGAATGCCCTCTGCTGACATTTGTGATGGTCAGATCTCCAGTCTGCTCGTTCAGCTTGAGTCTATCTCTGAATCTCTCATCATTTCCCTCATACACTGATATCTGACCGCTGGCTCTGTTGAGTTCAGCTATGGAGGTGTTGTTTTCTCCAAACATCCACAGCATCTGATCATCTGCCTTCAGGTGATGGACACCAGTCTGTAGAGTGACAGAACCTCCCACTGTACATTTAAGGGTGTTAACTGCATGCCACCACACAGATGAGAAACAAGAACATTAGTAAAGCTGAACACCATTAACATTGTTTATCAATATTATTTAAAAGGATTTGAGTCACTCACACCAGACGAGAACATTGAACTTCTTATATGACACTGTATTTCTGCCCTTAATCTGCAGTTCATAAGCTCCAGTGTCTGATGTTTTAATGTTTGTGATGGTAAGAGATCCAGTCTCACGATTCACCTGGAGTCTGTCTTTGAATCCTGAATCATCAGTGTTTAAAGAGATCTCATTGGTCATTCCATCTATTTTAGATATGATGCCATTTTTAGAGTCAAATTTCCACTGTACATCTTCATCTGTCTGGAGTTCAGAAAGGCCAGAGTGAAGATCAACAGATTCTCCCTCAGTGACCTTCAGTGTGTCCACTTCATATCACAGCACCAAAGAAACACAAAATAAATACTGACATATGAAGAGAAGAATGTGCAGGTAAACACAGAACAGAGGACAACACACGTCTGTTACACACAGTTTCAGCTTTTAAAACGTCCTCTGACATCCACACACATCAAATTCAGATTCACATCAGATTCTATAGTAACCTGCACAACAGTTTTTAGTTTCATTAATCACACACATGACAGACATTCAGTGTTATATAATAATGTAATAATAATTTATTATGAAACATTATAATTAAGAAATATTTTAGAAGTAACTTTAATGAGTGATGAGCTGCTCACCTCTGACGACAATCTTGAATCTCTTTGATCTGCTGATTCTTCTGCTTCTGGTGATCTCCAGGTGATAATCTCCAGACATCCTGATTCTGATGTCACTGATGGTCAGATCTCCAGTCATACAGTCCAGGTGAAGCTTGTGTCGGAATCCCTCATCATCACCATTTAACACATCATTGGTCTTTACTGGCAACTGAGCGATGACGGGGCCTTTGGGTCCAAACCTCCAGATTATTACTTCATGATCTCCTTGTATTTCAGTGACTCCAGTTTTCAGTGTGGTACAATCCCCCTCCATCACTGATACGGTCTTCATTTCATCTGTCTCAGACAAACAGAGAACATACAGGAACAGTTCTGGAGTATCTTTGAATCTTTTCAAAACACATTTAGAGCACAACAGGATTTACTTTCATGGTGCTAAATTACTTCCTAAACGTTAGTGCTTCACATCAGGAAATCACTCTTTAAACCAGGGGTGTTAGCTTCTGGAGGGTCAGTGTCCTTCAGAGTTTAGCTCCCTCCAGGAGCTAAGTGTATGTTTATAGTTACAAACCTTACTATTAAAAAAGCATTATACCATTTGTTTAAATTACCCTCATTACCTTTGAGGTTGGAGTATTTGTACCGTATTTGTATATAGTAAATCACACCCAGAACTCCACAGACAAACAGCAGAACAACCCCACAAATCAAAGCTATAAACCCTGCGGACAGTCCCGGATCTGCAGGGGCTAAAGAGAGACCTTCATTAGTACCAGATAGTTTCAGTGCATTCTTCACAAAAATCATAAAGGCAAATATTATGAAACGCTGAAAGCTCTTCACACAGCTTCTCAATGAGACGTCATCAGAGAACCACAATTAACCAGCTGTTCATTTCAAATCATATAATGTGTGCCAATAAAAATCAGATGTTTAATTTGAAGACTTGATCTTACCAACAAACACATTGAACCTCTTATATATGGTCTCTTTACTGTTGGAGATCTGTAGCTGATAAACTCCAGTGTCTTCAGTTCTGCTGTCTGTGAGGGTCAGAGATCCAGACTGATGGTCCAGATGAAGTCTGTCTCTGAACCTCTTATCAAAGCCATATGAGATGTTAAGAGTCATGATGTTGATTTCAGCAAGGAGAACATCTGGATTTGAAGGTCCAAACATCCACATCATTAGCTCACGTTTCTTGATCTCAGTTACTCCCGTATTCAGAGTAAAAGAATCTCCTTCTCTCTTGTTTTCCACACCAGCAAAAAACACATCTGGGGAAGAAACAGGAATTTTCATTGAGCAGATGTGCGCACACATTCAGAGCACTGACACACAGACAGAATCAAAATATTTAATAGTTGTCTTCACTCTTCACCCTGTACAGTAAGACTGAAGGTCTTGATAGAGGTCTGGTTGCTGATAATCTTTAGTTGATAAGGTCCAGAGTGTTTGGTTCTGACGTCACTGATGATGAGAGATCCAGTCTGATTGTCCAACTGCAGTCTGTCTTCAAAGATTTTACCATCAACATCATACAACGAGATCGTTTCTCCATCTAGTTTAGCAATAATAGAACTTCCATACAACCACATTAGATACACTTTACGTATGTCAGTAACTCCAGTGTGTAAAGAGACAGAATTTCCCTCCAGCACTGACACCGTCTCGCCAAACACACCAAACACACCTGCACAACAAACACACATGCTTTAAACATTCAGTTAAATGGAATTTTGTGTCTTTTAATAAAATACTACTAATTACAATCTGTTTTTTTCATGGTATATTGATGATAAAACTGTCACACAATCGAGTCGTGAGCATTCACATGGCTCTGTATTACAGCAGGGGGAAGTTTCAGCAGTACATACACATTGCTAGTTTTATGATCATATAACTCCCGTTTCTCAGCTCATCTTGAATGTAAGTGTAAGATATTTGATAATATTTCAGCAGTGCTGATGGAGTTTTTTTAGCTTTGCTGTTTTAACAGAGAAGACACTGAAATTGTGTGAAAAGTGGACATTGGACATTTTTAAAGATGTCACATTGAAACACTTGACAGCTGATCATCTTCCAGTCATTCAGACTGATGAACCGGTTCAGCTGCAGTTTCAAGACAACCATTTCATTTTTTCTTCGACTGAAAATAAACTTCTAAAGTGAAACCAAAAGCGTCAAAGACAGAATCAGAAATGGAGAAATTACCATTGAAACGTAAGATGAGAAACAGCAAGAGTTTCTTCATAATGCAGCAGAACAGAAACACTTCCGCTGATAATGATGATCTGTGAGGATACAAACAGCTGATGAGTCTGGAGTCAGACCGGTTCAAGTGTGAACGCTGCCAGTGCTCCACACATTAAATGAAGCAAAGCATCCAGTGTAACTCCACAAACACACATGCCCTTCTGTCAGTGTAAAAACTGCTAATGATATGAAGAATAAAGGTTGTAAGTAACTTGTATTAGCATCTGTATACGCTTGAAAACACGCTTGAAATATGTTAGAATCAGTTATTTACTGTTCATCAGCAACGCAGAGGTCGTGGGTTCGATTCCCAGGAAGCACAAATAACTTCAATTAAAGCGTCACCAAATGTATAAATGTAAAATGCTAAAACCGTCACAGAGTTAAAAGAGTGAGAACTGTTTACTGACCTTCGTGTAAGAGCACACAGACACTTTCAGTTTTCAGTTTATTTAAAACATCCCACACAAATCAATTCAATCACATTCATTCATTCATGCTGGAGAAGAAGTCCATAGAACACAAGCCATCAAACTCCCTGTAGGACTATATATATATATATATATATATATATATATATCATATATAAACATATATATTCATATATAATCATATACATTTATAGACGCAGTTGCCGGGAGGAAGCTTCTGTCGGCACGCCCATTACTCGAACCGAGAGCCACATTACTGACAGCCTCAGTAATGCATGACATAACCTCACAATTAAATAACCAAACCCACATGTTGAGTGACGTATCGATGACTGATCTCTGATTACCGATGACGACTGATCTCTGATGACTGATCTCTGACGACTGATCTCTGATGACTGATGAGTGATCTCTGTTGACTGATGAGTGATCTCGTACTCTACGAGATCTCGAGAAAGTACTAAAGATCTCTAGATGAGATAACACTCGAGACGACTCTGATGAGATCTCTGACGACTGATCTCTGATGAATGACTGATTTTGATGATAGTGATTCTGTTGACTGATCTCTGACGACTGATCTCTGATGACTGATGACTGATCTCTGATGACTGATGACTGATCTCTGTTGACTGATGACTGATCTCTGATGACTGATCTCTGACGACTGATCTCTGATGACTGATGAGTGATCTCTGTTGACTGATGACTGATCTCTGATAACTGATCTCTGATGACTGATCTCTGACGACTGATCTCTGATGACTGATGACTGATGACTGATCTCTGATGACTGATCTCTGATGACTGATCTCTGACGACTGATCTCTGATGACTGATGACTGATCTCTGATGACTGATCTCTGATGACTGATGACTGATGACTGATCTCTGATGACTGATCTCTGATGACTGATGACTGATCTCTGATGACTGATGACTGATCTCTGATGACTGATCTCTGGTGACTGATGACTGATCTCTGATGACTGATCTCTGATGACTGATCTCTGATGACTGATGTTAATATTGTGTTAATATTGTGTGTAGAGCAGCTGACTCTGAGCTCTTGCAGACTGCAAATCGTATGTATCTTATAGATTATAAATCTATAAATGAAAGCGGTTTGATTTTGTTGCTTAATTTCCCTTTATAAACATTTTTACTTTTTCATTCAATGTGCTGCACTGAGCTAATCTGGAATATTTTGTACATGTGCTTTTGACGAGCAAACTCATTTAACAAATGTTAATAAACATTCTGGTTCATTCTAACCTGGGAAAGATCAGATCTAATCTAATCGAGCAGCTGAAGTGCTGGAGTCAGAGCTCTGTGAATGTGTTGTTCTGTCAGTCCTCACAGGGGCAGAGTTGAGCTGACAGCAGATTCAGTGAAAAGCTGATCACAGATCAGGATTTAATTGGCACTGAACTCCAGACTGAGGGTTAAAGGTCTTCAAAGACAGAGATTAGTTTTACTCTCACCATTGAACATGAAATCAACAGAAAATTTTAGATGTTTTTTAATGCAGGGACAATTCATATTTATTTTAATCTTAATATACCCTCTATATGATATCTGCTTTCTTGTTTATATGATGAAAGTGTTAGGGCTAGGGTTCCTTTTACTTGCAGAAATGTGGCTTGTTCTGTCAGCTGGAAAATAAGCTTGTGCATGAGAGCAGATCTGTTATTAAATACATTTGTTTGCTCTGTGTATGTGCGTGTGTGTGTATCTCTGTATGAATGTGTGCTGCCTGCATGTATTTTATTTGAATAAAGGTAAAGAAAACAGACATTAAACTTTTGGCTCATGACTTGTTTACTAAAATCAGTCTCACTTCTCCTCTGACTCTCATCACTGTGCTGATGTGGAAAAACTGAACTGAAAATAAAAACATGTGAAATAAATATAAATTAAATATATATACAAAAATATAAAATAATAGATTTATAACACAAGAAAAAAAAACAACTCAAAACTATCAACTCAAATGAAAGTAAAGAGATTGAGTTACACGTGTTGTTTCAGTATTACTCTTGACTGAGCGCTGTATCTCAGCTTCACTACAGAACAAGGAACTACACCTGACCTCACCTGTTCAATTCTGTCACTTTTAATTCACAGGTTTTTAGAAAACGTCTTTACATTTATAAACGTCGCGAGAGATTTGTTTTACTCTGTAAACCATTGAAGAAAATGTTGAACACATTTATTATTTTCTCTATTTGCTTATGGCACCTAAATGGTAAGTTGTAGGTACAAATCAGTTTCTTTTAGCAGAGTATCATTATTTGTGACTGATGAACTGTCTGTGTGTTGTGCAGGTGTGTGTGGTGGTGCAGGTGAAGTGAAGACAGTCATGGAGGGACATTCTGTCACTCTACACACTGATGTTACTCACATACAGAGAGATGATCTGATACTGTGGACATTTGGAGCTAAAAACATTCACTTGGCCAAAATCAATAAAAAGGAGATCTTTCATGATGGTGATGTGGGGAGATTCAGAGACAGACTGCAGCTGGATAATCAGACTGGATCTCTCACCATCACAAACATCACAACTCAACAATCTGGACTTTATCAAATTGAAATTGTCACTGGAAATAAGGTTTCAATCAGAAACTTCACTGTTACTGTCTACGGTAAGCAGATTATTACATTTGTTTTGTTCTGTTTTAAATAGCATTTATTGTTTTGTATATGGGGTAATAAGTGCCAAAAGAAAAAAAATGTAAATTAAGCTATTAAAAATTTAAATATAAATGTAAATATCGACAGATGAAACACCCTGTTGTTGTTTATTTAGTGCCTCTGTGTTTCTTTGTGTTCTCCAGCTCGTCTGCCTGTTCCTGTCATCTCCAGAGTCTCTCCACAATGTTCTTCATCATCAGAAAGATCTTCAAACTGTGTGTTAGTGTGTTCAGTGATGAATGTGTCACATATGACTCTATCCTGGTACAAAGGAAACAGTTTATTCTCCAGCATCAGTGTGTCTGATCTCAACATCAGACTCTCTCTACCTCTGGAGGTGGAATATCAGGATACAAACACATACAGCTGTGTGGTGAAGAATCCAGTCAGTAACCAGACTCAACATCTCAACATCACTGATGTGTGTCAGATAAATACAGGTATGTTAGCTGTTGTTGTAGATTGAGTACCTTGTATTGCTGAATTGCTGAGTATTTACTGATGTATTATTAGGTGTGTGTACAGTAGAAGTATTAGAAGAGAAGTGACAACTGTTGCAGTGTGAATATACAAATCTGTTTCTGTTTTTTCAGCACCTTTAGAATATGTCCATTACTTTGGTGTAACTGAAGCTGTGATTCGATTGGTCGTCGCTGCTCTGGTGGGTGTGGCTGCAGTTGTTTTGGTGGTTTATGACATCACATGGAGGGTTTGACAGAAGAGAGCACCAAATTAAGCTAAAATAACAAATTTCACAGCAAACACTTGTTCCCACAAAGCCTTTGTTAGTTCCTCTCTCATGCAGACTGTAATAACTCATTACTGTTTTCTGTCTTGTGACTGAGAGTGTGTGTTTCTGGTATTGAGTGTATACAGTGTGTGTGTGTGTGTGTGTGTGTGTGTTTCTGGTATTGAGTGTATACAGTGTGTGTGTGTGTGTTTCTGGTATTGAGTGTATACAGTGTGTGTGTTTGTGTGTGTGTGTGTGCATGTGTGTGTTTCTGGTATTGAGTGTATACAGTGTGTGTGTGTGTGTGTGTTTGTGTATGGATGTGTGTGTGTGTGTGTGTCATGTGTGTGTGTGTGTGTGTGTGTGTGTGTGTGTTTCTGGTATTGAGTGTATACAGTGTGTGTGTGTGTGTGTGTGTGTGCATGTGTGTGTGTGTGTGTGTGTGTGTTTCTGGTATTGAGTGTATACAGTGTGTGTGTGTGTGTGTGTGCACGTGTGTGTGTGTGTGTGTGTGTTTCTGGTATTGAGTGTATACAGTGTGTGTGTGTGTGTGTTTCTGGTATTGTGTATACGTGTGTGTGTGTGTGTGTTCTGGTATTGAGTGTATACAGTGTGTGTGTGTGTTGTTCTGGTATTGAGTGTATACAGTGTGTGTGTGTGTGTGTGTGCACGTGTGTGTGTGTGTGTGTGTGTTTCTGGTATTGAGTGTATACAGTGTGTGTGTGTGTGTGTCTGGTATGTGAGTGTATACAGTGTGTGTGTGTGTGTGTTTCTGGTATTGAGTGT
The DNA here is from genome assembly GCA_036877525.1 of Chromobotia macracanthus. Lineage (NCBI taxonomy): Eukaryota > Metazoa > Chordata > Actinopteri > Cypriniformes > Botiidae > Chromobotia > Chromobotia macracanthus. The sequence continues at coordinate 575,018 of JAZGTH010000033.1, read as the reverse complement.
ATGGCGTGTGTGTGTGTGTGTGTTTCTGGTATTGAGTGTATACAGTGTGTGTGTGTGTGTGTGTTTCTGGTATTGAGTGTATACAGTGTGTGTGTGTGTGTGTTTCTGGTATTGAGTGTATACAGTGTGTGTGTGTGTGTTTCTGGTATTGAGTGTATACAGTGTGTGTGTGTGTGTGTTTCTGGTATTGAGTGTATATAGTGTGTGTGTGTGTGTTTCTGGTATTGAGTGTATACAGTGTGTGTGTGTGTGTTTCTGGTATTGAGTGTATACAGTGTGTGTGTGTGTGTTCTGGTATTGAGTGTATACAGTGTGTGTGGGGATTATTTTCCATTTTATATTATTCCATTCTAATATAAACCTCACAGTTCTGCACAAACAGCTTTACAGTGAGATGAAGTACATCAATCCATCAACACGTCAAACAGGAATGTTACCCATCATGCATCACTGTATTCACAGGCTTTGTTTAAACTTTGCCTGTTGTGCCGCATCTGTTACAAAAAACAAAAGCTCACTTTAAACAGGACACACATGCTCCATTAATGCAACTTCAAAACATGAAGCAGACTGAATGAATCAGTGAGCAAATCTGAAGATTCTTGTGGTGAACTGATTCAAATGTTTCTCATGTTGTTAAACGCATCAGTTCAGTGGAAATGTGCACATCTGTAGACAGTAACTGTGGTCAGATAAAGCAATGATCAAACAAATGTCTCGTTTTTACCCACAATGCTTTGCAAGTTTTTTAAAAAGAGTTTAAATAAAAAAGCGAATCATCTGATCACAAATTTCACACAGTGAAGGTTTCACACAGTGGGGAAGCATTGTGTGATATCATGAATATAATAAAAATTAGAAATGTTGAGAAGTTAATTGATGCAACAATTTGCTTCTGTTGTATTATGTTTCATGAATTATTATGTCTTAGTCTAGAAAGACTTAAAATTGAAGTAATGTTATCTGTAATGTTTTGTTATTGATTAAAATGCACATTAAAATACTTTCCATTACAAAATTACTTTTAATGTACAAGCAAATGGGGCCACATGAAAAGTGGATGTCACAAATCTATGTAACTTTACTGCCATCTGGTGGTCAAAAAGATGCACAACATTCCCTAATACGATTTTTTATTTTTCAAAACAACATAAAATTAATAACATATTCATTTAAATATTCAAAAACATATAAAACACAACATGAACAAATGACATTTCTAAGGACTGAGCGCAGGCGTTTATAGTGTCAGTCAGCTGGATTCAGGCAGTAAACAGTAAAGTTTTGTTTGACAGGAAGTGTGTGTGTGTGTGTGTGTGTGTGTGTATAGTGTGTGTGTGTGTGAGTGTGTTTAGTGTGTGTGTTATATGCAGTGTGTGTGTGTGTGTGTGTGTGTGTGTGTGTATTGTGTGTGTGTGTGTGTAGTGTGTGTGTTATATGCAGTGTGTGTGTGTGTGTATAGTGTGTGTGTTATATGCAGTGTGTGTGTGTGTGTGTATGTGTGTGTGTGTGTGTGTGTGTGTGCGTTGATGTTAACAGGACAGGAAGAAGCCCTGAACCCACACACTGCATATAACACACACACTATACACACACACACACACACACACGCACAGACTGCATATAACACACACACTATACACACACACACTATACACACACACACACTGCATATAACACACACACTATATACACACACACACACACACACACTGCATATAACACACACACTATACACACACACACACACACTATACACACACACACTATACACACACACACACACACACACTGTCTGTCCGTCTATCAGAACTAAACCACATTTCTTTCCAGATCTGAAGATTTCAGGTCAGTTTCTCTCTGAATCACATTCAGTCTTTCTTCAGAGAAAAACATTCGATTCTCTTTGATTATTATCATCTGTATTAAAATCACATTCAAATACAGAACTAAGATCATTTTCCATTTATATTTATGCATTTAGCAGATGCTTTTATCCAAAGCGATTTACAGTACATTCAAGTTCTATTTTTTATCAGTACATGTGTCCCCTGGGAGTCGAACCCACAGCCTTTGTGCTGCTAACACAATGCTCTAGCAGCTAATCTACAGGAACACATTTCCAGTGAAGATTTTAAATTATAAACACTTTTGTAAAGGTAAATCTGAATGAGAATATGTGCTTTCGTTTGAAGGGAATTCTACATGCTAATTTGAAAAGTCTGTTATTCACAGCAGCTGACAGATGAGAAATCTCACAGTGATTTCATATTAATGTGACCGTGATTTTATACGTGTTGTATGACATTTATCATTGCTGAATAATACAGTCTGTTTAAAATATATGTACCTGCTTATACTGAAGAAACATTTTTGATTTAGCTGATAGAAATGAGAAAATCATCTTCAGTACTCAGATAGTAAAAATGAATGACTATAAATGTACATAAACACAGACCAATATTTCCCAAAATGTCCCCATAGACTGCAGAATGATCTCTTCATAGCATGACATGTAAAACACTTCATTTAAACACGCTGATGAATTAATATTTATTCCTGGAGCAAATTAAAACTTTAATAATTAATCCTTGTAGCATCTTATACATTAACTATAAATAGACATATGTATGTAAACACAATTACAGTATAAAGTTTGAAGACGAAAATGAACTTTAGTATAAAACTAATGAACACACATAAAATCATCAGTGTGATAGATTCAGATGTTTGTGTTAGATCTACAAACCTCAGTTAAGATCAGATAGTGGACAGATGAAACCTCAAAACATCAGCAACAGTCTGATGATCTGAAGCTTTATCACTGCAGCATCTCAGAGCTGATGAAGATGTCCTGTGCGTTTGTTTTGTGCTGTCTGCTCTCTGTACACATAATGGGTAAGTTATGTTTTAATTGTCATGTCTTACACGTTACAGCACACAAACAGTGACGGATTTTATGATAAATGTTTATTAAAAGTGTTTTTTTGTATTTTGGATTGTGGATCTGTGCATCAGCAGGGATAGATAGTCAACATCTGTTTACTAAAATACAGTATATTCATATCACTGTTAAACAGTCAAAAAATCTTGATGCTATTTATGATCAGAATCAGAATGAAGTTTATTCACACACGGGTACAGTACAGCATGTACATAACACAAGTCATTATCAGACAACCGGAGCTGAGACTCCATCTTAAACTGTAAAAGTTCATCATTAACAAATGGTGTAAGTGTAAAAATATTATAAAAGCTGTATTTTAAATTCATAAACTAATAAATTAACCTTAACAAAACACTTGAATACATTTCTGTACCAATTTAATCTTGATGTTTATATTATTCAGATAACTTTAAAACTGTGTGTGTTTATAAACGTTTTTATTGATATGATCTTTTTTGTTGTTTTGTCCTTCAATTAAATTCAGACTGTTCTGAAGTTTCTTCATCTTTCCATCTGATTTCAAACCATTAATATTCAAATTACTGCAAAAGTGGAAAGTGTCTTCAGAAAAATGGTTAAATCTTATTAAAATATGAAAGATTTTGTGAAGATTTTGTGAAGAATCCAGTCAGTAACCAGACTCAACATCTCAACATCACTGATGTGTGTCAGCTGTGTTCAGGTCAGAGGGTGTTAATTCACTGAGCTGATCTAAGATCAGACTGACAGATTCAGTTACAGTAATGATGCTCACTGATCTCAGATCAGATTCAGTTACAGTAATGACTCTATTACAGGTCTCACCTCAGTTCATGTAGTTCTGATCTCTTGTGCTGCTGCTGGATGTCTGATGATTGTAGCTGCAGTTCTGATCTTCTGGATCTGCAGGAGACACACACACACAGATCAACAGGGTGAGTGTGAACATCTGCTGTAGCTGTAAAATGATTATTATTATAACAGATAATGTTAATGTAATCTGTAAAATGATCATTATTATAACAGATCATGATAATGTAATCTGTAAAATGATTATTATTATAACAGATAATGATGATGTAATCTGTAAAATGATTATTATTATTATAACAGATCATGATGATGTAATCTGTAAAATGATTATTATTATTATAACAGATCATGATGATGTAATCTGTAAAATGATTATTATTATTATAACAGATCATGATGATGTAATCTGTAAAATGATTATTATTATTATAACAGATCATGATAATGTAATCTGTAAAATGATTATTATTATTATAACAGATCATGATGATGTAATCTGTAAAATGATCATTATTATAACAGATCATGATGATGTAATCTGTAAAATGATTATTATTATAACAGATCATGATGATGTAATCTGTAAAATGATTATTATTATAACAGATCATGATGATGTAATCTGTAAAATGATTATTATTATTATAACAGATCATGATGATGTAATCTGTAAAATGATTATTATTATTATAACAGATCATGATGATGTAATCTGTAAAATGATTATTATTATAACAGATCATGATGATGCAATCTGTAAAATAATTATTATTATTATAACAGATCATGATGATGTAATCTGTAAAATGATTATTATTATAACAGATCATGATGATGTAATCTGTAAAATGATCATTATTATAACAGATCATGATGACGTAATCTGTAAAATGATCATTATTATAACAGATCATGATGATGTAATCTGTAAATTGATCATTATTATAACAGATCATGATGACGTAATCTGTAAAATGATTATTATTATTATAACAGATCATGATGATGTAATCTGTAAAATGATCATTATTATAACAGATCATGATGATGTAATCTGTAAAATGATCATTATTATAACAGATCATGATGATGTAATCTGTAAAATGATCATTATTATAACAGATCATGATGATGTAATCTGTAAAATGATTATTATTATTATAACAGATCATGATGCCGTAATCTGTAAAATGATTATTATTATAACAGATAATGATGATGTAATCTGTAAAATGATTATTATTATAACAGATCATGATGACGTAATCTGTAAAATGATTATTATTATAACAGATCATGATGACGTAATCTGTAAAATGATTATTATTATAACAGATAATGATGATGTAATCTGTAAAATGATTATTATTATAACAGATCATGATGATGTAATCTGTAAAATGATTATTATTATAACAGATAATGATAATGTAATCTGTAAAATGATCATTATTATAACAGATCATGATGATGTAATCTGTAAAATGATTATTATTATAACAGATCATGATAATGTAATCTGTAAAATGATTATTATTATAACAGATCATGATGATGTAATCTGTAAAATGATCATTATTATGACAGATCATGATGATGTAATCTGTAAAATGATTACTATTATAACAGATCATGATGATGTAATCTGTAAAATGATCATTATTATGACAGATCATGATGATGTAATCTGTAAAATGATTATTATTATAACAGATAATGATGATGTAATCTGTAAAATGATTATTATTATAACAGATAATGATAATGTAATCTGTAAAATGATCATTATTATAACAGATCATGATGATGTAATCTGTAAAATGATTATTATTATAACAGATAATGATGATGTAATCTGTAAAATGATTATTATTATTATAACAGATCATGATGATGTAATCTGTAAAATGATTATTATTATTATAACAGATCATGATGATGTAATCTGTAAAATGATCATTATTATAACAAATCATGATGATGTAATCTGTAAAATGATTATTATTATAACAGATCATGATGATGTAATCTGTAAAATGATTATTATTATAACAGATCATGATGATGTAATCTGTAAAATGATCATTATTATAACAAATCATGATGATGTAATCTGTAAAATGATTATTATTATAACAGATCATGATGATGTAATCTGTAAAATGATCATTATTATAACAGATCATGATGATGTAATCTGTAAAATGATTATTATTATAACAGATCATGATGATGTAATCTGTAAAATGATGATTATTATAACAGATCATGATGATGTAATCTGTAAAATGATTATTATTATTATAACAGATCATGATGATGTAATCTGTAAAATGATCATTATTATGACAGATCATGATGATGTAATCTGTAAAATGATTATTATTATAACAGATCATGATGACGTAATCTGTAAAATGATCATTATTATGACAGATCATGATAATGTAATCTGTAAAATGATTATTATTATAACAGATAATGATGATGTAATCTGTAAAATGATCATTATTATAACAGATCATGATGATGTAATCTGTAAAATGATTATTATTATAACAGATCATGATGATGTAATCTGTAAAATGATTATTATTATAACAGATCATGATGATGTAATCTGTAAAATGATTATTATTATTATAACAGATCATGATGATGTAATCTGTAAAATGATCATTATTATAACAGATCATGATGATGTAATCTGTAAAATGATTATTATTATAACAGATAATGATGATGTAATCTGTAAAATGATTATTATTATAACAGATCATGATAATGTAATCTGTAAAATGATCATTATTATAACAGATCATGATGATGTAATCTGTAAAATGATCATTATTATTATAACAGATCATGATGATGTAATCTGTAAAATGATTATTATTATTATAACAGATCATGATGATGTAATCTGTAAAATGATTATTATTATTATAACAGATCATGATGATGTAATCTGTAAAATGATTATTATTATAACAGATCATGATGATGTAATCTGTAAAATGATTATTATTATAACAGATAATGATGATGTAATCTGTAAAATTATTATTATTATAACAGATCATGATGACGTAATCTGTAAAATGATTATTATTATAACAGATCATGATGACGTAATCTGTAAAATGATTATTATTATAACAGATCATGATGATGTAATCTGTAAAATGATTATTATTATTATAACGGATCATGATGATGTAATCTGTAAAATGATTATTATTATAACAGATCATGATGATGTAATCTGTAAAATGATTATTATTATAACAGATAATGATAATGTAATCTGTAAAATGATTATTATTATAACAGATCATGATGATGTAATCTGTAAAATGATTATTATTATAACAGATCATGATGATGTAATCTGTAAAATGATTATTATTATAACAGATCATGATGATGTAATCTGTAAAATGATCATTATTATAACAGATTATGATAATGTAATCTGTAAAATGATTATTATTATAACAGATCATGATGATGTAATCTGTAAAATGATTATTATTATAACAGATCATGATGATGTAATCTGTAAAATGATCATTATTATAACAGATTATGATAATGTAATCTGTAAAATGATCATTATTATAACAGATTATGATAATGTAATCTGTAAAATGATTATTATTATAACAGATCATGATGATGTAATCTGTAAAATGATTATTATTATAACAGATAATGATAATGTAATCTGTAAAATGATTATTATTATAACAGATCATGATGATGTAATCTGTAAAATGATTATTATTATAACAGATAATGATGGTGTAATCTGTAAAATGATTATTATTATAACAGATCATGATGATGTAATCTGTAAAATGATCATTATTATAACAGATTATGATGATGTAATCTGTAAAATGATTATTATTATAACAGATCATGATGATGTAATCTGTAAAATGATCATTATTATAACAGATTATGATAATGTAATCTGTAAAGCATTCTGAACATTCTGTAAAAGACAAACACATAAACCGGTGAGAGCATTCATGTGTGTTTCTTCAGTGGTAGATGAGATTTAGATTTAGTCTTCTTTTAATCTGTGTGTGTGCGTGTGTTTTTGTTGGAGAGACGTGAAAGTAAAACATTTTAGATCTGAACACATCTGTGGGAATGTTCCTGATGTTTCAGCATCTTGTGGATTTTTTTCACTTTCCAATGTTAAAATCACAATTGTAAAATTCTTCATGAATGTGGGAATTGTGTAGAGTTACAGATCAACAGTCTATGACAGTTAACATGTGTCGGCTGTTTACAGTGTTTATGTTAAAATAACTTCTGACATTGTCTATAACTCAAGACTTTTCATGAGCTGTTGTGTGTGTTCTGTCATTATATTCACTGCATTTCGTTAGGAAAGCAGACTTTAATTCTTATTGTTTATGGTGATGTCAAGATATGTGGTTGGTATTCTAATGCTAAATATACACAATAATTCACACACACACTCTCACACACATTTACACACACACTTTCACATACACTCACTGTCTAAGACATAAAATGAGTTTTGTAAAGACTTTAAAGTGAATCCAGTTTTCCCAGTGTCTTCTCTGTCGGATCTCACAGATATTCTGCTGGATTCAGTGTGTTAGTGTGAGAATCACAGCAGTTAAGAAGGATTACACTGAATTCTGAGGAGGGTTTTCATGGTCAATACTGTTGTTATATAATGGCGGGTGTGTGTGTTTCTGTCAGAGAGCTGCAGCAGATGATGAGGTCGTGTACGCAGGTATCGTCACGAGACGATGATCAAACTCTCTGATGATCAGTTGACCAGCAAGATGTTCATCTGTCAGGCAGCTTCACCATTTAATTCTGTTGGTGAACATCACTTACACTAGCTGGTCCAGCAGTCTGAGCAGCACTAAACCAGTAACTGTCCAGTTTACACCAGTCTGGACATTCATGTTGCCTGTTTTGTGCTGGTGTATTTTAGCAGGTTTAAATCTGTCCTGTGTTTGTTTCTACAATCTTTACTGTTTCATGTAGATGTTCTCTACATGTGATTGTTTTTAATGTGACCAGCATTGTCACTCATTTACTCACCTCATCAGTCCCTGCATTTAATCACCTCACTTCTCTTTCTGTCCAGCCTTGAACAAAGATACAGAGCCAGCTTGATGGTTTCCATATGAGTTAATTATCTGTGCCAATGGTTCTTCTGTGACTTCCATTGTGCTGCCAAATGGTTCCCATCTGTGCGTCTCCTCAGATTTACTCACCAGAACTCCTTCCCAGTATTCATTCAGCAGAGGCATTTGCTCCCATTACCATCCTGTCCATCTGTGAGAGACACTTTATCAATATCTGCATCATTTACAACCTGCCACGTATCTTCTCACTGCTGCTTGTCTGAACTTTGTTCACTTTGAGTTAATCTTCCCCCTGTTTTTTGAGGTGTATTTCCTGACAGAAACACAGAGACTGTGAGACATAACGGCCATCATCATGATCTCATACTGAACAAGAGATCCTCCACAAACTGTGAGCACACAATTCTACAGGAAGTTATTATGTCTGTCATGAAATCACATTTATTCTCTGGCCTCTTTCTTGTGTTTGCTCTTGTGATTCAGGTTTTAGCTGTAGCTTCATGTTCCTCACTGTTCTGTTTTTACTCTGTTAATCTTGAAGATTAAAACACTTCTAAACACTTGTATATGATTTCAGTCAACCTTTAAACGTTATTTGTCATTGGGGCAGTAAACAGTAAAGTTTTGTTTAACAGGAAGTAAGTGTGTGTGTGTGTGTGTGTGTGTGTGTGTGTGTGTGTGTGTGTGTGTGTGTGTGTGTGTGTGCGGTTGATGTTAACAGGACAGGAAGAAGCCCTGAACCCACACACTGCATATAACACACACACTATACACACACACACACACACACACAGACTGCATATAACACACACACTATACACACACACACACACACACACACACTGTCTGTCCGTCCATCAGAACTAAACCACATTTCTTTCTAGATCTGAAGATTTCAGGTCAGTTTCTCTCTGACTCACTGAGTTTAATACTCACTTTAACTTACATTCAGTGTCAGAGTAACATCATTCCTCCAGATCAGACTGTTCTGCTGACACGTTGCTCAGGGCTGTTTCTTGTCTCTTGCTGACAGCTCTTGTTGTGGCAGCAGGACATCTTCAGTATTTTTACTTGTTAACCACAAGTTTCTGCGAATGTTCTTCTGCGCCTCCGACGTCATTTTTCCAACCCCAAGAGGACAGACGCCTCAGAGCGGAGGTGACTGAGAAACGCATTAAACTTACGGCATCCTTTACGTTGCAAACACGTTTACACTGAGATATAAACATATTACAATATATATATATATATATACATCTACAGAAGAAAGTCAGCTGTGTTATATAACAGGACAACACAGACACGGTCACGATAAGTTACGTCACTCACTAGCAGAGATCTACAAACCTCAGTTAAGATCAGATAGTGGACAGATGAAACCTCAAAACATCAGCAACAGTCTGATGATCTGAAGCTTTATCACTGCAGCATCTCAGAGCTGATGAAGATGTCCTGTGCGTTTGTTTTGTGCTGTCTGCTCTCTGTACACATAATGGGTAAGTTATGTTTTAATTGTCATGTCCTACACGTTACAGGACACAAACAGTGACGGATTAAAAGTGAAAAGATTATTTAGATGTTTATTGTATTTTGGGTGGAGGATCTGTGTGGATCTTCTGCTTGTGTCTATCAGTGTTAAACAGTGAAAGATTCTGGATGTTATTTATGAAAGTTGCTCTCAGTTCCTGTCAGACTGTCAAATGTTCCTCCAGCTTCACCATCATCATGAAAAGACCTTCAGACCTTCATTCAGAGCATCAGCAGATAAATGTATCTGGGGATCCTCGGCTGAGGAACATCTCATCACCGTGTTTGTTCAGGAATCTGTTGTTTTTGGTTGTTTTTTATTAGCTGCTGCAACTAGAACTTCTTGTTTTTTAGCATGAAAATTTTTTCAGACTTTCAAACTGTTAATTGTAAACCTAATAAACCATTTAAATAGTTCAAGTGTGATTTAATTGTATTAAATATTATTTTTAAGTATGAATTTAGTAACAGCTAGATAGAAATTAACCTTAGCAATAAAAAAAATCAATATTACAGAAAAATAAAAATAATATTTCTACACAGTGTGTTTATAAACGTCTGTTTTTGTTGATATCGTCAGTTGCTTTTATTTTTGGTGAAAAGTGTCTTTACAGGAATTTGGTTACAACACAACATCTTATTAAAGATTTAAATGAAGCAGTATAAAGTTGATTTAATGTGTGTGTGTGTGTTGTGCAGGTGTGTGTGGTGACACAGGTGAAGTGAAGACAGTGTCAGTGATGGAGGGAGAATCTGTCACTTTACACACCGATGTTACTCACATACAGACAGATGATGTGATGTGGTGGAGGTTTGGACCTCAAGAAACTCTCATAGCTGAAATCAACGTCAAGTTTCAAAGCTTCTTCACATATGATGGTGATGATGGAAGATTCAGAGACAGACTGAAGCTGGACTATCAGACTGGATCTCTCACCATCACAAACATCAGATCTGATCACTCTGGAGTTTATAAACTACAGATCATCAGTAACAGGGTCTTATCCAAAATAATCAGTGTTACTGTCTATGGTGAGAAATCTACATTTGCTTTACTTCCTGTTGATGTTATTTTGTCACTGTTACCACAGTTAATAATACACATTTTTATTGTAATTGCACTAGTAATATTTGTACACTCATTTGAACACAGTAAAGCAGCTCTTTAGTTTACTGTTGTACATGTTGTGTAAAATCCTTCAGCTCGTCTTCCTGTTCCTGCCATCAGAAGATTCTGCCCACAAACTGCTTCACCAGCAGAAACGGAAAACTCACTTTGTTCTGTGCTGTGTTCAGTGATGAATGTGACACATGTGACTCTCTCCTGGTACAAAGGAAACAGTTTATTCTCCAGCATCAGTGTGTCTGATCTCAACATCAGACTCTCTCTACCTCTGGAGGTGGAATATCAGGATACAAACACATACAGCTGTGTGGTGAAGAATCCAGTCAGTAACCAGACTCAACATCTCCACATCACTGATGTGTGTCAGCCGTGTTCAGGTGAGTCACAATTATTGTTTAATATATATATTATTAATATATATATACGATATTGTGTAAAATTGTACAATTGTAAAATAAAGATGATATTTTAACAGAAATTTTAAAATAGGTTAAATTAAACTTTCAGTTACGTAAATACATTGAAGGTTTTCATAACATTTCAGTTGTGACTCTGTAGTGGTGATACATGTTTAGATCAGATCTCTGAGATTTATCCTCATAATTGAGGATTCATGTAAAATCAGACAGTCATACTTCACGTCAGTGTAAAAGGACACTGCACTTTCTGTTTCCAAACATTTCTGTGTGAAATAAGTAAATATTGTGTAACCCTGTTTTTTTATAATTAGATAGTATAATACCAAATGTACACCTCAAAAATGTTTTTTTTGGGGAAATTTTGTATGATGTGTAAGTTCACAATTCTTAAGATTTGCTTAAAGAGATCTGAGTGTGTCCAATGCTGAAGAATATTATAACAATGTAAGTGACTTTTCATAGAAGAAAATCACAAATAACATCTTAATGAAATCATCCACAATCATTTGACTCTTACTGTGTGTGAACAATTGACTCGTCGGTCTTTATTTTAATTCAGCAGTTGTAGGAGAAACATCTGAGATAAAGTTCATGCTTATGTGAAACTTAACTGAGAACTCCCTTCATTCTCTATAAATCTGAACAAACAGAAACATTGTTCTCTTTTAATCTGATTTGATACTTACAAAGTTGTACAATCATTGGTTTAAGAGAATATACAGTGTCATATTGTTTCTCACTACTAACTGCTTATGCAAATATTGAGACAACAAAACCTTGAATTCTGATCTGGTCGTTGTGATTATTAATTGGACTTAAAATCATTTTCATCCTGTTACATATTTTCAGCTGGTCTGCCTGTTCCTGTCATCTCCAGAGTCTCTCCACAATGTTCTTCATCATCAGAAAGATCTTCAAACTGTGTGTTAGTGTGTTCAGTGATGAATGTGACACATGTGACTCTCTCCTGGTACAAAGGAAACAGTTTATTCTCCAGCATCAGTGTGTCTGATCTCAACATCAGACTCTCTCTACCTCTGGAGGTGGAATATCAGGATAACAGCACATACAGCTGTGTGGTGAAGAATCCAGTCAGTAACCAGACTCAACATCTCAACATCACTGATGTGTGTCAGCCGTGTTCAGGTACAGCAGATGTGGTATAATATTCTGGTGTTTTTTTAATTGAAGTGATTGTATGTGTTATTAAATGTTAAAGTGGATTTGACTGGAAAGAAATAGAAAACTGAAATGAAATTCACTGTATAAAATATCTGTTTCCCTCTCAGATCTTCAGCTGCTATAATGAAACACTATAATGAAACACTATAATGAAACACTATAATGAAACACTATAATGAAACACTGTAATGAAACACTATAATGAAACACTGTAATGAAACACTATAATGAAACACTGTAATGAAACACTATAATGAAACACTGTAATGAAACACTATAATGAAACACTGTAATGAAACACTGTAATGAAACACCGTAATGAAACACCGTAATGAAACACCGTAATGAAACACTATAATGAAACACTGTAATGAAACACTATAATGAAACACTGTAATGAAACACCGTAATGAAACACTATAATGAAACACTGTAATGAAACACTATAATGAAACACTATAATGAAACACTGTAATGAAACACTGTAATGAAACACTGTAATGAAACACTGTAATGAAACACTGTAATGAAACACTGATAATGAAACACTGTAATGAAACACTATAATGAAACACTATAATGAAACACTGTAATGAAACACTGTAATGAAACACTATAATAAAACACTGTAATGAAACACTGTAATGAAACACTGTAATGAAACACCGTAATGAAACACTGTAATGAAACACCGTAATGAAACACTGTAATGAAACACTGTAATGAAACACTGTAATGAAACACCGTAATGAAACACCATAATGAAACACCGTAATGAAACACCGTAATGAAACACTAATGAAACACCGTAATGAAACACCGTAATGAAACACCGTAATGAAACACCGTAATGAAACACTGTAATGAAACACTGTAATGAAACACTGTAATGATGTTTTTCACTGTCGTTTTTCACTGTTTCCCCTCAGGCCGTATCCACTGTTGTGGTTTTACTGAAGCTGTGATCCGATTGGTCGCCTCAGGTTTGGTGGGCGTGGCCACTGTTGCCATTCTAGTTTATGACGTCAGATCTAGAAGAGGTCAACTGCAGAGAGATCAGGCACGTCCATCATATCAGGACACGAGTGGATGCTGATGTTCAGCTGTTTAACCTGCTTTATCACTGTTCTGCCTGAAATGTGTGAAAATCATGTAGTGACGCCTGCTGTTTCACCTCAATCATATTTGAATTAAATGTCTTTACATTTCTTAAATAAACTCTTATACATCTTGCAGTTCCACGTCTCCATGTTATTCAGATCATTTTCAGTTTATTTTTTTTTAATTGTGTTTCATATTTTAATCTTCACTTATAAGTGAAAAACAAAACATAGGCTAAGCAGCATACAACATTCGAATAAGATTATTCATTTTTATACAATAATCCAAAAAATTAAGTTATTTCAAGATAATATTAATGTGTTTTATTTATATTTGCAATCTTGGCAAAAAAGGGTCATAGAGCAGCTTACAGCAGTTCTGTCAAAAACCAGCAGATGGCGATATGATCGGTTAGGAAAACAGAAATAGTGAATAAACAGTAAAAAAAAGTGAATAAAGACGCAGAGCTCGTTCAGGCGCATCAATATTTCTCTGTTTATTGAAGTGAGGCACTACAGTGCTGTCATGAGTGTTTCTCAACACTGGTCCTGGACCACATCCAACATCTCAGCTTTTACAAGTTTATCAAGCCAATCATTTAATTCAGGTAGCAAAATGTGAACTGTTGGTGCCTCCAGGAAGAGGGTTGTAAAAGTAGAGAAATCTTTGATTTTTACAATGAATCACATGATGAATAAGACATTGATTCTCTCAGATCAGTTTAATGGCTTTTATACGATAGCTTTTATGCTTGGATCACATGCTGATATCTTCTGCTGCTGGATATCTGATGATTATAGCTGGACTGGAGATGTTCTGGATCTGCAGGAAACACAGAAAAACTGGTTAACTTTCATAACAGTTATACATTTATACAAATACAATGTAAGGGTTTTGTTTCTGAAGGGTTTTAGTTGTTAAAGTGCACAGAAAACAAATTCCTGGTATGTATTCTGTTATTCTTGGTAATGTAAAAACTGAGTTTGAGATCATAACTGGTTTCAGAAAATGGTTACAGGAGGTACTGACGTACTGATATACAGTTTGAACTGTTTAGAAACACACTGTTCTTGAAGCTGGATAAAAGTGTCTGTTAAATAACTACATTTATGTAAACAATCTCTGCACAACCTAATTCACAGCCAGTATAGAGTAGATGCCATGTGGCATGATCATATTTGTAGGTCTGATTACAGCAGTTTTAAACTTTAAAACTGAGATAGTGAGCTAGTGAGATAGTGGACCATCTCTACAAATGAGATGGTCCACTATCTCATTTATAGACATAGTGGACCATCCAGTCAATATTGCTTTAAAATCATTTTGTTTTCAATTAAGGAGAGCAACTGTTTTTGAATTGTGAACAGAGAGAATATTAGAGATATACACTGAGATATTTCAGACAAGAATACCATTGGATCCAAACAGACAAAGCACTAGTACTAAACCTTTGTTGTAGAATGACATAGAATAGATATTTTACTTAAAATCTAGTCTTTACTGTTTTGGAATGCAATACATAGACTATGGAGGAAATATAGTTGTGTATGACCCACATCACACAAAATGCTCATCCCATGTTTCCTGAAAGGAAGCATGCACACAGAGAATAACAAAGGACCAAAGACCAAGCCTTGTGGCACGCCAAATTCTTCCTTTGTTAGGTCTGACAGCTCTTCATTTACACAAACAGGGTAGTGATCTGACAGATAGTATCTTATCTTAAGCAGGTCAGCACCTGCAGTTCAGTCAGTTCCCTCAAAGGAATGCTATGGTCTGTGGGGTCAGAGGCAGAGCCATGGTCTTGTAATACTAGTACTAGTGGTACAGTCCCAAGTGGGAAGTAAAACAAGTAATTTGTTAATCTGACAATGCAGTATATTTACTGTGGTGGAGCTTTAACTTA
Source organism: Chromobotia macracanthus (assembly GCA_036877525.1). Lineage (NCBI taxonomy): Eukaryota > Metazoa > Chordata > Actinopteri > Cypriniformes > Botiidae > Chromobotia > Chromobotia macracanthus. The sequence continues at coordinate 558,874 of JAZGTH010000033.1, read as the reverse complement.
ACTGTTTTAAAAGAACACAGTTTGTTTGTTGTAAAGAGTTGAATTGTGGAGTTTAGACAGTTTCTTCTCTCAAATTGTGTCTTGAAAAAGATTTGAAATACATAAATTACTTCATAATTAAGACCTGAGTGCTTTGTAAGAAGTTTAAAACTGCAGTTTAAAGTTTCCTGGCTCTGAAATGTTTTCATGGAGTTGACTGGACTTTATTTATTGTTTTTTACAGTCGGTGTGACCTCTAGGCCTCTCTGGGGTCCAGATCTCGCCGCTGAAGCGCTTTCGTAGTGGAGGTGTTGTGTGCGCATGTGCGGGTCTTAAACGGTAGGTGGCGATGTGAGCCGCTCATCCCGTGTCACGTTACCTGCAGACGGAAGATTCAGCCATTTCGAGCGACGTGTTCGGCGCTTCATCTCTGCTTTTAACAGCTAGAAACGGCGATCGCTTTACAAAACAAACCTCACGGAAATCTCGGTCGAGGTCACATTTTTGTCAGGGTTTATCGGCCCTAATTCCGTTTGTATTAATTGTGGTTATTAAAAGTGGGTGCGGCTCAGAAGCGACGACACAGATTCATACGGACATTTACAGCCACAATTTTCATCTTTCTCAAATGCAGAATTTTTTCAACCGCACAATCAATATGAGGAGCCCGTATCTGCTCGTCTGGTTACTCGTGCACGGTAAGTGGCGCGTTCATATTAATACTTTCGATTTGACTTAATAGAACCGGAAATGAATCGCGAATTTGTGTGTAAATGTTCAATATTACTGCGGCATCGTAACCCGTCCAGCGGGCTTGTGTTCAGCGGTCAAGTTCAGGCCTGGCGATCATTCTCTGTGAATATCGGTGAATTCATGTCGGGAAGAAAAGACGGTGTTGTCTGATCGCGATCTGATCACATTTATTTCAGTGACATTTTCTCGTTAACCTTCCGGACACTGATGGGCCTTGTGTGCGGTTACCTGATGTCCTCATGATGCATCTTTATGATGCATCTTTATGATGTTTTCAGTATTTTCAGTATGTGTTTTCAGTTTTTATGTTTTCAGTATTTTCAGTATGTGTTTTCAGTTTTTATGATGTTTTCAGTATTTTCAGTATGTTTCAGTGTAGAAACAGTGTTAAGAGACTCGCTCGTGTCGAACTGTAGCGTCATCAGGAGCTGCTGCAGTTTCACTTTATGAGCACCATGTTGTCCTCGTACCGGTACTGTGACCGAAGGCCCCGGACCGGTACTGTGACCGAAGTCCCCGTACCGGTACTGTGACCGAAGGCCCCGGACCGGTACTGTGACCGAAGGCCCCGTACCGGTACTGTGACCGAAGGCCCCGTACCGGTACTGTGACCGAAGGCCCCGGACCGGTACTGTGACCGAAGTCCCGCATCGGTACTGTGACCAAGTCCCGGACCGGTACTGTGACCGAAGTCCCCGTACCGGTACTGTGACCGAAGTCCCCGTACCGGTACTGTGACCGAAGGCCCCGGACCGGTACTGTGACCGAAGGCCCCGGACCGGTTCTGTAACTGTTCTGTACTGTGACCGAAGGCCCCGGACCGGTTCTGTAACTGTTCTGTACTGTAAACGAAGGCCCCGGACCGGTTCTGTAACTGTTCTGTACTGTGACCGAAGGCCCCGGACCGGTTCTGTAACTGTTCTGTACTGTAAACGAAGGCCCCGGACCGGTTCTGTAACTGTTCTGTACTGTAAACTAAGTCCCCGGACCGTTCTGTAAGTGAAGTCCCGGACGGTTTGTAATGAAGTCGTTTTAACTTTCTTACTGGACCGAAGGCCCGGACCGGTTTGTAATGTTCTGTACTGTAAACGAAGGCCCCGGACCGGTTCTGTAACTGTTCTGTACTTAAATAAGTCCCGGACTTCTTAAGTGAAGTCCGAGGTTGTAAGTGAAGTCCCCGGACCGGTTCTGTAACTGTTCTGTACTGTGACCGAAGGCCCCGGACCGGTTCTGTAACTGTTCTGTACTGTAAACGAAGGCCCCGGACCGGTTCTGTAACTGTTCTGTACTGTAAACTAAGTCCCCGGACCGGTTCTGTAAGTGAAGTCCCCGGACCGGTTCTGTAAGTGAAGTCCCCGGACCGGTTCTGTAAGTGAAGTCCCCGGACTTCAGGTGTCGCTGGATGTTGTGTTACATGCAGTGGAGAGCTGTAGCTTTCACTCAGCTGCATGTTGTGAGACAGAAATATCTACAAACACTGTTAAAAGATTCTGTTACTGTGTAATAGTTCTGCTAGTAGAAACAATTGTTTAATAAACAACAATTACTTACAGTCTGTATAATGTTCAACACTGCAATAATTATAACGCTAAATACGCATTATTAACAGCACATGTGATTTCTAGAGAAACGCTGCCATGCCTTATATTGAGGGCGAATGTCTGCAGTGTGTTACATTGAGGGCGAGTTTGTAGTGTGTTACATTGAGGGCGAGTTTGTAGTGTGTTACATTGAGGGCGAATGTCTGCAGTGTGTTACATTGAGGGCGAATGTCTGCAGTGTGTTACATTGAGGGCGAGTTTGTAGTGTGTTACATTGAGGGCGGATGTCCGCAGTGTGTTACATCGAGGGCGGATGTCCACAGTGTGTTACATCGAGGGCGGATGTCCGCAGTGTGTTACATCGAGGGCGGATGTCCGCAGTGTGTTACATCGAGGGCGGATGTCCGCAGTGTGTTACATCGAGGGCGGATGTCTGAGCTGTGATGTTTATAATATTTTGAAGTGGTTCTGTCAGTGGTCATTTCTAGCATGGGTCTGCAGTACTTTCATCACAAAGCTCCCAGCATGCACTTCACTTCTCTACTGCTCATCTCTGACTAGAACACACAGATGACTTCATCCTGCAGTGCATTTGAAGTAGAGACCTCTCACTCCTAAAGCACAAAGCTTATTACTAGACCAACAATTCATGACTGAGTGAGCTACGAACAGAAATATCTTTCCAGTAATTCACAAATAGAGGGATAAAGCTGTCCAAAACTATAAAACTGATAAAACTGAAAAACTGCAATACACCACCCACAGTACATACTGCAGTACTGTCATGGCGTACCAAACAGCTCCTGACCCAGCCCTAACCCAATGTTGAGAGTGACCTCACTTCACCTTATGTCACAAAAAGAAGTGTTCTTCCCTGACATGGGATTACTAATTGATTAATAATAGTAATTAGTTAATTTTTAACACCTAATATTGTATCTAAATATTTTATACCAGGGCCTGAAATTCAGCACCAGATCAATCTCTCTCTCTCTCTCCTCTCTCTCCCTCCCTCTCTCTCTCTCTCCCTCCCTCCCTCCCTCCCTCTTCATGCACGTGTAGGAATCTGCTTGTAGTAAGGAAGTGTGTTCTTTATTTCTGAACATAGATTCATACATAGATTGATAGTTTAAAAGTTTCTGCACTTTAAGGGAGTTGAGACAAAATAATCAGTATTTCAAATCAATGAAGCGCATATATAGTGCATTTGTCATGTTCATACTTTACACATATTGTTTGTCTTTAATATACTGTATATATGATGTACCTCAGAAGATAACTGTTTTAGAAACAAGGTTCTCTCTATTATATTAATATCTTTAGTGTATTTTCACAACTTTAAAATGTCCATATTTAACACAACTATGGTGAGAATTGACATGGCCCTCGACAAAGTAAGTTTAACTAACTGCAAAGTAGTTTTGAATGACATATTCCTGCGCTGCAGGACTCTTTTGGAGCTGCAGGACTCTTTTGGAGTGGTGCTACACCTGAAGCGCATTAGACATAAATACCTGGCGTGTCTGAACATGAGTGAAACTGAACTAGCATCATCGACCACAACCAAAAATCTGCACCTATCCTAAACCACCAAACTGCAGAACACAGTGTGTGAACACAGTAACATACTGTACCCTTTCAAAACGTTCGAAAGCTTTTCTTTTATTGTAACATGCATGATGAAGAATTACAGTAAAGATAATCTAGTCTTGAATCGATAATGTTTCTCATTGACTTTATGATCAAACAGTTCCCATAACAGCTGAAATTCGATTCATTCTTGTAGTCCTTTTACACTTCTGCCAGGGTCACAAGTGTCTCTGTGAATCTCTGGAGAAAAGACCAGAATGAAAGAGTCTTTTCTTCACTGCTGGAGAATCTGAGATCTTTCCCTCTCTTTCCTGCTTGGACATGAAATTCCCTTCATTCCTCAACAGAGCAGAAGACTGATCTACAGAGTTCTGTTTTAAAAGCAGACAACTGTAAAATGGTTCACAAGAATTGCTGGTCTACCAAATATTTAAAAGGACAGTGTAATATTGTGATATTGGTACTTGGTTATTGCACCATTTAGGAATGCACGGATAAGGTTTCCTAAACACAGTACAATAATTTCTTGAGGACATGCAGTATGACTGTTTAATACAGGGCTTCACCACCATGTGTAATGACCACATATATGTGCATATTAAGGAAAACAGTTTTGGCAGTAGTTTCAGTTAATACTGTGACGTGTGTGAGCGTCAAAAGATATTAAAAGAACATTATAGAAATGAAATCTTTCTCTCATTTGCGCCATAGAAACTGTTATTCATTCACACTTTCTGACTTACTGTAATTATTTACTGCATCATTCATTACTCAGTCATTGCTGTTGTTTATAACCCTGATAGTGGGATTGTTTATTTCATTTCATTTTCATGCATGTAGGATTTCTGACACTCAGAAACATATTCATTAGCAGTAAACATATTTCTCAACCCAGTATGCCCGTGAGAATGCATTACTTTCTATTAACATTATATTGCTTTAAAGCTGATGTTTAAAATGTACCTTTATTTATTGAGTTAAATCATATAAACATGGACGATGTAATTTATGGTCATATCATCGCATCCAGTAATTTTACAACTACTCTGAGTATCACGAATCATGATAACAGTTTCTAACTGTAATGTCGTCCTATTATCTACTGATATAATCGTGTCTTAGTTTTACACATTAATAAATTCATACATAAAGCAAAGACGTCATGTCTACCCGTTACTTTTTTCAGCGCTGTTGAGGACGGACCAATCAGAGTCGTTGCGATCGTTTGGACATCGTTTGGTTGAATAGTTCGTGCGGGGCGGGTTTCATTTGTTTCTCGGGTAGCGGTCTGTCTTCATGACAAACTGAAGTATTGATGCTCTCCGGTGTGTAACGTTTGTAACGGGACTGAACGGAGAGTTGCGTGTCCGCGCAGCGCCGCCTGGCGGCGTTACGTGTATAAAATAACATGAACCGCCCAAACGACGAATAAACGCGAGAAATCAGTCCGCCTCACTGCGGTGTTCACTACACTGAACAGTCAACACTTACTATCGGATCTGTGGCGTTTGACACGACTAACCTCTTCAGTCTGAGGGAAGATTTTCTTACCCGTTCAGTTTGGTGAATATCCGGCACTGAAACGTCTTCAGACTCGAGCCCAAACCTCCACTTAACGTATAGATCTATAGCCACATTTCATATGCCAACATACATGCATTACATCAGTGTGTAGACGGTTCCGTGAGCGCCACACGGACCGTCAGGACGTCACTTCTTCGTCTTGTAAGAAATCCTCGTGATTTTACAGTGTGAGCGCCAGTAAATCATAATCCAGTTTCAGTTTAATTCGTTGTCACGCAGTTGCTCGCGAGTTTCCGCATTCTTCCCACAATCTCGCGAGATTTCATTTTCAATTCTAGTATCAAACTATTTTACAGTATTAGATCATGCACTGTTTCTAAATGTTAACACGTTATGACCTTTTCAATTAACAGCCCCTAATATGTAACATGAAGTTAACTTCCTGTGACTGATATGAATAATTTTATCATTTGAAATGCAGATCTCTGAATATGTGGGTATTATGTGGGTATTATGGAGACTGTTATCTGAGTGCGTTTGCATGTTTCTGTTTGTCCTGCAGGTGTGTCTGGTACTGCAGCAGATGAGATGGTAACACTAGAAGTGATGGAGGGAGATTCTGTCACTCTAGACACTTGTGTTATCAAAATACAGTCAGATGATGAGATGGAGTGGAAGTTCAGCCCCACTGGTGACATTATAGCCCAGATCAAGGGTAATAATGTTGAACTGTATGACACCAATGATGGGAGATTTGGAGACCGACTACAGCTGAACAGTCAGACTGGAGATCTGACCATTAGGAACACCAGAATCAAACATTCTGGACTTTATGAGCTGAAGGTCCTCAACAGAACACATACTGTACGCAAGAGGTTTGATGTTACTATTCTTGGTGAGTCTTTTAATATAGATTCCATCTCAGTGGGTTATTGTGATGCATCGAAGCAAACGCTGCTATTATCTACATTTGTGTTTACATTTTTACATTTGGCAGATGCTTTTATCCAAAGAGTCTTACAGTGCATTCAAGGTATAGAGTTTATCAGTACAAGTGTTCCCCTACAAATCAAACCTACAACCTCTGCGCTGCTAACACAAAACTCTAGCAGTTGAGCTACAGGATCTGCACAGAAAACTGTCGGAATGACCTTTTGATATATAATAAAAAATAATTGATGTACCTTTTAACTTATTCCTTTTCAGGGGTAATTAAGTCAATTTAAATTAAAAGTGCAAAGATGTTCGTTATATTAACGTGTGTTTTCAGATGTGATTCCTAAGAAAGTGTTGGCGACGGAGGGGGATTCTGTCACTTTACCTCATGACATCACTGACATACAGAAATATGATTGGATCAAATGGATGTTTGGAAAAAGACTCATAGCTGAAATCAACAAACAGAAGAGTGGGAGCCCATCATATGATAGACATGTACTGGAGGACAAATACAGTGGCAGACTGCAGCTGGATGATCAGACTGGATTTCTCACCATCGCTGATGTCAGAACCTCAGACTCTGGACTCTATCATCTGCAGGCGACTCTCACTAATCACGCTACCAAATTCAGGACACTTCGTCTTACAGTGAGCGGTGAGAAGATCAAGCCTTCAGTGTGTTCACTCATCTACTTAATCAGTGACGTGAGACGTCTCTCACTGCACTAATGACTGTCTCTCAATCTCTTTTAGCACCAGGTCTGTCCTCAGTTTATATTCTGCTGATATGTGTTATTGTCCTGCTCGTGGCCGGTGGGATTTTCGGTGGGATTTTCTGTTACCGCAAGAGCTTCAAACAATCAACACACACAGGCAAGTCTAACTACAGGTAATAAAACGACCAGAAATGTTTTTAAGTCCTATCTGAGTGACTTAAACTTATGAGTGAGTCTGTTCTGTGGTTACCAACACCGTGCCAACTTCATGAAAAGAAAAACATCTTATAGCATTAACAAACAGAACTGAAATACAATCAATACAGATAAATAAAAAGTGATCTGATGAATACTAATAATCCAGTAGGGTCTGTTAACAAGAGCCCTGTACTCATGTTTCTCTAGTTGTGCTTTTGGTTTTGCTGCTGGTTGTTGAGTAACAATGGGCCAGTTAAAGAGTTTAGGAATAGATTTGAATGAGTAGTGTCAATTAGTTCAGACTGTGAAACAGGTTTGAACACTAAGTACAGGATGTTTTACACCAGATTTCATTCATAGGAAGATTTGTGAGCTAATGAAGAAAATCCCTCTATAGGTCAAACATTATGTACTGGATCTTTCTCATTCATAGAAGACTGTTGTGTTGATTGTCCCTCTTGTGCTGAATCTTTTCAGAATATTTCTCTGACCTCCTGGATCTTCATCACAGCTGCTTTAACACATCTGTGACTCATTTTGTTTTCTTGCAGCAGCCAGAGAGCCTCTAAATCAGCTGTAGATTAGAGCCACAGCATCACTCTGAACATTCACCTGCGTGCTGCTGTCCCATGTGAAGAACTGAAGAGCTTCTTTCATTGTTTATGAAATGTTTACAGATCAGTGATCAATGTTTGATTTGAATGTTTTTTTTAAATACAGGATTTCTGTTGTTTGACTCTGTATCTGTCATGTTGTGGGGCTTTCAGGATCTTGTGTTGAATCTCATATGAAGATTAAGATATAATCTCTTTATGAACAGCTGTTGCTCTGATGATGTACTGTATGTCTGTGGATGTCATCTGAAAGCTGGTGAATGTGCATGTTGTCTTGAGAGAGATGATGTTAAAGGTGACACCACACTTTCCTCTTATGGAGAAGATTCTAGAGATACAGTGATGATCGATCGGCACATATCTGCTCTATATAAAATCACCATACAATCTGCTGTTGCTTTTGTATTCAAATATATACACACACACTTGTGCCCTTTGGTGGAAAACGGTGAACAGGTTTGTTTATTCATTTATTTTACATTTATGCATTTGGTGGATGCTTTTATGTCAAGCCTCTTACACTACATTGAGGGTCTGCATTTTGTCAGTGTGTTTCCTGGGAATCAAACCCACAACCTTTGCGCTGTTAACACAATGCTGTAGCAGCTGAGCTCCAGGGACATTATTCTGTCAGTTATGTTTGCTCATCATCCTACTTGTCTTCATTTATGTGAAATGGTTTTATATCGCTGTAATTCAGATGTAAAATATAGGGAATGTATTGTAAAAAAAAAACCTTTTTGTTTTATGTGTATAAGTCTTTTTTTTACATGCCTCTGTGATTTAAAATCAGCTGTAACTTAAACTCTCTGCTGTTTATTGGTTATTTTATGGAATAAAAAGACCATCAGGAAAAACTACACAGCAACTGTAACTTAACATGATTTAACTCTAAATAAATGTGGCCTTGTGTGACAAAAGCCTCATACATAGATCATTGTTCTCATCTTCTTATTCTGCCTTTTGCTTCTCTTTAGTTGTGTGTTGTTAAAATGTTCTCAGAATGTAAATGGGAAACATGGTGAACATTCAGACACGGATCAGACGCAGATGATTGACTGCTGGTGAAGACGATCGCTCGCTGTGTGGCGCTGTGAGGAGCCCGGGCAGAAGATCACACCTCCGCGTCAACCTGCCGTTCACCTGGACTTCCTCAACACCGATCTCCTCCAGCAGATATCACAGATGAGGTCCTGAGGGGGCCTGAATGTCTCTGACTTCAAGTCTCTTCAGTCCGCGTACAGTCTGTTTCTGTCCGTCAGTCTGGGCGCGGCCAGAGACGAGTCCGATCACAACAGACTCGGTCCGATCACAACAGACTCGGTCCGATCAGCAGCAGGATGAGGAACACACAGCTTCTCTTTCTGCTCTTTGTCGACAGTAAGTTGAACGTTTCTTGTAAACACTCTCGGGTCATGTAAAGCAGATCGTGTGAACGCATGAGATTTTAATCGATGTGAAGCGGCGCATTTACGCTCTTATTTCACTTTCACACTCGCTTCACATGTGAAGCTCACGACACGTATGAGCGCACGTCTTTTGGGTGTGGACGTCGTGACGTCACAGTGTGGCGGTTCTTGTTCTGAGCGATAGATTTGTGTTTGTATTTGTGTATGAAATGTCATTTATTGAAGCTGTGTGTGTGTGTGTGTGTGTGTGTGTGTGTGTGTGTGTGTGTGTGTGTGTGTGTGTGTGTGTGTGTGTGTGTATGGTGTGTGTGTGTGTATGTATGGTGTGTGTGTGTATATGTATGGTGTGTGTGTGTATATGTATGGTGTGTGTGTGTATATGTATGGTGTGTGTGTATGGTGTGTGTATGGTGTGTGTGTATGGTGTGTGTATGGTGTGTGTGTATGGTGTGTGTGTGTATGGTGTGTATGGTGTGTGTGTGTATGGTGTGTGTGTGTATATGTATGGTGTGTGTTGTATGTGTATGGTGTGTGTGTGTGTGTGTGTGTGTGTGTGTGTGCGGTGTGTGTGTGTGTATGGTGTGTGTGTGTGTGTGTGTATGGTGTGTGTGTGTGTGTGTGTATGGTGTGTGTGTTGGTGTGTGTGTGTGTGTGTGTGTGTATGGTGTGTGTATGGTGTGTGTGTGTATGGTGTGTGTGTGTATATGTATGGTGTGTGTATGGTGTGTGTGTGTATGTGTATGGTGTGTGTGTGTATGTGTATGGTGTGTGTGTGTATGTGTATGGTGTGTGTGTGTATATGTATGGTGTGTGTGTGTGTGTGTGCGTGTGTGTGTGTGTGTGGTGTGTGTGTGTGTGCACGCAGGTGTGTTTGCTGCTGAGGCAGTGAAGATGATGTCGGTGATGGAGGGGGACTCAGTCACTCTGAGCATGTGTGTTAACAGCATTCAGACAGACAGCAGAATACTGTGGACATTCGGGGACTCTCGTGTGGCTGTGATCAACAAGGCCTCACAGAGCTTCACCACATATGAAGATGTTCTTGATGGGACATTCAGAGACAGACTGCAGCTGGATGAGCAGACCGGATCTCTCACCATCAGAAACATGAGGAGAAACCACACTGGACTTTATACAGCGGACGTGATCAGCAGTAAAGCCAGAACATTCACAACATCTTTTAATGTTTCTGTAATGGGTGAGTAGCTCAAGTCGTTGTGAACAGTTCAGAAGCTGATACTAAAGTCATTGATTTATCTGCAACTTTAACTTTCAAAAGTCATCTCAAGAGATTTAGGAGCAAATAAGAGAATAAATGAAACGTGTCAAAAACAACAACAGCATCAATAAACAACAGCATCAAACCCCAACCCTAAAACATAAACTTACAAACCTTCACAAATATTTCTTCATTTTAATAAAATACTGTTTAAGGGTCTTTTGAAGGATTTTTTCTCTTTTTTGCATATTCAACGTGATTGAACATGGTTAAATAAACCATGTTGTTGATTTTTTTACCGTCTTATTCAGAGGTATTAAAAGCAGTTCTTACCTGGTCAACTGTTTTGAGATCAGCTAGATTTAATCCACACTGGGAAGTAGTTTTCAGAATTTAGATTCCATCACAATCATCTTTCTTCTCATTTATTTCCAGTGTTCTCTATTAAATCTCTCTTCATGTTGTGTGTTGAGCTGATTTTCCTTGTCTGGTCTTCAAACGGTCCGGTCTCTCTTCTCAAGATGTGATTGGACATCATACATGCATGAAACATATAGAATATAATACATATATAGAATATAACATATAATACATGGTGAAAACTGTTGTTGTTCTATGTTTGTTTCAAACACCCAGTCAACAGGTAACATTCTCCGAGCGTTAAATAATGTTAGTAGAATCTTTCTTCAACATTATATAACATGTATATATTAGAAACATTATTTTTAAGTTAAGGCAATGTTTTACAAATATCACAGAATAAAAAATCAATAATGTTCTTAAAACCAAGCAATAACATCTAATATAACGTTTAAAAAAGTGGATTTTTTGAATGTTAATAGAACTTTCAAAATAAAATTGTTACTGTTTTGTAACTTAATAGAAACGTTAGGAAAACATTCATACAGCCTAAAACTGTTAGCTGGAAAATGGTTTAAAATTACTGTATTTTTAATTTATACTGAAACGTACTGAGTTTTTGTCTAAACTGCATATAATTGTTTAAACTGCATTTAAAACACATATTATGTGAATATGTTAAGACACTATTTTATTTTTCAATGAAAGGTTTTCTGTTTAAATCTATGTCAACATGCACAAGATTTCTATTGTAACAACTTACCCCATATAGTGTGACAGCAGGCCCTGATGTTGCGTCAGCATGTGCTACATTATCCTGGGCAGTTATGCTGGAGCAATTCAAAGGCTTTATGTAGTCAAAACTTTAAGAAGTATCTGCTAACCTAACCAGCCCCAGTCCCCCTCATGTACTGTACATGAAGATTGTGTATCAGTGTGTGAAACTTTGTTGTTTGTCCTGCAGGTGTGTTTGATCCAGAGTCTGATAAACTGAAGACAGTGTCAGTGATGGAGGGAGAGTCTGTCACTCTACACACTGATGTCACGGTGAAGAGAGATGTTCTGATACTGTGGAAGTTTGAACAGGCTACCAAACACTGCGTGTATAATGTGATCCATCAAATCCCCTGTCACAGTGATGTCACGACCATAGCCAAACTAGATGGAGAAACCCGGGAGATCTCATTAGATGATGGTGAAGGTGAGATATTCACCAACAGGCTGTTTCTGCACCAGCTGACTGGAGATCTGACCATCACAAGAACCAGAACTCAACACACAGGATTTTATTTTCTCCAGATCAGCAGAAACAATGATACGCGATACAGAAAGTTCAGTGTTACTGTCACTGGTGAGTAAATTCATATAATAATTCAATCCCATTTTTATGAATAATATTAATGTTAATAGTGATTATTCATCCTTGTTATTTGGGTATGTAACAAATATGGTTAATTCATATCTTCTAAATATCTTTATTAAATTCAGTAAATGTCATTAAACACAAAAAAGTTTAAAAGGCATCACTAACTAGAGAGACTAAAGCTTCAGAACAGCAGAACAGAACAGCTAATATATGATGTTCTCGCTCTGAACATTTGAGAACCTCTGGCATAGATGAACTTTCATTTATCAAAATAGGAAATTATAGACAGATGAAGCACTGACCTCTGCTGGTGAGATTCTTTGTTTCACAGCTGATATCAACATAAACGCACATCTACAAACAGCATTTTTTAACATTGTTTCTAAAATTCACAGTTCACAAAATTACCTGTCATTTTACTGTTTTAAAAAAATATTTAGGTAAACATTTATATGGTTGCAATAGTATATTTGATTATATATTGCTGTTTACTATATTTTGATTCAGTTATATATGTGCAGGTTTTATTTAGTGCACATGTATTGTTCTGACAGTGCTTATATCTGTTAGATATTGCGTGTGTGTTTCAGTGGTTTCAGAAGCGCAGCAGAGTTCAGTCTGGATGTTCATGTCTGTCGTTCTCCTGCTGGTGATCGTGATCGGCTGTGTGACTGCAGCCGTTATAAGCTGGCGGAACAGGAACAGTGAGTTACAGTTTTTGTTCTGCAGACGTAGTTTAAACTTCAGTTTATGTGTATGCAGAGACTTGTTTTAACAGTGATAACAGTTTTGACTTTTGACCTCTTTTGACTTTTGAGTTTTTGACATCCCTTGTAAACAGAAGATGTTCAGAAGATGTCAGAGGATGTGAACGTTTTACAGTAACAGTCGTGTACAGAAGTGTTTGTAATTATTGTGATTATTATTGAGCAGCTCTGTGTTTCTCTTCACATTCAGTTCTGTTCAGAACAGTGATGTCATGGGCCTGCTGTCAATCAAACAGGACACAAGAACCCGGTAAATGTTTCTTACATTCTTACAGATCATAGTTAATTAGTTATACTGAAAATATACTGAAAATAAATTTTATTTGCATTCTATTTGCTGATTTAACAGATGAAGTGAAGACAGTGTCTAAAGGAGATTCTGTCACTCTAAACACTGATACTGAAATACAGAGAGATGATGTGATACTGTGGAGGTTTAAAAGTAACATCATAGCAAAAATCAACAGAACAGCCAATAAAACTTCATTATATGGGAGATTCAGAGACAGACTGAAGCTGGACTATCAGACTGGATCTCTCACCATCACAAACATCACAACTGATCACTCTGGAGTTTATAAACTACAGATCTTCAAGAACAGAAAGACCAAATACAAGACATTCAAAGTTTGTGTAGGTGGTGAGTAGCTCAGTTTTTATTTATACGTAATTATATACAGATGCAAAGATACAATTAACAAGGTTCTGTATTTTTTAGGTCATATGACCAGTTCCATATAAAATAATGTACAAGTGTACAAAACATAAAAAGATACAACACACACATTCTACACACAAAAGGAAACACATCTGTAATTTCCTCCAAACATTTAAAGAGATTTACACACTGTTGTGCTGTAAGACTTTGAGTCTCAGAGTTTGTGTGTCTGGACATTTAA
>JAZGTH010000033.1:487500-540000 GCA_036877525.1 Chromobotia macracanthus | reverse complement strand
CACATCATCACACCATCAGCATCTCCACATCATCACACCATCAGCATCTCCACATGATCACACCATCAGCATCTCCACATCATCACACCATCAGCATCTCCACAGCATTCCAGCAGCATCTCCACACAATCACATATCCACAACATGACACTAACTTTTCTTAGTCAAGCTATTGCTTAGTTTGTGCTTTGAGGAAAAATCAAGAATTTCTCTTAGGTTCCGGGTTTGGTTTAAAGTTTGTGGAATATTTAATTAGCGTTTATAAAACAGTAGATGTCTAGATCAATGTGTGTGTGTGTTCTGTCAGAAGGACAGCAGTAATGTACTCACTGCTTCAATAATCCCAGAACATCACAGAGTGATTACTGTCACAGCCATCTGTCTGTCTGTCTGTCTGACTGTCTAGAGTTCAGTTAAACTGGTAAATCATAACCAATCATGATAGCATTAACTATACATACACTTATATACATTCACTAACATGTGAATGAAGAACAAGATATTACAGTATTGTATAAAAATACATAACAAAAGTGTCATTGAGGCAGATATCTGTTTCTTTTCCAGCCTCAGTTGTGTCACACCTCACAGTGTCTCACTGCTGCTATGAACTCTGTTCTTCTGTTCTTTAATCTCTCTCTGAAAGTGAATATGGGTCACAGAAACCCTCATTTCTCTCTCTTTGTATCGCTCTCTCTGTATCTCTCTTTCTCCGTCTGTCTCTGGGGAGTGTGTGTCAGATAATATGCAGCAGGGAGGGTCTCACTCAGTGTGTGTGTGTGTTTCTGGGCATGCTCAGATTAGATGCTGAGAGCATCAGATCGCCTGAATCACTCTGACACACAGACACACACACACACATACACACTGATACACTCTCACCTCTACATATTGTGTGACACATGCTGTTAAACATGTAGTAATCATGTGTGTACAGCAACTGTGATGACACCAAACATCACTGCATCCACTAAAATAATCTGAAAACTCATCAAATCTTACTGAACCCTTTATCCAATTCAATAACTGCTCTTTCAGCACTAGAAATGTACATGTAATGTAGATATGTTTATGCCAGCAATAATTACTGCATGCCAAAAATAATTTACCTAGTAACCGCATGTCAAGGCCTTGGGAACCACTCAGAATACCTTAGCAACCACATAGCAGCACACTGACAGCCCCCACAAACATTAAACATCATGCTGGCAAACTGTCTCTCATGTTCAACAGAAAATCACACACTGTTGTTTTTGTCTTATATATCCAGACGGCTGATATTATAAAGGTATAATGTTTAGAAACAGGCTTCAGTTATATTAGGTGACGGTAACCTGACTCGAAGGTAACTGACTGGTTATTAAATGTGATGTGATTTCTCTAATGATCATGTGTTCACTTGTTATTAAATGTAATGTGATTTTTCTTATGACCATGTGTTCATTGATGATTTCATCAGGTTTATCAATGATCAGAATTATGTAACACACCATCACTGCAGCTGAGCTGTAATCAGGTAGAGCTCTGTTGTCGTGGAAACAGGTGATATTTATGATTGCACTGCAGGGTTGTGATTTTACTGCACATGCAGTTCTCGAACAGAACAGACCCGTGTGTGCTAGACTCCTCAGATGTTAAATAATTCATCTGCTCACTGTGGATCAATCACACTCCTCTCTCTGTTAGTCTGCAGTGTGTAAAACTGTCTGTTTGTGAACAGCAGAAACATCTCAGCTTCTGTACACTGACAATGGATGTGTGTGTTGTATAAAGGTTGTGTTGTGTATGTTATATAAAGGTTGTGTTGTGTGTTGTGTAGGATCATGCACTGGGCCCGGCGCATTGAACAAGAAATTGACAGAGTCCTGCAGCACATCAGTGGAGCTCAACAACTGAAGGGGGTAAGACTGAGTTTAAAAGATCTGTGTAAACTTCACTTAAATGAGAAGATATAAAACTCAGTGTAAATCAGTGTAAACTGAGTGTAAATGAGGAAAGATCAGTGGCCTGTTACAAACTTCTGATCATATTGCAGAATAGTTATCTTATGGTTTAAGAGATGTTCAATGATGTTTCAGATCTACAGTGAGAAGAGAAGACAGTTCAGTCTGGTTAGAAATAACCCACGAGACATTGTTGAGAAAGTGGCCACAGACATCGAGAGACTGCTGGCCAGAAAACGCAAAGCACTGGAGGTGAAGACACGCTCATTCACACACACACACACACACATATACACTCACCTACACACACACACAAATATATACACTTACCCACACATATACACTTGCCTACACACACACATATACACTCACACACACACATATATACACTTACCCAGACATATATACTTGCCTGCACACACACCCACTTACCCACACACACTATACACTCACCTACACACACACACACCCACACACACATATATACTTGCCTACACACACACACGCACAAACACACACGCACACACACCCACTTACCCACACACACACATATACACTTGTCTACACACACACACACACTCGCCTACACACACACACATATACACTTACCTACAAACACACACACACAATTGATTTATGGTTGATTTATGGTTTTCGTTAGAAACTGGCGAGTGAAGCAGAACGTCTTCAGAAGGATCATCGCTGGCAGGATGGAATCAAGGTCAGATCACTTTGATTCATGACAACATCACACTGTTTTACATCAGCGTATGTAAATGATTCACTGCTGAATAAACAGTATGACAGAATACACAGACATACACATTCATACACATCCCAAGAGAAGATCATTTTACAGTGTTTCTGTCCTGAGTTTGACAACAGCCCTTAACAGAATGTTGCTATGCAACAGAAACAAGGATCATCTATGTGTGTTGTGCAGTGAAACAAATATCTGTTCAGTGATGAGGTCATAGCTGTGATTTATCACATATAACCTGCAGCTATTGACCAATCAGCATCCAGGACTGGAGCTATGTATCTGTAAAAAGTGAATTCTGCTGGAATTAGAGTTTGTGTAGGACGTTCCTTGGGTATTCAGTCTCCTCAGTTCAGATTGTGTGTCTTGGTTCTGTTTGTGTGTGTTTATTTCAGGAGGAGAATATTGAATATTATAACTCTAAAGCAGAGATGGACTATGTAAGTAAAGTATTTCTCTCCTTGCTTCCCAGTTAAACAAAATCTATACAGGAATTTGACAAATGTAACAGCATTTCTAATACTAGATTCTCTTTATGTTGTGCTCTATATTTCACGTTTACTGTAGAGAGCAGAAACGTGGTATTAAACTAAGATTAATTCTACCTAACCATTCTAAAAACAATGTATGCAATGTAAAACGATTTTCTCCTTTAAGTGCACATATTCATGAAATAGGAATGTGCAAAACTGCCTGTTTTCAAAATCGCCTAATCATCGGTTATTCACGTATCTAGGAGACTAAGCAGTTTTAGTTAAGCTGTGAATAGTTAAGCTGTTTCTGGTTACCCTGATCAGATGTCTTAGGGGCCATTTACATAAGACTCCTCTTGTATTTATAAACAGCTAGATGGAGCTCAGTGAACAGAACACAATGCACGGCTGTCAAGACTCGTTTTTTAAAAGTGTGTCTATTTTTAACCTGACACTGTGTGAAGTTAAAACAACAGCTAGAGAATTCATGACTACATTCAACATTTCTTTTTGGATGCTGGTTGTTAACACATATAAGTAAAGAAACATCTTCACATAAAACATCAGCACATAATAATTCTTCTCTTCAGTTGTAGTAAATCCTTTTTAACTCATTTATATCAGATAAACATCATGTGAAGAACAGAATGTTTGTGTATGAATGATATGTGTAATGTTTACTCTCAACAGGATGGTGAGGACATTGACTCTCAGATGTCACTAAAACTGGAGTTTGTGTACGATCCAAGCTTTAAAAACCACGTGAATTACTCCCACACCGCAGTACAGATCCCAACAGACATCTACAGAGGCGGTGAGGAACCAGAGTCATGCTGTTAGTTCAGTCAGGAGCTCATAATGTCAGAGATTATGAACTGTGCGTGTGTGTCGCAGCTCCTGTGATCCTCAACGAACTGAACTGGACGCAGGCATTAGAAAGAGTTTTCATCGAGAACAGCAGGGAAGACCCATCGCTGCTCTGGCAAGCCTTTGGGAGCGCCACAGGAGTCACGAGATATTACCCAGGTAAACCCCTCACCTGAGTCTGATATTACTCGCATAAACTCTCGTTTTTGTGTGTGTGTGTGTGGTTTGAGGCTGGGACTAGATGTTACTCAGATAAATCTATACAGGCTCTTATATAATGTGTTTCTCTTTTAGCTGCTCCATGGAGAGCTCCAGATAAGATTGACCTTTATGATGTACGGAGGAGACCCTGGTAAACCTCTACTTTAATCTCTCTCTCTCTTTCCCTGAGCTAGTCTAGAGTTATTTGCCTCCCTATATACAGAAAATACATTAACTTCATTCACTCTTCACTAAACTCTGCCATTCCTTGTTATTGTCAGCTTACAACATAATGTGATTTATTTATTTGCAAAAACTGCTTAATAAATACAGGATTTTATACTCTTAATGTTTAAGATTTAGATTTTATTTTTAAAGATTATGCAGCCCTATCATAATGAATTTATCATATAAACAGTGTAAAATATTTGTATTACATATTTACGTAGACTAAAGACTAAAAGACTTGAGAAGTTATCGAATTGAATCAGTCAATCAGTGAGAGCACAAGTTCAGCGAACGTTGTTACTGATGTCAGATCTGACGTCACGCGTACGGTGGAGGAGTCAGTAAAGAAGACAGCAGCTACACTCAACAGAGGCCTCAGTGCACAGATGAAACACTGGTTGTGTTGTGTGATTATGTTGCAGTAGTTTCTAATCATTTTTCTTTCAAATGTGATAAACTGTTATTATTGAGTGAAATGTTGAAGATTATGGTGTTATGAGCTCCTCTTCACTGCTACTGTAACATCTGGAGATTACAGTCTGTGTGTCTGTGTCTTCAGGTATATTCAAGGAGCTTCATCACCTAAAGACATGGTGATACTGGTGGATGTGTGAGTACCTGTGTGTGTATGTGTGTGTGTGTGTAGTGTTATTGGTGTGTATTGAGTGTGTGTCTCTGTACAGGAGTGGCAGTGTTAGTGGACTCACACTGAAGCTTATCAAAGCGTCTGTCACAGAGATGTTGGACACGCTGTCTGATGATGATTATGTCAACGTCGCCAGGGTCTGTACTGCAGCTCTTCATCACCGCACACGTTAGGATGTTGTGAAGTTTAGAAACAAACAATTCTTCCACGTTCCATCATGTAATATAGCTTATTAGTGTAACTGTGGATGGTTTACTGTTGCCAGGCAACTTAGTACATTAAAATAGAACACGCTACCACAGTTGTGTATTTATGTGCATTTTACATTGGGTTTAAAGTTTAGTCGTTACTGTCTGTTTTATAAACAGTAGATCAGAGTATAGTCTCTCACATCATTTGTGTGTATTTGGTTTATATTCATGAATTTGTGCTCTGTGCACATCAGTCATGGGTTCCTCTCTTCTTCTGTGTGGCAGTTTAATGAGAAGGCCGAGGCTGTGGTTCCCTGCTTCAAACACCTGGTTCAGGCAAACGTGCGCAACAAGAAGATCTTTAAAGAGGCCGTGCAGCAGATGCAGGCCAAAGGAACCACAGATTATAAATCTGGATTTCACTTCGCTTTCAACCAGCTGCTGAATGTGAGTTCAGCAGCACAGCTGAACACAGTTACACATTACTTCCCACAATTCCATCCCAATTGAATGTGTTTTGATTTGTTTAGATACCAGTGAATGTAATTTGTTCACACTGAATGTGAAGTCACTTCAGAGTACTGCACAATTGCAGCCAATCAGGACTCATTTGAGCTTAACATACAGTCTTGTGGAGCACTGTGGTGGATTTATGATAATCCAGCATCAGTGGAGAGACCAAACAAACATACAACAACAAAATCTTGTATAGGCTAGAGGCTAGATGGGCAAAAAAGAATGAATTCATACTGTTGTGATTTGAGTCGCACTTGTTTTGCGTGTGATGCTTAATCCTCTTCTGCCTCTCGTTCTGTTCCACAGAAGACAAACGTTCCTCGAGCCAACTGTAATAAAATCATCATGTTGTTCACAGACGGAGGAGAGGACCGTGCTCAGGACATCTTTGAGCAATACAACTGGCCCAATAAAACGGTCAGAAGCACATCAGGGATCTTTACATCACCACCCAAACCTCATGATGATGTCTCACCTTCATCAGACACACAAATGGGCGAACAGATAGACAGGTGGACAGATAGGCAGACAGATAATTGCTTAAAGATAAACAGATAGATAAAAAGATGGATTTGAGTGTTGTTTGTTTGTGCTGATGGAACATCTGTGATCTCCTGTCCTCCGCTCGTCTGGAAGTCTGTGTTCCTCATAATTAGCCCTTTCTCCAGTGCAGCCGCTCATTTTCTGTCTCAGTGTGGGGGGTAATTGTGGGCTGTGTGGTGTGTTCTCTGCAGGTCCGTGTTTTTACCTTCTCAGTGGGGCAGCACAATTATGATGTCACTCCTCTGCAGTGGATCGCGTGTGCTAATAAGGGTGAGGGAGACAGATGCTGGTTTACTGGAGATTTTCCATCTGCCCGTGCTGCGATGATGATAGAGTTACTTTATACACTGACACATGTTTGAATAATACACTCATTATATGTGACGTCTGCTGGACTCTCTCTCTGTCTCGGCAGGATACTATTTTGAGATCCGCTCCATCTGTGCTATAAGGATTAACACCCAGGTGATTTACCACACACACACACACACACACACACAGTATGTGTGGGTGTCTTAACCATACAAGAATGAAAATATTTGCCCACAGACTGTGTTTTGTCTGATTTTGTGGATTAGTTCAGTAGTTTGATTCCTTTATTAGTATTCCTTTATTAGTTTTATTATTGCATATTAATAAAATTATTAAATATCTTCATTTAGTGAAAAGGAGTGTAATACAAATGATTCTGTTCTTCTGATGGAAAAAACATTGTAATGATAATAAATTTCAGATCAAACACAGTATGTTTGTCTGTTTTCCAGTAATTATATTAACACAAAGTGTTATTATATGAAAGTGGATATTTAAACCTGATGTAGGTCTGTGCTGAATGTGTGTGTGTGTAAAAGGAGTACCTGGACGTGCTGGGTCGACCCATGGTTCTGGCTGGCCGCAGTGCCAAACAGGTGCAGTGGACCAACGTTTATCAGGACGCGCTGGTGAGTGTCGCTCTGACCCGGCTAGGGGTGCAACAATATTCAGAACTGAAAAACCTTGATACAACACACATGGTACATACTATGGTGTACCAAACACCCCACCCCTGCTGCCCCGAGCCAGCCCTGCCCCATTGTTGAGGTTGACCTCAGTACCTTATGACACAAAACCAAGTTTTCTTCCATCACAGGTAACTTAATAGTAATTTGTACATTTTTAACAACTACTAAGAGCTGTATTTTATCTAAACATTATACACCACGGCCTGAAATTCAGTGTCTGTAATGTATAATCAGCGTCCTCTCTTTGCATGTAAGGAAGAATGTAGATCTCTACATGTTTACATGGTTCTGCTGGGTCCCCTGTATTACCAGAGTCTTTAGAATCATCCTAATCCTCCCCCATTACAGCACCCCTGTTTCCAGAAAACACAGACACACACACCACACATTACTGCAGCACTGTGAGTGAGTGGAGGATGTGTGTGTGTGTGTGGTGTACAGGGTCTGGGGCTGGTGGTGACAGGGACGATGCCTGTCTTCAATTTAACAGTGGATGGAAACTCTCAGGTGAACACTGATTGCTGCATTCACACTCTCAGTCAAACTCTACTGCAGTCAGATCCTTCATGTGTGTGTGTGTGTGTGTGTGTGTGTAGAATCAGCTGATTTTAGGCGTGATGGGTGTGGACGTTCATCTAGATGAACTCAAGCGACTGACGCCACAATACAGGGTAACTTCTGCTGCCGTTGAAGCGTCACATGAATAAAGTTCAATTCACTGCAGTGTAAAACATTCTTTACAACGTACGTTTTAATATGCAATTTAATGCTTGTCTCATTTGCTGTCTTCAGCTGGGAGCTAATGGATACATCTTCGCAATTGACCCCAATGGATACGTACTGCTCCACCCGAACCTACAGCCGCGGGTGAGAGATTCTCTGATGTCTCCACACAATCATCACACAACTGATGTGTGTTTTCACAGGGTGGATGTAACGTGTAGAGTTTGAGCTGGTGGACTGTGTGAACAGCAGCAGTTATAATTCTCCTGTTTTTTACGATGTTTCATGTTGAAAGGAAAAAAGTGCTTCATTGTCAGGAAAATAATGTGATCGCACGAAACATCTCTGAGGTTTTTAACAGACGTTTGTACATTTGAGATTGTGTAGTTTGTGCTTGAGGGAAGCAGAACATGATTCAGGAGTTTGTGATGACAGGAGGAGGATTTACCTGAACCCGTCACACTGGACTTCCTGGATGCTGAAGTGGAAGACAGCAGTAAACAAGAGGTACAACACACACACACACACACACCTGTCATAGCACAGACTTTATTGAAATCATGTGAAATGTGTGTTGTTTTCAGAGGAGAATCTGAGATGAATCCTTTATCTTCATCAACAGGCGACCATCACTTTAACATCTGAACACTTGTATTCTTTCAGATTCGACGGCAGATGATTGATGGACGATCAGGAGAGATGACCATCAGAACACTCATTAAATCAGTGGACGAGGCAAGTGTGTGTGTGTGTGTCAGATGAAACTAGCACGTGTGATATCTGGGACATGATTCTATAAATGGCCTAAAATAACAGATTATAATTGATCTACATGTGCGTGTGTGTATTAAAACCTTTACATTATCACTATCACATTTTGTCAGCCAGCTCATTTAGCTTGTTGTATTACACAATCACACTAGCACAAGTCAAAGGGTTGTGGGTAATAACAGATCAGATCATCCAGACACCTTGAATTCAGTAAATAAAGATCAATGTAGTGTGCTTTAGGATGCAGTATGCTAGTACAGCAGGCTAGATTACACACTTAAGAAAGCATTCATAAGTTTTTATTGGTCTATAGATTAATGCACTACAGCAAAATCCAGCATTTTCCAACCTGTAAACAGTACAAGTGTGACGTTCACAGTGTGTTTCTGATGTGTGTAATATAAGTATATTCTCTCTGCTCCTCATCAAGCGCTACATTGATGATGCTGTGCGCATGTACACCTGGACGCCCATTAATGACACAGATTACAGGTAAGACTTCATCTACAGACCAGAGCGAGAGGTTTAACATTCAGCAGTCTAAACTCAGGTTGAGTTTCTCTCTGCTGCTTCCTGCAGTCTGGGTCTGGTACTGCCTCCCTACAGTGAATACTACATACAAGCAGATCTCAGTGATGTCATGCTGCAGCTGCAGTGTGAGTATTAAACACACACACACACACAGTTAAAATGTGGAGCAGAAGATGAACTGCAGTAAATCTCTCCTCTCTAAATGAAACCTGGTTCTCTGGTTCTTTGTTGATACAGATCTACAGTCTCTGCTGCCAAACTCTTTTGAGTCGGCCGGGCACGTGTTTCTGGCTCCCAGGTGCACAAACACACATCTCACACACACATTTCTCACTCTCCCTCACACACAAACACACACATACACACACACACTTCATTCACCCTCACACACACATCACACACTGTCTGAAACACACACATGCGCTGTTTTGAGTGTTGGTCATCTTTGTGTTTTGTGTAGGGAATACTGTAAGCGGCTGCAGATGGCAGAGAATAACACACAGTTTCTGGCTGATTTCTTGTCTCTGATGGTGGAGATCACACCTGAATCTGAAGACTGTGAGAAACTTTCATCACTGAATTACACACATTTCAACACACACAGTGAAACTGAGAATGACTGAAGTGTGTTAGTGAATGAAGCAGATGATGTGCTGTGTGTTCAGGTGATCAGGGGCTGATTCACAATCTGATTCTGGACTCTGGGATTCTCTGGCAGCTGGCGACACGCGTGTGGCAGAACAAAGATTTGAACACGTAAGATCACGCAGCAGGAAAAGGTTCAGTGTTTAGATCAGTCAGGTGATCTGATGAATCTGATCTCTGCAGGTATGGTTTTCTTGCTCTGTTTGCTTCTACCAATGGAGGCGTCACACGTGTTTATCCTAACATGTAAGTGAAAGATCCACTCAGAGTGTGTGAGCTGCTGTAATGAAGAGAGTCATTTATCATCTGTGTGTAAAATGTCTGTGTGCTGGTGTGTGTCTCTGTCTGTGTGTGTTTTTCAGGGCTGCTGACTCATGGGACGAGGACCCTGAACCACTGAATTCAAACTTCTACCGCCGCAGTCTGGACAACAAGGGTTACATATTCAGAGCCCCACCCCGGACATGTGAGTCCTCCTGTAACAACACCTCAGATTAATAAATGTACACTGTGAGTGCTTTCAGACAATATCTTATTATTGTGAAGACAGTATTTGAAGAACAGTGTCTGTGATGTTGATCTGTATCTGCTGATGATCTGTGATGTTGTGTGAGGTGTGTGTGTGTTCTGTATCTGCTGATGATCTGTCATGATGTATGAGGTGTGTGTGTGTGTTCTGTATCTGCTGATGATCTGTGATGTTGTGTGAGGTGTGTGTGTGTGTTCTGTATCT
This sequence comes from Chromobotia macracanthus, assembly GCA_036877525.1. Classification (NCBI taxonomy): domain Eukaryota; kingdom Metazoa; phylum Chordata; class Actinopteri; order Cypriniformes; family Botiidae; genus Chromobotia; species Chromobotia macracanthus. Next base: position 529,228 of record JAZGTH010000033.1, on the reverse strand, counting down.
GCTGATGATCTGTGATGTTGTGTGAGGTGTGTGTGTGTGTGTTCTGTATCTGCTGATGATCTGTGATGTTGTGTGAAGTGTGTGTGTGTGTGTTCTGTATCTGCTGATGATCTGTGATGATGTATGAGGTGTGTGTGTGTGTTCTGTATCTGCTGATAATCTGTGATGTTGTGTGAGGTGTGTGTGTGTTCTGTATCTGCTGATGATCTGTGATGTTGTGTGAGGTGTGTGTGTGTGTTCTGTATCTGCTGATGATCTGTGATGTTGTGTGAAGTGTGTGTGTGTGTGTTCTGTATCTGCTGATGATCTGTGATGATGTATGAGGTGTGTGTGTGTGTTCTGTATCTGCTGATAATCTGTGATGTTGTGTGAGGTGTGTGTGTGTTTCTGTATCTGCTGATGATCTGTGATGTTGTGTGAGGTGTGTGTATGTTCTGTATCTGCTGATGATCTGTGATGTTGTGTGAGGTGTGTGTATGTGTTCTGTATCTGCTGATGATCTGTGATGTTGTGTGAGGTGTGTGTTCTGTATCTGCTGATGATCTGTGATGTTGTGTGAGGTGTGTGTATGTTCTGTATCTGCTGATGATCTGTGATGTTGTGTGAGGTGTGTGTGTGTTCTGTATCTGCTGATGATCTGTCATGATGTATGAGGTGTGTGTGTTCTGTATCTGCTGATGATCTGTGATGTTGTGTGAGGTGTGTGTGTGTTCTGTATCTGCTGATGATCTGTGATGTTGTGTGAGGTGTGTGTGTGTGTTCTGTATCTGCTGATGATCTGTGATGTTGTGTGAGGTGTGTGTGTGTGTTCTGTATCTGCTGATGATCTGTGATGTTGTGTGAGGTGTGTGTGTGTGTTCTGTATCTGCTGATAATCTGTGATGTTGTGTGAGGTGTGTGTGTGTGTTCTGTATCTGCTGATGATCTGTGATGTTGTGTGAGGTGTGTGTGTGTTCTGTATCTGCTGATGATCTGTGATGTTGTGTGAGGTGTGTGTGTGTGTTCTGTATCTGCTGATGATCTGTGATGTTGTGTGAGGTGTGTGTATGTTCTGTATCTGCTGATGATCTGTGATGTTGTGTGAGGTGTGTGTGTGTGTTCTGTATCTGCTGATGATCTGTGATGTTGTGTGAGGTGTGTGTGTGTGTTCTGTATCTGCTGATAATCTGTGATGTTGTGTGAGGTGTGTGTGTGTGTTCTGTATCTGCTGATGATCTGTGATGTTGTGTGAGGTGTGTGTGTGTGTTCTGTATCTGCTGATGATCTGTGATGTTGTGTGAGGTGTGTGTGTGTGTTCTGTATCTGCTGATGATCTGTGATGTTGTGTGAGGTGTGTGTGTGTGTTCTGTATCTGCTGATAATCTGTGATGTTGTGTGAGGTGTGTGTGTGTTCTGTATCTGCTGATGATCTGTGATGTTGTGTGAGATGTGTGTGTGTTCTGTATCTGCTGATGATCTGTGATGTTGTGTGAGGTGTGTGTGTTTTCTGTATCTGCTGATGATCTGTGATGTTTATGTCCAGCGATGGATGATCCTGTAATGTCTGAGAATGGCACTGTGGGGATTCTGGTCACCACTGCAGTGGAGGTTGTGATTGCAGGAAAAACCATGAAACCTGCAGGTCTTCATATTTTTATATTATTCATATATTTATTCATATATAAATATAATCACATAATTTGACAAATGAAGTAAAGCAGCATTGTGTGCAGTAAATCTGCTTCAGGAAATGTTGTGATGTCATTTCCTGTGGCCTGTGTTTATGTCTTTGTTGTGTTTTTTGCTGTGTTCAGTGGTTGGTGTTAAGCTGGATTTGGAGGCCTGGGTTGACAAGTTCAAGATTCTGGCCAGTAATGTGTCAGACAGCAGACAAGCATCACATAAGGTATGACACACAGCAATTATGGGTAATATCACTCTCACAGGTCAGGTGATTATAACTTCTTGTTTGTTTTGCAGTGCGGCCCCTCTCGGTCCTGTGAGATGGACTGTGAAGTTAACAGTGATGTATGCATCTTCACATACACACAGTCTCTACATGCTGTTGGATATGTGTCATGTGAAGGTGCTGAGTGAACATGATGTTTGTGTGTGTTGCAGGATTTGCTCTGTTATCTTCTTGATGATGGAGGTTTCCTGGTGATGTCCAATCAGAGAGATCACTGGAAGAAGGTAACGCTCACAATCACCCACCAAACAGCCAATCAGAGTCACAGCCAGCATCAGTATTTATTAGCATGACTTTAAGAATACAGAACCTCATTGATCAGAAGGTTTGTGAGCTTTGATAGGACCTCACAGAAGATCTGCAGGAGATCAGAGTGATGCTGTCTGTCTGTCTCTCTCAGGTGGGGCTGTTTTTCGGCGAGGTCGACCCCTACCTGATGTTCGCCCTCTACAACAACTCCATCTATGCCCGACATCAGACCTTTCAGTATCAGTCTGCGTGTGAACCCACGGCCAGCAGCCACACAGGCGCCGCGCACAGATGCTTCTATGTGGTGAGAAACTTTACTAGCATGAAAAACTATGAGGAGATGATGTTTATGATGCTGTAACTTAAGCTAAAATGATTTGGTGTCATGCAGATGATTGTTTATAAACTGCAGGTGTATGTGTGTAAGATTTAATGTGTTTTTTAGCCAACCATTGCTGATCTTCTCAATCTGGCCTGGTGGACGTCTGCAGCTGCCTGGTGAGATTCATCATTTACATTTACATTTATTCATTTAGCAGACACTTTCATCCAAAGCGACTTACAAGTGCGGAATACAACAAGCGAGTCAACCTGAAGAGGCAACTAGACACATCATCACGTGACACTCTTCAAATATTAATAGTTAAACTTATGTAGTGTGTTTTATTTTCTCTTATACTTAGGGATGTAACAATATTCAAAACCAAACCAAACTTTACCTTATGTCACAAAACTAAATGAGCAAATATTTATGAACTTGTCAATTAAACCCCACAGATCAACAAATCAAATAAATACTTTGTCTTTCAGTCTGCAATTTCATAATCAGTGTGTGAGAGTGCGTTCTTGTTTATTTCTGAAAGTAGATCGCTACTAAAAAGCTGCTTTTTTGCACTTTAAACGAGTTAAGACAAGATGACCAGTCGCATTTAAAATTAATGAAACATGCGGCGCGGGAGTGATGACCACTCGCTCATAATACAGCAACACTATTCATAAGACTGACTTAAATCAGACTCCCTGATCACCACCTTATAGCACATCTGTCACATTTATTTACATATTCCTACTTTATACATGTTGTCTGTCTTTAATATACTGTATATATATCCATCAAAGTTCATCAACCCCCCATATGAGCTTCTGATGGAGGAATTCCCCCGTATACTAAAGTTATACTAAAGCTGTCTTCAAGTATTATTATGATGAAGTTAAAGTGAATGTAGTGTTCTTTAGCATTGCTGGTGTCATGAACACACAGCAAACAGAACTCAGCCGAACCGTGGCTCCAAAACGATGATACAAACTGAACCGTGACTTTGATATATTGTTACACCCCTAGTTATGCTGATATTAATTCTGTAATATGGTAATATACGCTGTTATTCTTACGATTTCAGCACAGAGACTGTTAATGTAGCTGTTTTCTTTCAGGTCCTTGTTGCAGCAGTTTGTGTATGGACTGATGTACAGCAGCTGGTTCAGCTCAGGTGAGTGTGTGTATGATGTGTATAATGTGTGTGAGTGTGTATGTATGAGTTATGTATATATAATGTGTGTAAAGTGTGTGAGTGTGTATGTATGAGTGATGTATATGTAATGTGTGTGTGTGTGTGTGATGAATATAATGTGTGTGTGCATGTTTTCAGGTGTGTTTGCAGAGAGCTCAGAGTCTAAAGGCGGCAGCAGTTGTGTGACGGTTCACAGTCAGTTTTACTTCACAAACTCCACCAACTCCTTCAATGTTCTGCAGGACTGTGGGAACTGCTCCAGGTCTGAATGTCTGTCTGCTTGCCTGTGTGTGTGTGTGCAGGTATGTGTCAGTCTGTCTGCCTGCGTGTGTGTGTTTGTGTTCTGCAAACTGTTATTATTACTTGATTAAAGAACAGACACACTCACCTTTTCACTCTGTCTCTCTCTCTCTGTCTCTCAGGTTGTTTCATGCCAAGCGCATAGAGAACACAAATCTCCTGTTCGTGGTTGCCGAGACGCTGCCCTGCAGCTCCTGTGAGATTGAGAAACTGCTTCCTGTCAGAACAAAGTGTATCCTTCAACCCCACAATCCCCTGAGCTTCAGCAGTCTGTGGATACAAGAGTTGTTCACGAGGGCTCAGTGTGTCTCTGACTGACATCTGTTTCTGATTGATTGATTGGTTGACATGTCAAACACTTCCATTGGCGTTTCTTTAACGTTCCTGCTCAGCTCAGGAGGAGAACCCGTGTGAGGTGTTGAATTCTGCTCGCTACAGGAAAGGACCCGACAAATGTTTCGACTACAACCCTGAGGTGAAGCATCGCCTTGCGCTCTTACACTTGAATGTCTTTTTTACTCTTCTGTTTTAAACAGTATTAAAATGCCATTCACAACACATTTAACTACCATAATATCAAATATTCATGACTTTGGAAATAAAGAATCATAACGCTGGAATTATTAAAATGACATTCAGTTTTCTGAACGCCGTTGCAGGTTGAACACTTTAGTAAACGATGAGTTCTGTTCTGATCGGGACTGGATTGTGTCATCAGGATTTTATCAGGTTGTGTAGAATAGGCTGAGATATTATTGCTCAATATTAGCAAAAAAAGTTGTTTTAAAAGGCAAAGAAAGCTATAACAACAAACAATTACATCAGAGTAACATGCGCCGTTAAATCATTTTCAGAAAGCCCAGAAGTGTGTTACAGTAAAGAGTGAGTACTGATTTCATGTGTCTCTGTTTCATGTAGGAGAACCCATCAGAGTGTGGCCACGCCCACTCTCTCCACTGTCCAATGAGAGTTCTGCTCTGGATCCAGTTATTGTTGCTTTACCTCGTTCTGCTGTGTTAATCCAGCTCCTCTTCATCACTGCCTCTCTCACCATGTCCCTCATCTGTCAGACGCTCCCATTCCAGATGTTTTCCTGTTTTCCCAGATCTCCAGTTCATCGCAAGCTGCATTTTTGCTGTGTGCCGTTACAGCAGAGCAGAGCATTATGGGAAAACGTGTTAACAACCCCGACAGAAACAACAGAACTGTCTTGTTTCACCGTTATTTTCAGGAACTATGTAAGAAAACTTTCCTGCTGCAGTGAAAAATGTTTGCTTGCCAAATCCAGAACCAGGAAAGCACCTGGTTTGTTTTTAACTATGAAAACACAGCAGAGATTTGACTTGATCATCACAGTCTCACCTTGTGTGTTGGACTGGATATATTGCTTCACTCGGATTTAGTGCCAAACCCAGACGTATGTGGATGTTTATGCGCTGGGAACACGCCGCTTTTGCTCCGACAGTTTATTGTTCTCTAACTAGTTTGTTGAGGAATAAAATTGATCTGGTTTTGTTTATTTAGAGCTTTGTTAAATGTTTTAAGAGCAAATATTGTGCTTAAAGGGTTGCTGCCTGCTCTGTTCCCCAGCGGTACCTGAGCACTTGTGCAGATGGAGCAACATTAGCACAGGATGTGTTAGACTGACTCAGAGAATGTTTGCTTGAGATCTGCAGTTTGATTTAGAGGTTCACAAAACCTGTCAAGAACAGGTCCAAGTCTTTCCCAAAATCTAAAGAAAACAGTAAGAAATTATATTTTGCATAATGATTAAAGATTCTTTTAATGACAACATGTAATTACCATAATGTGTTCAGAAATATTTTTCCCATCATTACAATGTGAAACTGCATAGTGGATTATTTCTACATTGACAATATTTATTGTACCTTTGTGTTACAATCATTTTAAATGTAAACTGTTAAACAATACTTAGAATAATCAGAATGGATTTTAAATAGACTTTATTTAGTAGTTTTTTGTTTCAGGTGAAGATGGAGATATTGGTGAGGTTGAGCATGTGTCGTGGTGTTGAGTTTCTGGAGAAATATGTTCTCATTGTTTTCCTCAGTGATGTAAATATGTTAATGAACTTCACCATCAATGTTTTACTGGACTGCAAGCTAACGCTTCGCTACCCCGCTGCATGCTGGGAAATGATACCTGCTCTTAAATATCCTGCTGATTTACTGCTGACAGAACTCCAGCTGTTTCCTGCAGTTTAATTTCATTTCCTCTTACTGAGTGCATTGATGTTATTGAAGAACTGATATTTATTCATTTATGATGTATGTTTAAATGAACTGCAGGAATACATTGTTATGTGTGTGTACTGCTTGTGACATGTATCAGATGTAGTTCTGGAAATGTTTTGGTTTTTAAATACAGATGTTCAGTTGATTTTTAGTGATCTCACATATTTTAAAGATCTATTAAGAAAAATGTTCAGATTACGTTGTCGGTATTTTGCCCTTCTGAAACAACTATTCTCCTGAATCGGTGCACCCGAATCAGACTGTGCTGAGATTGGACTGAAAGAGTCGGCTTGATGTGTTTTGTATCGTACTGGCTTGAGCAATACTTTGAAATATGTCACTGATGCTAAAATGAATTAGTGTAAAGGAGCATGATGTCAGCTGTAGATGACTTTAATTCCAGCTTGTCTTTTGAATTTGTATATGAGCTATTAGTGTTCAACAACTTTAACTTACTGCAAAGAAGATTGTTTATATACTGTTGTCTTCATGTAAAATCTCTGTGTTTCCGTTTTAATAATGAGAATGTTGCCATTCTTCTCCTGCGTTTCAGTTACTGCAGACGTTTATCTATGTGAAAGAGGTTTTCCTCTTTCTGCAGTCTTCCATATCACTTCATTTTGTACAGATGGCACATCTATCAAGACAGTCTAACTTTGTATCATATTGTGTCTTCTTGAAAATGTTTTTAAGAGAATTGGTGAGATAAAGACATTCATATTTTTCACGTCAACCTGGTATGTTGTTTGTTTTCACCAATGGCTTGTTTACACCTTGCAATAATGCACTTGTAAGAGACCATTTTTGTGTTTAAAAGTCATGATTACCTCCTGTTGTTTTTCTCTCCTTTCAGATTCTTATTCAGTCACCGAGTTTCACTTTGATAAAATCTGGAATGTGGGCTGATACAGTTCAGAAGGCAAATTATCATCCTGCAGTCGTCACTTCAACTGAATTCATTGTTCACTTATATATGATTATATATAAACACTGTTTATGTAAACATGTATAAATCTGAGTATCTAGTACACACCAAAATGCAGTATATAGTATTAAATAAAGCGTATGAAATAATATGGCCACAATACGTAAAACCATGAAAGACCTCACGCCCCGGACCGCTCACGCCACAGCTGGAGTTCCGCTCACGCCACGGGCCGCTCACGCCACGGGCCGCTCACGCCACGGGCCGCTCACGCCACAGCTGGAGTTCCGCTCACGCCACGGACCGCTCACGCCACGGGCCGCTCACGCCACGGGCCGCTCACGCCACAGCTGGAGTTCCGCTCATCGCGATGAGCGCGATGAGCGATGAGCGCGTGACGCGAGACTGAGAGCCGGAAGTGAAGATGGACGGTGTCGGTTTATGTGCTAATAACAAACAGAAACCGAATCAAATGCTGCCGAATAAAATGAGAGGAGAATTTACTAGAAACCAGAGAAAAGATTCAGAGGTGAGAGATGATCGTTCACATCAGTTTAACTGCGTGTCTGTAGATTAAAAGCGCACTGAAGCGGCGGGTGCTGGAGCTGTTAGCATGAACATCAGAAATAAACATAATGTTAAAAGTTCATTATAAACATAATACTCACCAGTCTAACCTAAACCATCGTTAGATTGTGTCGTTTAAACCATCGTTAGATTGTGTCGTTTAAACCATCGTTAGATTGTGTCGTTTAAACCATCGTTAGATTGTGTCGTTTAAACCATCGTTAGATTGTGTCGTTTAAACCATCAGTAAATATCGGGTCGAAGTCCACAAATATATGAATGATACAGATGCGGTAAAACAGATTTGAATTACATCACATTACTGATATAAAGTCAGACTCATTCACCCAGAACTGTGTGTGTCTGTCTGTGTGTGTGTGTGTGTGTGTCTGTGTGTGTGTGTGTGTGTGTGTGTGTGTGTGTGTGTGTGTGTGTGTGTGTGTGTGTGTGTGTGTGTGTGTGTGTGTGTGTTGTGTGTGTCTGTGTGTCTGTGTGTGTGTGTGTGTGTGTGTGTGTCTGTCTGTGTGTGTGTGTCTGTGTGTGTTCTGTGTGTGTGTCTGTGTGTGTGTGTCTGTGTGTGTGTGTCTGTGCTGTGTGTGTGTGTGTGTGTCTGTCTGTGTGTCTGTGTCTGTGTGTGTGTCTGTGTGTGTGTCTGTGTGTGTGTGTCTGTGTGTGTGTGTCTGTGTGTGTGTGTCTGTGTGTGTCTGTGTGTGTCTGTGTGTGTCTGTGTGTGTCTGTGTGTGTCTGTGTGTGTCTCTGTGTGTCTCTGTGTGTGTCTCTGTGTGTGTCTGTGTGTGTGTCTGTGTGTGTGTGTCTGTGTGTGTGTCTGTGTGTGTGTGTGTGTGTTGTTTCAGGGTTTGTCAGAAGCTCCTGATCTGGAGTTTGAATATTCAGACGCTGATAAATGGACCTCTGAACTGTCAGGTGAGAGAAATACTGAAGTGTTGAACCCTCAATCTGAGGACTGCAGGATGTTTACTGTATGACGTCACTGTCTGTGTCCTGCAGAGTTGTACAGTTACACAGAAGGTCCAGAGTTTCTGCTCAACAGAAAATGCTTTGAAGAAGATTTCCACACTCGCAGTAAGTGCTGACATCATTCTTGATGTTTTATCTGCTGTTTGTTGTGTTTCATGTCGTTTCACCTAAGGAAACACACACTTACAAAGATTTTAGCCAGAGCGGTTCATTATTGTCACATTCAGATGTAAACACAGCCCTGCTGTTTCTGCGCGGTTTCTGCAGTGCCCGGGACGAAATGGACCGAGCTGGACCCGGCTCAGCACAAAGCTCATGCCATGCGGCTGCTGGACGGGCTGGACGTCATTGGCAGAGAACGCCGGTTAAAAGTGGCCAGAGGCATTCTGTACATGGCACAAGGTATTACAGGACACTGTCGTTGTCTTTGTTTGTGTGATGGTGCTGTAAGTGTTGTTAATGAGCTGTGATGTGTGATGCTTCAGGGACGTTTGGTGAGTGTAGTTCAGAGGTGGAGGTCCAGCACTGGATGAGGTATAACATCTTTCTGCTGTTGGATGTTGGAGCATTCACTGCCCTGGTGGAGCTGCTCAACATGGAGATTGAGTGAGACAAACCGCACACACACACACGCTGTAATATTACACTTCAGTGAACTCATATAAGAATAATACTGTAACTGTAAACGTTTCTGTAAATGTGTTGCAGTAACAGTGCTGCATGTAGCAGCGCCGTCAGAAAACCTGCGATCTCTCTGGCCGACAGCACAGACCTCAGGTACACACACACTCATGTGCTCTGCATACAAACACACACACACTGACATATACACAAAATGATGCTTTTGTGCACCTGGCTTGAGTTTTGTCAGATTTACTTACTATAGAAAATACTCTCTCTCTTTCCACAAGCAGTTGTTTAAAAAACCCTGTGCATGTGTGTGTTTAAGGGTGTTGTTAAACATCATGTACCTGATGGTGGAAACCATCCAGCATGAGGAACCTACAGACAGTCCAGAGTGGAGAACCACCCGAGAAACTTTCAAATCTGAACTTGGTCAGTGTGTGTTTCAGTGAGAGATTATCAGAGGTGTATCAGCAGAAATTATATGAGTTTGTCTTGCTGGATGTTAAATGTCCTGATTTAAACATAATTCCAGCATCTGGATCAGAAATGTGTGTGTGTGATCACAGGTTCTCCTCTCTATAACCACGAGCCCGTCTCTGTCATGCTGTTTGGAATGGTGACCAAGTTCTGCAGTGGCCATGCCCCTCATTTCCCTATGAAGAAAGTTCTGTTGCTGCTCTGGAAGACCATCCTGGTAAGAAGGATTGTGATGCAGAATATGGTAAAAGTGTGGCTGTTTATAGATGCTGTGGTCTGATGGTCTGTGTGTGAGTGATGCGTGCTGCTGTTTTCTGCTGTCTGTATTGGGTGTTTAGTTTACCCTGGGCGGGTTCGAGCAGTTGCAGAGCAGTAAGATCAGTAAGCGTGCAGCTCTGGGTATGCCACCCCTGCCGGAGGACAGCATCCGTGTGGTGAGGAGTATGAGAGCTGCGTCACCACCGGCGTCTGCCTCCGATCTCATCGAACAACAGCAGAGACGTGCCAGGAGAGAACACAAGGTTCTCTGATTAATATACGTCACACATATTATCTGCAATAATATCATGTGTTCTGTGTTGAACATGTTCTGTGTTCTATTTTTCATTATATGTAAAGCTGCTTTGAAGCAATGTAACATTGTAAAATATAAATGCTATGCTATAGCTATGTGCTATATAAATAAAACTCAGTTGAAAATTGAACAAGGTCAGTGACACAAAAACGAGGTCATGTAGAATGTGGACAGAATCTGGGCTGTTACAGTCTCCATCTTTGCAGGCGCTGATAAAACAAGACAACCTGGATGCGTTTAACGAGAAAGACCCGTATAAGGCAGACGACGCTCGAGAGGAGGAGGAAGAAAACGATGATAACGACAACTCTTTGGAGGCGGAGCCATTTCCCCTGGAGCGTGATGAGGTCATGCCCCCACCCATCCCCCACCCCCCCTCTGAGAGGGTGTGTTTCCCTAAGGGTCTTCCCTGGGCTCCTAAAGTCAGGTAGATATTCTGACATCACTGTTACGTGTTTGTTACAGTTCTGTGAGATCATGGACTTCTGTTTTCTTTCCTGCAGGGAAAAAGACATCGAGAACTTCCTGGAGTCCAGCAGGAGTAAATTCATTGGTTACACACTGGGAAAGTGAGTGTTTTTTTTTTTTCACAGTGGTGGTTTATCTCCTGTAAGTGACAGTGATTTATGTGTGTGCTTGTTTGTTTGTGTTGTAGTGACACGGACACAGTGGTCGGTTTACCTAGACCTATTCATGAAAGCATCAAAACACTCAAGCAGGTAATTAACCAACATCAGGACTGATTAACATAACCCCTCCCCTACCACTGTAACATCATGAATATTTCATTTTATTCAGTAAGCTCAGTCAAAGTTCTGAGTTTGGGGCTAACTGACCAATCACAGATGCTGGGTTGTTAGCTTTTTTGCCACCACAGTACGTGTCATTACACCGTTGTTGTGTACCATGGTAAAGGCATGTTGTGTGTTATTTCAGCACAAGTATGTGTCCATCGCTGAGGTTCAGATCACTAAAGAAGAAGAATTTCAAAAGAGCCCTCTGTCTGGAGTGAGTGACCAATCACTGATAGAGCTACAGAGTCATGTGACATCACTGCATGATGACGTCACTGCATCCTCTGTGTGTGTGTGTGTTCAGGGTGAGGAGGAGCTGGAGCTGTGTGCTACAGAGCTCTTGTATCAGGGTATTTTACCCAGCTTACCACAGTACATGGTGAGAGACAGTTAAAAACAGTTAAGAAAATAATCACACAGTATATAGGCAGTTTCATACTGACAGGCTGCTTCGTGTGTTTATGTGTGTGTGTTAGATCGCTCTGCTCAAGATCCTGTTGGCTGCTGCTCCCACATCTAAAGCCAAGACTGACTCCATCAACATACTGGCAGATGTGCTGCCTGAAGAAATGCCGTAAGACACACACACACAGTCTCTCACACACACACTCACAGTCTAACACACACTCTCTCTCGCACTCTCTCTCGCACTCTCTCTCGCACACACACACATTCACACTCTTCCACACATTCACACTCTTCCACACATTCACACTCTTCCACACACTACACACACTCTTTCACACACACACACACTCTTTCACACACACACACACTCTTTCACACACACACACACACACACTCTTTCACACACACACACACACACACATCTTTCACACACACACACACACTCTCACACACACACACACACACACTCTTTCACACACACACACACACACACACACTCTTTCACACACACACACTCTTTACACACACACTCTTTCACACACACACACACACACACACACCTCTTTCACACACACACACACACACACACAACACACTCTTTCACACACACACACACACACACACACTCTTACACACACCTCTCACACACACACACACACACACACACTCTTTCACACACACACACACACACACTCTTTCACACACACACACACACACACACACACATCTTTCACACACATTTACACTCTCTTACACACTCGCTCTCTCTCTCACACACACACACACACACTGCTTTACAGTACCTCACTCACTGAATCACTGAACAATGTTTCTTGTAACTCTGTATCAGTGATTAAAGCTGAACTGATGAGTCAGCTACAAACCCCCACTGCCACAACTCAACTAGGTTGCCGGCTACAGTGAGCTGTATTAACAGGGACTGTAAAAATATCTCATGAGTTGTAAATGTTTATTAAATGACTTTGTGGAATGCTTGACTTTGATCTGTGTGATAACTCTGTCTTCTAGTACCACAGTTCTTCAGAGCATGAAGTTGGGTGTAGATGTGAATCGCCATAAAGAAATCATCGTAAAAGCCATTTCAGCTACACTTCTGTTACTGCTTAAACACTTCAAACTCAACCACATCTATCAGGTACACACGTCTCCATGGATACCAACATTGTTACGCATCATAGCTGAGTAAACACACATCCCTCAGTGTGTTGAGTGTTGATGTGTGTGTTCTGCTGTAGTTGGAAACATCCCTCAGTGTGTTGAGTGTTGATGTGTGTGTTCTGCTGTAGTTGGAAACATCCCTCAGTGTGTTGAGTGTTGATGTGTGTGTTCTGCTGTAGTTGGAAACATCCCTCAGTGTGTTGAGTGTTGATGTGTGTGTTCTGCTGTAGTTGGAAACATCCCTCAGTGTGTTGAGTGTTGATGTGTGTGTTCTGCTGTAGTTGGAAACATCCCTCAGTGTGTTGAGTGTTGATGTGTGTGTTCTGCTGTAGTTGGAAACATCCCTCAGTGTGTTGAGTGTTGATGTGTGTGTTCTGCTGTAGTTGGAAACATCCCTCAGTGTGTTGAGTGTTGATGTGTGTGTTCTGCTGTAGTTGGAAACATCCCTCAGTGTGTTGAGTGTTGATGTGTGTGTTCTGCTGTAGTTTGAGTACATGGCGCAGCACCTGGTGTTTGCCAACTGTATTCCTCTCATCCTGAAGTTCTTCAACCAGAACATCATGTCCTACATCACGGCTAAAAACAGGTGAAGCTTCATTCAGCCTCTCTGAATGCCCCTTTTATCCTGTGAGATGCATTCCGGCTACTAATGCTGTGTGTGTCTTTGCAGCATCTCAGCTCTGGATTTCCCACACTGTGTTGTGCACGAGCTTCCAGAACTCACAGCTGAGAGTTTGGTAAGGAATACACACACATGCACACACACAAGTCTGGAGTTTCTCTGAGCTTCTCTGAGCTTTGTGTAGAGATGTGTGTGTTCTGTTAACAGGAAGCTGGTGACAATAATCAGTTCTGCTGGAGGAATTTATTTTCCTGCATCAATCTGCTGCGCATCCTCAATAAACTCACCAAATGGAAACATTCCAGGACAATGGTAAGACTTCACACTGCAGGGAATTCTGATTTAAAAATTAAAAGTGATTGCTGTTTGTATAACCACACATTTACTACAAATCTCATCAGCTCTCAGAATGTGAATGGATGTGGGTTTATTTGCTGTTTTGATTTTGTCTTCAACGTTTCTAGATGTTGGTGGTGTTCAAGTCTGCTCCCATCCTGAAGAGGGCGCTAAAGGTCAAGCAGGCCATGATGCAGCTTTATGTTCTCAAGCTGCTCAAGGTTCAAACAAAGTATCTGGGGCGACAGTGGAGGAAGAGCAACATGAAGACCATGTCAGCCATATATCAGAAAGTGCGTCATCGCCTCAATGATGACTGGGCTTATGGAAACGGTGAGTAAACAGATGATTGTGACGTTAAATACAACATTAACCCTGATGGCAGGTCAGTAATTAACTGCTCATTGTTTGAATGTGGGAGGTGTAGTCAGTGTGTGTCTGAGTGTCAGTATTAATCGTGCCTGCCGGGTGTCTCTGACAGCAGATCTGGACGCCCGCCCGTGGGATTTCCAGGCTGAAGAATGTGCCCTGCGCGCCAACATTGAGCGCTTCAACAGCCGACGCTACGACAAGAACCAGAGCAACCCAGAATTCCTCCCAGTGGACAACTGCCTCCAGAGTGTCCTGGGACAGCGTATCGACCTGCCGGAAGACTTCCAAATGAACTATGACCTCTGGCTAGAGCGTGAGGTCTTTTCCAAACCTATTTCCTGGGAAGAGCTTCTGCAGTGAGTTCTGCAGCTCCTGTGATATTTTTAACGTCTCTTGACCACAGCAGTTGAGTCAATAACACGACACTTCAGAGTCCAATGACAGGGACCATCTCCTGTATGTGTGTGTGTAATATAATGCCACATCTGTAGTAAACCCGGTTTTTATTCTTAGAAAGGGAAGTGTGTTAGTCAGATGTGCAATGAGGTCATTTTTATGGTTGTTTTATTGATTACCTTCAACTGAATATTAAAACTGATGTTATTGTTAAAGACTGTTTACCCAGAAGTGCTTTGTGTTTTATCACTGTAAGGATTCGTGTACAATATAGTGACTCTTCTCTGTTGACCCTGAAACTTTCTGGTTCTTTTTTCTTATTGAAAGTCAAAATAAGGTAACATATTAAGGAACAGAAAATGCGTTTGCTCTGTATCACAACACTACAGGAATGTTTTGGCATTGTTAGCATGTCTCTTTAAAATTTACGGTTAACAACCTGGTATATGTTACATTTTCAAGATGATATTTATACATTTTAAAGAAAAGTGTCATAACTTTGGAAGTACAGAGAGGCAGAGAAAATATGACACTTCAACGTTGTTTTGTTGTTCTGAATTTGCTAAATAAATGAACGTCATATTACCATTGTTGGGAGAATACTAACCTTAATCCTGCTTTCGGAAGTAACAGCCGTTTATAATAAAAGTTTTAAAAATTCCTAAATGCCAAAGTAACTATATCCAGGCCATGTTTAACAAGCTTACAAACCGTTTAGTGACACGTACATGTGATTCGTCCCAAATGCCAAACATTTCACTTTAAATTAGAATATTTCAGCTTTTAATTTAGCAGTGAGCAAAAAAGTGAAACTTAAACTTTAAACGGATTCCTCATTTATACGTTCTGTACATTATCCCACATTACTACTTTCCAATAAATAAATATATGGACATGAAATGTTGATTTGAATCTTTTTTTAATTAAATCTTTTCTATTTGAAGCTTCCACTCAGAAAAGTTCATTCTGCTGTAGAGAACAGTCATCCCGTTATTTATCATGACTCTGCAGGCTGCGTGAAGTCATGCAAGAGTTAACATGTCTTCTCTAAGACATTTAAAAAAAGAGAAACTTTCTCTTCACTTTTACTTGAAAACACTGGACATGAAGATAAACTGTGTTAACTGTGACTCCTCTTCAGATGACTGGATGAAACTCTTCCCACATGGAGGGCAGTGGTATGGCCTCCCTCCAGTGTGCACTCCCTTATGATTTTCCAGGTAACCTATCTGAGTGAATCTCGTCACGGTGTTTCTCTTTACTGTGAATTCTTTGGTGGTGTTTTACTAGGCCAAGTGTAGCAAAAGCTTTTCCACATTCAAGGCACACATGAGCTCTCACACCGGTATGTGCTTCCTGATGCCTCTTCAGATTGTCCGACCGTACAAAACTCCTTCCACACTCGGGGCACGTGTGGGGCTTCTCACTGTGAATTGATAAATGTCTCTTAAGGTTTTCTCTTAATTTAAATCTGTTTCCACACTGTTGGCAAATGAAGGCTTGTGTTCAGAATAAATTCTGATTTGTCTCTTAAGATGATCTGTAAGACTCTGTGAAACTCTGTCCACACTGACCACACGTGTGCAGCTTCTCTCCAGTGTGAATTCTCATGTGTCTCTTAAGTCTGGTTTTACTGCCTGAACTCTTTCCACATTGAGAACAGGTATAGACATTTTTGGCTTTTGTATTTGTGGTTCTGTTTCGTGAGAATTAATTTTGAGAAACAAAAAGCTTTCTTTCCAGTTATTAAATTATGTTCACTGTCCTCCTCCTCCATCAGATCTAAAATGAACACATTAAAAAAATCCAACATTAAATTCAAGACAGGCAAATGTGAAATGACCGTAAATACCAAAAAGCCACAGACTCATGTATCAGAGCATGTATTTTTATAAGATCTTTGATGTGCTAAAGGTTTGTTCATGTCCTGCAGTGTTGTAACCCTAATGTTCCTCACCATCATTAATGAAGAGTCAGGAATAGACACCAAGCTCTCTGTTGCTCATGTATCACTCCAAAGGGTTCTGGATCACTCATGTTCTCAGCCTCCTCTTTCTTTGCAGACTTCAGCTGCTCCATCTGGAGATGGAGTATAATGGAGAAAACCTGATGGAAAAATCTGCATTTTACTTGTTGTGAGAAGTTTGTGATTGTACAATGGTAGGCAAACTACATCTGCTAAAAATTGATGATTATCATAATGATCTAATAATGATTTTGTGTTCATTCAGTCACTTGTTTTGTTTACTAACTAACCAGCTATCTGTGTAACTCCACTAAGATAAAGTGACAGCTGTCAGATTTGGTAACTCATACCTGAAATGTGACCTGCATTTAACCATCATTGGTGAGGAGTGAACACACACACACACACACACACACACACACACACTGCAGGTTGTGAACACACACACACACACACACACACACACACACACTGCAGGTTGTGAACACACACACACACACACACACACACACACACACACTGCAGGTTGTGAACACACACACACACACACACACACACACACTGCAGGTTGTGAACAGACACACACACACACTGCAGGTTGTGAACACACACACACACACACACACTGCAGGTTGTGAACACACACACACACACACACACACTGCAGGTTGTGAACACACACACACACACACACACACACACTGCAGGTTGTGAACACACACACACACTGCAGGTTGTGAACACACACACACACACAACTGCAGGTTGTGAACACACACACACACACACACATACACACACACACTGCAGGTTGTTCACAACAGTTTTATCACATAAGTAGTGAGAAGTATTTAAACATTGTTTCCTTTCAGCAGTCATTCAGTACTACATTTTGCCCCTTTTATATTTATTACTTTCACTTTAATTATACAATATCTCACAATATCAAATAATAATGTTTAAATAACCACGCCCACTTTGACGTCGTAAACTGGGGCACGTTTCATTCAGAAGGGATCGCATTTGTGCCCTTCGAAGTGCACTTCATCAGTACCTCATACATACGTCATCAGTGCATGTAACAGGCTGACGTCATGCTCTTATAGTTCCCACACTGTAGTGTAATGTGTCGTGATCAGATGTCGCATATACGGCCCACCGAATATAAAGTATGAATTACAGACTCAACGCGTTCACTCATTCACCGCAGCGTCGTGTGCGTTTGTTTACTGAGGGATCGGACTGAAGAGGGATCGGACTGAAGAGGGATCGGACTGACGACATCCGCTGCTGATGAGCGCAGGCGTCTGTTAATGTGCTGCGGTCCCTTTAAACGACTCCATGTTCCTGAACTTCATCAAAGTTTCAGCGGTTTTGGTCTCTGTCGTTTGTGTTCGCTGTCAGACTGACGACAGACTGATGTCAGACTGATGTCAGACTGATGACAGACTGATGACAGACTCTTTCTGACTGTGATATCACATTTTATTAGCATCATTCATCCTCAACAGCAGCAGCCGAAGTTTGGTCGAAGCGAATCACAATCAAACATGACAAGTGAGTTAAAACAACACGACGCATCTGTACACAGCAATATAACACACACAACAATAACTCACAATAACTAACTCACAATAACTCACAATAATAACTCACAATAACAACGCACAATAACAACTCACAATAACTAACTCACAATAACTCACAATACTGCATGATGCCATACAGCAGTTTGAAATCTGTGTGTGTGTGATATATATATATATTTATTAACGCTTTTAACATATTAATCATGTATTTATTACAGTCGTGTTTCATATGGCCTGTATCTGGTTTGAGTTATGAAGTGTTATCTGTGTGTGTGTGTGTGTGTGTGTAGACTGGGTAACCTTTGACCCTGATGATGTCAATGTTTAACCGGGTCAAAGGTTACCCAGTCTCAGAGTTTAAAGACTTCACCACCGTCTCTGTAACTCTGTAGATGAATGAAAACTAAAGTTATCACGCTTCAAACACACACAGGCATCAAAAGTGGGATCTGTGTGTTTTGTCATTTGTCCGTTTCCTGCCGGCTGGTCTGTTGTTACTTTACATGTAGGTGAACTGCGATCAGTTGCTTTCTGTGTCATTCAGACAGACGTGGGTTGTTGGCAGGAATCAGCTGTAGCTCTGTATTGACCGGCAGTCAGTGATGGTGTACGTCTGTGTGACCTGATGAAATCAAATGAGTTTTTGGCCTGCTGCAGGGATACACTCTCCCTCTGTATACTGGTTATGTTTTTTACAATAATATCAACGGTAGAAAGCTACATCTATAATAACAGTAAGCCTGTTGTGAGGGAATCCTTTGCCCCCCCCTCTGATGTAGAAAATGGAGCAGAGTCATTTCTTTGCAAGCCCCGCCCCCACCACTGCGCTAAGAGATCCCCAAGCTCCTCCTCCACCTCTCATATTTTCCTGCTTTGCTAACTGACCCCACAAGCAGTCCCTCTCCCTCGCTCTATCTCTTTTTCTCTCTCTCTCTCTGCATCCATCCCGTGTACAGACAGGCAGTCGGCAGCATGGACCCCAGGACAGCTCCAGCGCACAGCATAACCAAAACTAAACCCCGCACGAGAGGCAGTTTACAGAGCCAGACCAGCCCGGGTGAGTCCAGCGCAGTCAGAGAGAGAGATAGAGAGAGAGACGGAGAGAGACAGGCAGAGATAGAGAGAGAGAGAAAGAGATAAGCAGAGAGAGACAGAGAGAGAGAGAGAGAGAGAGAGACAGGCAGAGATAGAGAGAGAGAGAAAGAGAGACAGGCAGAGAGATAGAGAGAGAGAAAGAGATAAGCAGAGAGAGACAGAGAGAGAGATGGGAAGGGTGTGTTTGGTTATCTTTAGCAGTGCAGTAACACTCTAAGATTGTGTGTGTTTTTGCTGCATGCCTAATAAAACACTGACCATTTATAAATGTATTTAGTAGATTTTATTTAAACACTTTTTCAATGTTTGTTTACATTTGAATTTGGTAATTATTGCACTCATTAGACATACATTATATAAATATTTATTTAATAAATGAAAACGTGTTTTACAAAGTCTAAAATTGATTTATTACTATTTATTTAAAATAATGATGACATAGGAATATGTTTTCTATGATTTGGTTGGTGATCATGAATTAATAACAGGTTGTAAGGCAGTCCTGTGTCGGATTAAACTGATCTGGGAACAGAACTTTCTCTGTTCTTTCCATTTGGGTTGATTCATCCTGAGCACATAAATATATTAATGATGAGTGAGTTTGAGGAGAATGTGGAATTCTTGGAAGTGTGAGCTGTGAAAACATCTGCACACGGCATGCTAACAGAAACAGACTCGTGTTTGTCACCTGCAGAGGGTGAAAACTGGAAGTTCTGGACTGGACATGGTCAATATGAAGCTGTCTGGTGTGGACACTAAAAACGTGTGTGTGTGTGTTGTGTATCTGTGTGAGTGTGTGTGTTGTAATCTATCAGGCTGAAGGGTGTTATGTGCAGGGACAGTTAATCACAGAGATCAACTGATAACACACACTCAACCATTACATTTTGACCCCCTGCAGCTGTGTGTGTCTCTGTGTTGTGTATCTATGAGAGTGTATGAGAGTGTATGTGTTGTGTGTGTTGTGTATCTGTGTGAGTGTATGAGAGTGTATGCGTGTTGGAGTGAGATATTTATTTGTTCAACTTTACAGTGTTACTGTAGTGTAATGTATGTCTGATGATGACAGAACTTGATTTTTCTGTTCTAAATGGTTCTGAAATATTTGATTGAATTTATTGTGCAATAATCTGTCATTGTGGTTTGACATGACAATATGTCTCACAACATAACACAGGTTTGCTGAATATACAATTTGATTTAGTGATAGATTACATTTGAGATGTGTGTGAGATTGTAGTGGGTTAGTGTATGTCGTCTGTGCTGGATTACACTGAACTATATTGAGCGCACTAGAGTGAGTGAGTGAGTGTGTTTGGGAGAGAGAGTGAGTGTGTGTGTGAGAGAGTGAGTGAGTGTGTGTGAGAGAGTGAGTGAGTGTGTATGTGTGTGTGTGTGTGAGAGAGTAAGTGAGTGTGTGTGTGAGAGAGAAAGTGAGTGTGTGTGTGTGAGAGAGAGAGAGGTTGGGTGAGTGTGTATGTGGGAGAGAGTGAGTGTGTATGTGTGTGGGGGGCAGTGAGTGTGTATGTGTGTGTGAGAGAGAGAGAGAGAGAGAGTGTGTGTGTGTGTGTGTGTGTGAGAGAGAGAGAGTGTGTGTGTGAGAGAGAGAGTGAGTGTGTGTGTGAGAGAGAGAGAGAGTGAGTGTGTGTGTGTGTGTGTGTGTGTGTGAGAGAGAGAGAGAGTGTGTGTGTGTGTGTGAGAGAGAGAGAGAGTGTGTGTGTGTGTGTGTGTGTGTGTGAGAGAGAGAGTGAGTGTGTGAGAGAGAGAGAGAGTGGGTGACTGTGTGTGTGTGTGTGTGTACGTACGTGAGTCGTTGTGTGTTGTTTATATTTCACTATAGGTACTAAGTACCTGTAGTACCCACATCTCTGGAATACTTGATTCTGATTGGTCTCTCTCTCTCCGTAGATCTGTGTGGTTCTTCAGATCAGAGACTCTTGATGTCTCAGTGTTCTCTTCCTGGCACACCCGTCACTCATAAACATCTGCCTATAGACCTGCGCACATCCATGGATGGCAAATACAAGGAGATCGCTGAGGTGTGTGTGTCTGCTCCTGTAGTGTGTGTGTTAGTAACTGTGTGTGTGTCTGTGTGTGTGTAACTGATTGAGTGTTTCTGTATGTGTGTTAGTAACTGATTGAGTGTTTCTGTATGTGTGTTAGTAACTGTGTGTTAGTAACTGTGTGTGTGTAGGAGCTGCTGGTGAGGAGTCTGACAGACAGTGACATGCGTTGTGCTCCATATGAGTTTCCTGAGGAAAGTCCAATCGAGCAGCTGGAGGAGAGACGTCATCGTCTGGAGAGACAGATCAGCCAGGATGTGAAGTGAGACATGTTCTCCAGTCAAAGCACAGCCAATCAGAACACACCTGCAGAGATTTTCATGTTTTGGGCCATTGAGATTTTAGTGTGGGTGGGGCAGATGTTTTTCATGAGCAGTAAACCGCTGATCAGTGATTTAACATTTTATATAAATAATGGCAGGACTAATATCAGATATTAAAGAAGTGTTGCCATGGTGACACATTGAGATGCTCTAGAGGGTGAAATCCTGGTCCTCAGAAGTGCTGGTGATGTTTCAGGAAGACAATAAATCCCCCACAATCCACTGCAGACGGCTCAGACTCCAGTCTGATGCGTGTCTGATTAGTGAAATCAGCCCTCAGCCTGCATCTATTTCAGATGTGATTTATCATGTAGCAGCTGTGTAAAGTGTGAAAGCGTTCTGATCTGTGCTGTGAGAAAATACTGACACAAAACATCAGACACAAACATGTAAATTCAGGAGAAAATTGTATTTTAATGTTGTGTATATATGCTTGTTTGTGTTTGTTGGTAACATACAGGTGCTTACACAAAACATGCGTGTGTGTGTGTATGTTTGAGCAAGTCATGAAGTGTTTGTGTGTTACTCAAATCTGCTTCTTTGCCTCAACATGACACCCCCCACCCCTCCAGGCTCGAGCCCGAGATTCTGCTGAGAGCAAAACAAGACTTCATGAAAATAGACAGCGCCGCAGACCTGGAGTAAGTGTCAGCTGTCTGTCTCTCCTGCATGTCTCTCTGTCTCGCTCTGTCTCACAGTGTTGTGTCTGATGTCTGTCTGCAGGCTTCTGAAGGACAGTCATGAAGATACGGTGGATCATCATGCAGAGAGAGAGACAGTTATAGAGAGAGAATTTCAGCGTGTGTCTATCTCAGGAGAGGAGAAGTGTGGGGTAAGACAGCTCTGAAGACCTTCACTACACGAGTGACATGAAAATCCCACATGAATTGACAGCAAAACTGGTTGTACTGATGTACTTCTGATGTACTTCTGATGTTCCCATGATGTTCCAGGTGCCCTTCACTGATCTGGTGGATGCTGCAAAGTGTGTGGTGAAGGCTTTATTCATCAGAGAGAAGTACATCAATCTATCACTGCAGACTTTCTGTAAGACCACTGCCCACTCACTGCAGGAGCTGAACCACAGACCACAGGACGTCAGCTTCTGTGAGGACACCAGTGAGAGCCCTGTGGACTCAGGTGTGTAAACACCCACACTCACACACATTGAAGAAAGTAATACATCAGGGCTGAGCTCTCTCTCTTTGTCTTAGATGCCCCTGTGCACCCTCCAGTGTCAGAGATTCACCCCTATGAGGGTCAACACATGAAGAACCTGCCGTGTGATGTGGGCTACAGCTGCAGGATGGTGGATGGAGTTATCCACATCTACACCAAACAAAACCCTATGGACAAGTGAGAGAGAGAGCGAGTGTGTGTGTGATGCTAAATTTAGTAAAACCTTATTTTTTAAAATGACCTTAAAAGGGAAAAAGGATAATTAACTAAGGCTCTGTTCCAAAACCTAGTGAACTGATCTGCTGTCCTCATAGGCTGCTTCCTTCTAAGACATCATTCTAACTAACATTGATTTGAAACATTTTACTGGAGCTCCACACAGACCTCTCTGAACAATACAGGCATGTGGGGTCTAAGATTTGCATCCAAATATGTTTCTTAAAAGGCAGATTTATTTATCTGCCTACTGTTTCAGAAAAGCTCCTATGATACCTGTGATGCTGAACAGAGCTATGTTGTTCTCTGCAGGAGCACAGAGCTGGACCTGCCGTACCCAGACCTGCAGGAGTACATCACTGACATGAACGTCATGATGGCCCTGATCATCAACGGCCCAGTGTGAGTCACACGTTACCCACCATTCACTGCACTCACCTGTGTATGTGTGTAAGTCTGTGTTTGTGTCTGTGCAGGAAATCGTTCTGTTATCGCCGGCTGCAATATCTGAGCTCAAAGTTTCAGATGCATGTTCTTCTGAATGAGATGAAGGAACTGGCAGCGCAGAAGAAGGTTCCTCACAGAGATTTCTACAATATACGCAAGGTGCTTCTGTAAACATTCTCCACAAAATCATCTCTGCATAATATGGTCCGTCTGTCTCTCTGTCTGTCTGTCTATCTGTCTAACTCTCTGTGTGTCTGTCTGTCAGGTGGACACACACATCCATGCGTCATCCTGCATGAACCAGAAGCATCTGTTGAGGTTCATCAAACGAGCGATGAAGAAATCCCCTGATGAGGTCGTGCACATAGAGGGCGGGCGCGGGCAGACGCTGATGGAGGTGTTTGAAAACATGAACCTGACAGCGTACGACCTCAGCGTCGACACGCTCGACATGCACGCGGTAAAACACAAGAACAACACAGCACGACATTCAGCCGCTCATACATCCATCTGTGTGATGCGTAAAATTTCCTCCTCAGGACAGAAACACTTTCCATCGCTTCGACAAATTCAACTCCAAATACAACCCGATCGGAGAGTCAATCCTCAGAGAGATCTTCATCAAAACTGACAATCACATCCACGGAAAATACTTCGCTCACATCATCAAGGTGCAGGAGCTAAACTTCATACCGTCAAACTCATGAAGCAAATTCATTTCATGAACAACAAAGTTTTGTACATATCTGATGTTTGAATGATGTTTATATGTTTTATAAAATGTTTGTAAATTCTAGATTAAAATAACAACATGCTGATATAATTTTGTTCTCTCTAGATATAGCACATTCATGGGTCGTTTGATTTCAGGACACTGATTGAGTGTGACTGTGCTGATGTGTCTGTACAGGAAGTGATGTCAGACCTGGAGGAGAGTAAATATCAGAATGCTGAGCTGCGTCTGTCTGTGTACGGCCGCTCGATGGATGAGTGGGACAAACTGGCGCAGTGGGCCGTTTCACACTCAGTGTATTCAGACAACGTTCGCTGGATGGTGCAGATCCCACGACTCTTGTGAGGAAGTGACATCACTCATGATATCACTAGTCTCATCAGTTTTGTGCAGTTGTTAAACTCAATAGGTGTTATTGATGTCTGACTGTACTGTGAAGATGCTATAGATCACTAATTTGTGTGTGTGTGTGTGTGTGTGTGTGTGTAGTGATGTTTATCGCACAAAGAAACAGCTGACAAACTTTCAGCAGATGTTGGAGAACATTTTCCTGCCTCTGTTTGAGGTGACCATCAACCCCAAGAGTCACCCACAACTACACCTGTTTCTACAACATGTGAGTTTAACACACACACACACACAACTACACCTGTTTCTACAACATGTGAGTTTAACACACACACACACAACTACACCTGTTTCTACAACATGTGAGTTTAACACACACACACACAACTACACCCGTTTCTACAACATGTGAGTTTAACACACACACACACAACTACACCTGTTTCTACAACATGTGAGGTACACACACACACAACTACACCTGTTTCTACAACATGTGAGTTTAACACACACACACACACCTGTTTCTACAACATGTGAGTTTAACACACACACACACAAACTACACCTGTTTCTACAACATGTGAGTTTAACACACACACACACAACTACACCTGTTTCTACAACATGTGAGTTTAACACACACACACACACACAACTACACCTGTTTCTACAACATGTGAGTTTAACACACACACACACACACTACACCTGTTTCTACAACATGTGAGTTTAACACACACACACAACTACACCTGTTTCTACAACATGTGAGTTTAACACACACACACACAACTACACCTGTTTCTACAACATGTGAGTTTAACACACACACACACAACTACACCTGTTTCTACAACATGTGAGTTTAACACACACACACAACTACACCTGTTTCTACAACATGTGAGTTTAACACACACACACAACTACACCTGTTTCTACAACATGTGAGTTTAACACACACACACACAACTACACCTGTTTCTACAACATGTGAGTTTAACACACACACACAACTACACCTGTTTCTACAACATGTGAGTTTAACACACACACACACAACTACACCTGTTTCTACAACATGTGAGTTTAACACACACACACACACAACTACACCTGTTTCTACAACATGTGAGTTTAACACACACACACACAACTACACCTGTTTCTACAACATGTGAGTTTAACACACACACACACAACTACACCTGTTTCTACAACATGTGAGTTTAACACACACACACACAACTACACCTGTTTCTACAACATGTGAGTTTAACACACACACACACACAACTACACCTGTTTCTACAACATGTGAGTTTAACACACACACACACACAACTACACCTGTTTCTACAACATGTGAGTTTAACACACACACACACACACAACTACACCTGTTTCTACAACATGTGAGTTTAACACACACACACAACTACACCTGTTTCTACAACATGTGAGTTTAACACACACACACACAACTACACCTGTTTCTACAACATGTGAGTTTAACACACACACACACACAACTACACCTGTTTCTACAACATGTGAGTTTAACACACACACACACACAACTACACCTGTTTCTACAACATGTGAGTTTAACACACACACACACAAACTACACCTGTTTCTACAACATGTGAGTTTAACACACACACACACACACTACACCTGTTTCTAAAACACACAACACACCTGTTTCTACAACATGTGAGTTTAACACACACACACACACAACCACCTGTTTCTACAACATGTGAGTTTAACACACACACACACAACAACTACACCTGTTTCTACAACATGTGAGTTTAACACACACACACACACAACTACACCTGTTTCTACAACACATAAACTGGAGTTTAACACACACACACACAACTACACCTGTTTCTACAACATGTGAGTTTAACACACACACACACACACACACTACACCTGTTTCTACAACATGTGAGTTTAACACACACACACACACAACTACACCTGTTTCTACAACATGTGAGTTTAACACACACACACACACACAACTACACCTGTTTCTACAACATGTGAGTTTAACACACACACACACACAACTACACCTAGTTTCTACAACATGTGAGTTTAACACACACACACACACAACTACACCTGTTTCTACAACATGTGAGTTTAACACACACACACACACACAACTACACCTGTTTCTACAACATGTGAGTTTAACACACACACACACACACACTACACCTGTTTCTACAACATGTGAGTTTAACACACACACACAACTACACCTGTTTCTAAACTGTTTTAACACACAAAAACTACACCTGTTTCTACAACATGTGAGTTTAACACACACACACACACACACAACTACACCTGTTTCTACAACATGTGAGTTTAACACACACACACACACAACTACACCTGTTTCTACAACATGTGAGTTTAACACACACACACACACACACAACTACACCTGTTTCTACAACATGTGAGTTTAACACACACACACACACACACTACACCTGTTTCTACAACATGTGAGTTTAACACACACACACACACAACTACACCTGTTTTTTTACAACATGTGAGTTTAACACACACACACACACAAACTACACCTGTTTCTACAACATGTGAGTTTAACACACACACACACACACAACTACACCTGTTTCTACAACATGTGAGTTTAACACACACACACACACAACTACACCTGTTTCTACAACATGTGAGTTTAACACACACACACACACACAACTACACCTGTTTCTACAACATGTGAGTTTAACACACACACACACACAACTACACCTGTTTCTACAACATGTGAGTTTAACACACACACACACACACAACTACACCTGTTTCTACAACATGTGAGTTTAACACACACACACACACACACTACACCTGTTTCTACAACATGTGAGTTTAACACACACACACACACAACTACACCTGTTTCTACAACATGTGAGTTTAACACACACACACACACAACTACACCTGTTTCTACAACATGTGAGTTTAACACACACACACACACAACTACACCTGTTTCTACAACATGTGAGTTTAACACACACACACACACAACTACACCTGTTTCTACAACATGTGAGTTTAACACACACACACACACACAACTACACCTGTTTCTACAACATGTGAGTTTAACACACACACACACACAACTACTGTTTCTAAACATGTGTTTCACAACATGTGAGTTTAACACACACACACACACAACTACACCTGTTTCTACAACATGTGAGTTTAACACACACACACACACACAACTACACCTGTTTCTACAACATGTGAGTTTAACACACACACACACACACAACTACACCTGTTTCTACAACATGTGAGTTTAACACACACACACACACAACTACACCTGTTTCTACAACATGTGAGTTTAACACACACACACACACAACTACACCTGTTTCTACAACATGTGAGTTTAACACACACACACACAACTACACCTGTTTCTACAACATGTGAGTTTAACACACACACACACACACAACTACACCTGTTTCTACAACATGTGAGTTTAACACACACACACACACACAACTACACCTGTTTCTACAACATGTGAGTTTAACCACACACACACACACAACTACCTGTTTCTACAACATGGAGTTTAACACACACACACACAACTACACCTGTTTCTACAACATGTGAGTTTAACACACACACACACACAACTACACCTGTTTCTACAACATGTGAGTTTAACACACACACACACACACACTGTTTCTACAACATGTGAGTTTAACACACACACACACAACACACCTGTTTCTACAACATGTGAGTTTAACACACACACACACACACAACTACACCTGTTTCTACAACATGTGAGTTTAACACACACACACACACAACTACACCTGTTTCTACAACATGTGAGTTTAACACACACACACACACAACTACACCTGTTTCTACAACATGTGAGTTTAACACACACACACACACAACTACACCTGTTTCTACAACATGTGAGTTTAACACACACACACACACAACTACACCTGTTTCTACAACATGTGAGTTTAACACACACACACACACACAACTACACCTGTTTCTACAACATGTGAGTTTAACACACACACACACAACTACACCTGTTTCTACAACATGTGAGTTTAACACACACACACACACAACTACACCTGTTTCTACAACTGTAAAATGAGTTTAACACACACACACACACACAACTACACCTGTTTCTACAACATGTGAGTTTAACACACACACACACACAACTACACCTGTTTCTACAACATGTGAGTTTAACACACACACACACACACACTACACCTGTTTCTACAACATGTGAGTTTAACACACACACACACACACATACACCTGTTTCTACAACATGTGAGTTTAACACACACACACACCAACTACATGTTCTAATACACACACACACACACAACTACACCTGTTTCTACAACATGTGAGTTTAACACACACACAAAACTACACCTGTTTCTACAACATGTGAGTTTAACACACACACACACACAACACTACACCTGTTTCTACAACATGTGAGTTTAACACACACACACACACACACTACACCTGTTTCTACAACATGTGAGTTTAACACACACACACACACAACTACACCTGTTTCTACAACATGTGAGTTTAACACACACACACACACACAACTACACCTGTTTCTACAACATGTGAGTTTAACACACACACACACACACAACTACACCTGTTTCTACAACATGTGAGTTTAACACACACACACACACACACTACACCTGTTTCTACAACATGTGAGTTTAACACACACACACACACAACTACACCTGTTTCTACAACATGTGAGTTTAACACACACACACACACACTACACCTGTTTCTACAACATGTGAGTTTAACACACACACACACACAACTACACCTGCACAACATGTGAGTTTAACACACACACACACAACTAAACCTTTTAAAATGTGAGTTTAACACACACACACACACAACTACACCTGTTTCTACAACATGTGAGTTTAACACACACACACACACAATCACCTGTTTCTACAACATGTGAGTTTAACACACACACACACACAACTACACCTGTTTCTACAACATGTGAGTTTAACACACACACACACAACTACACCTGTTTCTACAACATGTGAGTTTAACACACACACACACACAACTACACCTGTTTCTACAACATGTGAGTTTAACACACACACACACAACTACACCTGTTTCTACAACATGTGAGTTTAACACACACACACACAAACTACACCTGTTTCTACAACATGTGAGTTTAACACACACACACACAATACACCTGTTTCTACAACATGTGAGTTTAACACACACACACACAAACTACACCTGTTTCTACAACATGTGAGTTTAACACACACACACACACACTACACCTGTTTCTACAACATGTGAGTTTAACACACACACACAACTACACCTGTTTCTACAACATGTGGGGTTAAACCAAAACTACACCTGTTTCTAAAGTGAGTTTAACACACACACAACAAAACTACACCTGTTTCTAC
The DNA here is from genome assembly GCA_036877525.1 of Chromobotia macracanthus. Lineage (NCBI taxonomy): Eukaryota > Metazoa > Chordata > Actinopteri > Cypriniformes > Botiidae > Chromobotia > Chromobotia macracanthus. The sequence goes on along the minus strand of JAZGTH010000033.1, from coordinate 499,124 downwards.
AACATGTGAGTTTAACACACACACACACACAACTACACCTGTTTCTACAACATGTGAGTTTAACACACACACACACAACTACACCTGTTTCTACAACATGTGAGTTTAACACACACACACACACAACTACACCTGTTTCTACAACATGTGAGTTTAACACACACACACACACAACTACACCTGTTTCTACAACATGTGAGTTTAACACACACACACACACACAACTACACCTGTTTCTACAACATGTGAGTTTAACACACACACACACACAACTACACCTGTTTCTACAACATGTGAGTTTAACACACACACACACACATATCTACAACATGTGAGTTTAACACACAACACAACTACACCTGTTTCTACAACATGTGAGTTTAACACACACACACACACACTACACCTGTTTCTACAACATGTGTACAACATGTAGTTTAACACACACACACACACAACTACACCTGTTTCTACAACATGTGAGTTTAACACACACACACACACAACTACACCTGTTTCTACAACATGTGAGTTTAACACACACACACACACACACACTACACCTGTTTCTACAACATGTGAGTTTAACACACACACACACAACTACACCTGTTTCTACAACATGTGAGTTTAACACACACACACACACAATACACCTGTTTCTACAACATGTGAGTTTAACACACACACACACAAACTACACCTGTTTCTACAATAGTTTAACACACACACACAACTACACTTGTTTCTACAATATGTGAGTTTAACACACACACACACAACTACACCTGTTTCTACAACATGTGAGTTTAACACACACACACACAAACTACACCTGTTTCTACAACATGTGAGTTTAACACACACACACACACAACTACACCTGTTTCTACAACATGTGAGTTTAACACACACACACACACAAACTACACCTGTTTCTACAACATGTGAGTTTAACACACACACACACACAACTACACCTGTTTCTACAACATGTGAGTTTAACACACACACACACACACACAACTACACCTGTTTCTACAACATGTGAGTTTATCACACACACACACACACACACTACACTTGTTTCTACACCATGTGAGTTTAACACACACAGACACACAACTACACCTGTTTCTACAACATGTGAGTTTAACACACACACACACACTTGCACAGACACAAAAACACAAACAACTACACTTCTACACCCCAGTGTGTGCGTGTGTGTTTAGGTGGTGGGTTTTGACAGTGTGGATGATGAGTCTAAGCCGGAGCATCACATCTTTAATTTGGACAGCCCGTCACCTGCCCGCTGGAGTGAAGATGATAATCCTCCATATTCATATTACCTGTACTACATGTATGCCAACATGACCGTCCTCAACCACCTGCGCAGGTACACATACTCTCACATACACTCACACACTTACACACACTCACACTTACCAACATATACACACTCACACATTAACACTCACTAACACACACGTTACTTTATACAGACTCACCTGAACCTCTGGTGTGCTGTGTCTGTATGTATGTGTGTGTGCGTTTGTGTGTATGTGCGGGTGAGTTTGCTTAATCATGTATTGGGGATAATTTTGTACCCAAAAGTCCTTCTTTTGGGGACGTCCTTATTTGTAAAAACACTATAACAATAGTGAATAAAGGTTTATAAAATAGTAAAAAAGCCGAGTTTTCTGTTAGGGTTAGATGTGGGTTAAGGTGAGGTTATGTTGTTTATAAGTAGCTGTGTATAAAACAACAGAAGTCTGTGATATGTCCCCATTTAGACAGACAAGTAAATGTGTGTATGTGTGCAGGAGGCGGGGCTTCCACACCTTTGTGCTGCGACCTCATTGTGGGGAGGCGGGGCCTATTCATCATCTGATTTCTGGATATATGCTGTCAGAAAACATCTCACATGGACTGCTGCTCAGGAAGGTACACAAACACACACACACACATATTAAAGAGAGACTTCATATGAGAAAGAGCTCATTTCTGTCTCTTTCTGTCTCTCTCTCTCTGTCTTTTTCTCTCTTTGTCTGTCTGTCTCTCTCTCTCTGTCTGTCTCTCTGTAGGCTCCAGTTCTGCAGTATTTGTATTATTTGGCTCAGGTTGGCATTGCGATGTCTCCTCTGAGTAACAACAGTTTGTTTTTGAGTTATCATCGGAACCCTCTGCATGAGTATCTGTCCCGCGGTCTGATGGTCTCGCTCTCCACCGACGATCCACTGCAGTTTCACTTCACCAAGGTGAGGCAGCTGTCTGTCTGCCTGTGTCTGCATGTCTGTGTGTGTGTGTTTATGTGTCTCTGTTCACAATTAATGCTGTGGGTTCATACAGAAAATGTAAAATCTTTTCCTCTGGCTATAATTCTGTATTTATTGTGTGAGGTTTACGGTTCACAATTTTGCATTACATGTAGCACAAAAGTGGAGGCGCAAAAAACTTTAAATAAGTGAATTATATAAAACAGTAAAATTATAAAATGCAGGATATAATTGTAAATATTTAATAGCTTGTACAATAGCGTTGCTAATTATAAAATATAAACGTGTTTGTTGTGTGTGTGTAAATAAATATCCGTGTATAAATGTGTGCGTTTCAGGAGCCCCTGATGGAGGAGTACAGCATCGCAGCTCAAGTGTGGAAACTGAGTTCATGTGACATGTGTGAACTCGCCAGAAACAGTGTGTTAATGAGTGGATTCTCACACAGGGTAACGCAGTCCCGAACACACACACCTGAACACACATAAACACGTTTCATTTCATCAGTTGTTTGTGTTTTTCTCAGGCAAAGAGTTATTGGTTGGGTCCTGATTATAATGAAGAGGGTCCCGGCAGCAATGACATCCGTCGTACAAATGTGCCGGATATCCGTGTGGCGTACAGACACGAAACTCTGTGTGAGGAACTTCATCTGATCACACAAGCCGTCCGCTCACAGGAGCTCCACAGCATAGAGGAGACCCTGTCCTTCAGCCCTGTCCAATCCGCACGCTAGACAGCACATAGCCCCGCCCATCATTCCACTGGCCAGTAAGCACATACACTAACCTGCCCATCATCATCATCAGGACCAAATCAACATTCCAAACAGCATGTTTATCACCGTCTGTCACAAGTGCATGTTTAGAGGGATGTTTAAGGTATGCACAGCTATATCTATGTACATTATATGTGTGTTAGTATGAGTGCTGATTTACATTACACCTCATTTATACGGCTCAATATAGTCACTGATTACTTGTGCTTTTATCTGCCATCAATTTATGTTTGAAAGAGTTTGACATTTTTTGCTAAGATTGTAATTCATGGTGAAAATTTCTTACTGTTTTCTATAATAATCTGTTGTTTATTTTAGAGTTATTTACGCTGGTACGACTGTTCAGATCAATGTCATTTTCAGTCTGTTCCACAGGCAGCGCTGCAGAGAAAACTTTGAAACTTCCTCTTGCACTGTGTGTAAACTGTTAAAAAAAGATTTTGTTTAGATGGACTTTTGTGTCAGTCATATGTTGTTTATTCATACACACATAATGACAGAAAAACACTATTTTTATTTTGGGTTATTTTAAAGTTACGGTATGTTAAATCCCAAACAACAGTTTCACAGAATCATTGAACTGACTGTTAAAATTTCCACAGGATTATTTTTGTCATAATGACTGACAGTAACTGAAGATCATTTAGTGATTAAACAGCATGAGTTAAAACAGCATGACAAGTACAACATGCCTGACACACGTGTGAAATGATCCAATATCACCTTATCCTGTGAATGATGCCAGTCAGCAGTGTTGATCAGTATTGATCAGTATTGAGGAGTGTCACTGATTTTAATAAACTGCGTGTTCAACATCATCTGTGTGTTTATTCTGTATAAAGTCAATGTGACTGCACTGATTATGAATAAAAATAAACACTGAGGAAAAACATTTCTGATGACAAAAAATACATACAGTACACATATGCATCATATGTGTGTGTGTGTTGACTGGATGACATCAAATTGTTGGTATCACTTAATTGGCCATCTGGAAAGAAATGACATCACAAACATAAGCGTGTTTTACTATGACATGAGGTATTTGCATATGACAATGTATTTTAAAAATGTCTCTGGAATCAGATGTAAATCTGTTTTAGTAAAGGAGGTTCTGGACTTACAGCCAGAGCAGATTTGACGTTCTGCAGCTGGGAGAAAACTCGTCCTCCCTCCTCTGGACAAACAGTTTTCAGCTCATCACGGGTCATTCCCAACAACATAGAGCCACTGAGACCCCCTAAACACCGAATCGTACTGAGAGAGAGAGAGAGAGAGAGAGAGAGAGAGAGAGAGAGAGAGAGATGCTGTATCCCACAGTGCAGTGCGCTCAATCTGACCTTCCACATGTAACCAATGAACTGAAAGTAATAGTCTTGATTTGAGGATGGAATAAAACAAGGAGCTCATCTCACATTCTGCTGAAGCCCTTGTGCTCCAGCCAGGCTTGTACCTCCTCTGGCCGAGATCTTCTGCTGAGTGCAGGAACAGACCCTGATTCCTGCTGGTCAAGAGAGATGATGAACCTCAACACACACACACACACACACACACACACACACACACACAGACACGAGAAACATCAGCAGAAGTGAGTCACGTACACTCTTCCCCTGCTGGTCTGGAGACTGAAGCATGTTGTTCGGGACATAACCGACCTCCCCCCTCTGATTCCTCACCTTCCACCACTGCCTGGACATGTCTAACAACTACAAGAGACAGAGACAATGAATTGTGATGTTCATGGTAACTTTGAGGGCTGTATGGATGGTTTTACAGTGTTGTGTGTGCTTGAGTCACCTGTAGCTCTTCTCCTTTACTGATTGTAAGTTCTCGGTCGTTACGAGCTGTGAAATCAAATATGGCTCGCATGCAGCTGATCGGAGGCTTGTCTTCTGCACTAAACACACACACACACACACACACACACACAAAATCACACACACAACATCTCATGCTCATAATCTCTCGTATGAGTGAATATTGATGTGTGAAATATTTGTACCTCTGTTGTGGCTCCTGCCAGGATGTGTTTCTCTACAGAAAAGATAAACATTCAGATATAAATCTGACAGATTCAATGCTGGGTGCTGATTAGATTATTAAACTAATGTTTTAATGAAAACATGTATCTCTGCTTGTTATTAGATCTGTACCAGTTGTGGTGACACAGATGGTTGCTCTGTGAGTCTCTCTGACTCTCTGTCTGGTGTGTTTGTGACGGTTGGTTCTGGGTTTCTGATCTCTGGAGGCGTCCAGCCATCGTTAAACACAGGGGTGAATGTGGGGATGAATTCATCATCCTCAGGCCATTTAGTGCTTCAACAGAGACACACACACTTAAAACCTCATAGAACACACGTGTGTGTGTGTGACAGGCTCCAGCAGGGGGGGTGTGTGTGTATTCCAGTTACCTGGGGATGTTCCAGGGGTCTCCGAGCGACTGCCAGAGTTTGTCCTCCTCAGGTGAGGCATGGTCACTCAGGAAAACAACACACTCTGGTTCTAACAGAGGAGCTACAACTGACTGCGGCAGGTCTTCAGAACAGTGGAACACAATCTACACACACACAGAGTCATGTCTGGTGTAGTTAGTATTTGAACTGCTAAATGCTTACATCGTATTTAACTTTTAATGTGCCTATAGACAGATATAGGCACATAAACATACGTGTGTGTCTCACCAGTTCCAGTACAGAGAACAGAGAGTGTGTAAGGTCAGCAGCACTCGGGTTTTCAATCTTCCCCTGTAGTTTAGCCTTAAAAAAACAGATTCTAAAAGATTAATATTGTAATCGTGTATAATGGTAATATTTCTCTGATGAGAGCTGAAGTTCACACACCAGCAGGTTAAAAGTCGTCTTAACTTTCTGCAGACACACTGTGAACTCAGCATCTGCTGGCATCCCCTTCACAGCTGCATCACACACAACAGACACACAAACATTCAAGTGATGAAAATCTATTAACACAGACATTAACAGAGAGAAACACATGTACAGACATTAACAGACAGAAGCACAGAGACATTAACAGACAGAAGCACATGTACAGACATTAACAGACAGAAGCACAGAGACATTAACAGACAGAAGCACAGAGACATTAACAGACAGAAGCACAGAGACATTAACAGACAGAAGCACAGAGACATTAACAGACAGAAGCACAGAGACATTAACAGACAGAAGCACAGAGACATTAACAGACAGAAGCACAGAGACATTAACAGACAGAAGCACAGAGACATTAACAGACAGAAACACAGAGACATTAACAGACAGAAGCACAGACACATTAACAGACAGAAGCACAGAGACATTAACAGACAGAAGCACAGAGACATTAACAGACAGAAGCACAGAGACATTAACAGACAGAAACACAGAGACATTAACAGACAGAAGCACAGACAATTAACAGACAGAAGCACAGAGACATTAACAGACAGAAGCACAGAGACATTAACAGACAGAAGCACAGAGACATTAACAGACAGAAACACAGAGACATTAACAGACAGAAGCACAGAGACATTAACAGACAGAAACACAGAGACATTAACAGACAGAAGCACAGAGACATTAACAGACAGAAGCACAGAGACATTAACAGACAGAAACACAAAAGCACAGAAACAGTGGCATTAGTTGTTCTTCCAATCACCTTTCTGCTTTTTCTTCTTCTTTTTATCTTTTTTTGGAGCCACAGGTGTCAGTCTGTCCACGAATGCCTCAATATCATTAATCAAATGATTCAGAATGTCCTGAACAGAGACACACTCATTTAAACCTCTTCATGTGAAATCTAAATGATTCTCTGTGTTTGTATCTGACACTCACCACATCTCTCTCTTTTTCTGTGTACGGCCTCTGAGATGGTGGAGTCTGCTTGTGACACATGCTTTCTATGGGAGGGGGCGGAGTCGGAGAGTCCATACGAATATAGGTGGAGGTATTTCTTGACAGGGGTGGAGTCGGGTCAGAGCTCTCATCTGGACAGGAGTGATCCCAGTTCAATCTCAATTCAAACTCGATTCACACACTTAAAAAAAACATTTACTGCTGGTGATGGTAAAGTAAAGGAGGTGCAACAGCAGAACTCTGAGGGGTTGTGGGTAATATTAGCATGCATGAAAGCATGCTTTGAAAATCCATCAGAATTAGCACACTATTTGTTTACATCTGACAAACTTTGAGGTTTGATGAATCCTCACTATAATCTGGGACGGTCCATTGTTCTGGAAGTTTCTGAGGAATCATCTTGGAAGTGTTTCTTGAACTTCTTTGCATTAAGTTTCCTGGATCAGTTTTACTGTAGAATTAGAGAGCTCATTTAGTCTGGAAATTATTTAGTATGAATATTAATTGTTGTTAATCTAAACAGATTTCATCCTCATCAGCTCACCTGAGACTACTCTGTGTGTGATCATGTGTATTGTGTCTCAGAAGTCGTTCCAGGTTTTTTTTCAAATAATCTGCCTGAATAATGAAAATGAAACACAGTCATTTATAATCAGGAGAGCTGAACTGTTGAATGTGTTTGAGTCCTGAACTCACCCTGAGAGATTCACTTTGAAACAGAAAGACGCTGATGACCCGACGCTGAGTGTCCTGGATGGACACTGTCAAGAGAGAGTCATAAACGCTGTCATCCAGCACAGCTGTCAGATCCAGAACACTGCTCAGAGGCCACGACTCCAGCTCCTCCTAAACAAACAAACATGAACAAACAAACAATCACGACTCCAGCTCCTCCTAAACAAACAAACAATCAAAAAAAAAAACGACTCTCCTCCTCCTAAACAAACAAACAATCACGACTCCAGCTCCTCCTAAACAAACAAACAATCACGACTCCAGCTCCTCCTAAACAAACAAACAAACACGACTCCAGCTCCTCCTAAACAAACAAACAAACATGAACAAACAAACAATCACGAACATAAAACAAACAATCACGACTCAGCTCCTCCTAAACAAACAAACAGTCAGACTCCAGCTCCTCCTAAACAAACAAACAAACATGAACAAACAAACAATCACGACTCCAGCTCCTCACAAACAATAAACAAACAAACATGAACCCCCCTCAAACAAACAAACACGACTCCAGCTCCTCCTAAACAAACAAACATGAACAAACAAACAATCACGACTCCAGCTCCTCCTAAACAAACAAACATGAACAAACAAACAATCACGACTCCAGCTCCTCCTAAACAAACAAACATGAACAAACAAACAATCACGACTCCAGCTCCTCCTAAACAAACAAACAGGACTCCAGCTCCTCCTAAAACAAACAGTCAGGACCAAATCATGACCAAACAATCATGACGCACAAAACAAACAATCATGACACAACAAACAAACGTCACACACAACAAACAATCGGGACACAAAAACCAAACAATTGTAACAAAACATTAATGACAAAAAACAAACAAACAAACAAACATGATACAACAAACATTCATAACAAAACAAAAACCACAACACAGAAAACAAACGAACAGTCATGACACAAAAAACAGGTTCAGGTTATTGACCTTGGTCTCAATGTCTCTGAGGAGAAGCGTCTCATCTCGAGCCTCTAGAATCATTTCCTGACCCCACACGCGACCCGCAGCATCCAGAAACTTCAGCCTTTCCACACAATCCTGTACAGAACACACCTGCTGGCCATCCATTTCACAGGTGAACAGATGCTACAGGTGAACAAAATATCATTCAGCAGGTGAAATATTTCACCTATGATATCTTTATTAAACTCCACCAGTAACCCAGAGATGTTGAGTTTTACCTCCACTCTGTGCTGAAACTGATGCATCTGTCTGTTGATCGATTCAACATAACCTTTCCTCTGTACTGTAAACAAACAAAGACACATTATACACACACAATAATAATTTGACACACTATTACAAACATCATACGCAGTTAATGACAGAAACTGTCATCTTAAATTCTGCTGTTGGTGGTGTATAATGATATATTAACACTCACAGTAGATTGATTTAGCGCTGGGTCTGGACAGACCTGACAGTTCAGATGAGGTTTCATCTGCCGCTGTGCCACTAGATGAAATAAATGATATTTAACACATTTGCTTCATCTGCTGTTTATTAATTAAAGGTGAATTGGATTAAAATCTCACGTCGACTGCACAGAATCAGCGTAACTGCTGGACCAGCCGAAAGGACTCGAACCCTGAAACATTTGAACAGAATACAGCACCTGCACACACACACACATGAACATTAGACGTGAAATGGACCTGAACAACATGTTGGATCAGTTTTACTGTAGAACCCTTACAAATGTACTGTGGTGATACAGCAGCAGAATGATTATGGTAATTAATATATATATATATATATATATATATATATATATATATATATATATATATATATATATATATATATATATATATAAAGTACCAGAGACCTTAAAACACTAAAAAATGAAACCCAACCCACCACCTCCAGAATATCATCATCATCTCAAACTCTCTGCTGCAACACAAATGCTCAAAGTTTTATGGGATCATAAAGAATAATCTATAATCAGCAGTAAGGAGCGTCCAGGCTGGATATTAACCAAACAGCCCATCACCATGGAAACCTGACATAAGACCATATAGCACAAGACTCAAGAACATGTAGAACAACGCTCAAGACCCTCAACCAAAAACAAAGAGAACATTAGATTCATACCCCGATACATATAAGACCAGACAGTCAGATTAAAGAGAACAAACAAGATCTTGAATAGATTCAGAAAGGACAGATTCATACAGAACTCTCATATCTGATCATCTCTCTCTCATAAACATCTACACTTATTAAAGCTCAAGACTGACCCTTGTCACAGCTCTCAGATCAGATCAGTGGACACCTTCACCAAAATTCACCAGAAAAAAACTGAGAACATCAATCAGATAACATCCAATCAGTTAACATCACCTCAAACATTTGATGTTGTGTGCATTTCTTACCTGTGTGTTGAGATGTTTCTCCTGACGTGCGTGTTAGATCATACTGTATCTGTTCACAATCAGACTGACACAAAAGCAGACAATCTGAATCTCCCTGTCAAACAAGAGGGACAAAGTCTGATCTGAGGTCAGTCTGTGAGGAGCTGAGGTGTGACAGCACAGATCAGGTGGGTGGAGACAGTCAGGAAACAGATCTGAGGGCACAGAAACATTAAATACTGAACACACACTTATCACTCTGAACATTTTAAAGGGCCCAACGTATTGAATAACATGGTTTACTAAAACTAAAATCTTTTTTAAAAACAGCAACAGTTCAGCACGTTTATCCCAATTCAAATCATCCCAGTTGTATTACAATAAGAAACATTTGAGTTCAAATTGATTGGCCAAATTTAACATCAAATCTTTAAAGCTATGACATGATCTCCTTACCTTCCACTCTTTCACAACAGTAAGTTTATAATAATCATTTATAATTTAAGCGTTCAGATCCAAGTTTGCAGGAAACATCACTTTGACGTGGTTAAATCATTTCCAAAAACAGAACAAAGCTCCTAAATCACACAGTACTGTAGATGATGCACCGTTAGTATCTTATTGTTACAGCAGTTTAGAATTTAAACTTGTTCAATTAAAGTTAAACTTGTTTAAACTTGTAACATGTATATTCACGTTAAGAAAACCTGCAAAAGTCAGATCACAGCTTCAATAATAACATTTAGGCCTTTGAGCTAAATCAGTATTAAACAACAGTATGGTTTAGACCTCAACATGTTTAAGAGAATTTAAACATTAAAAGATTGTTTTTCATTTTATTTAATAAATCCAAAAAAGCACTATCACACACATCTGTGAATGTTATGATAGGATATGAAATATGAAGTTGAAAAACAGTAACATTCACCCCAAAGTGCAGAAAAATCATAGAAGCCTTGATTATACACAACATTCATCACTATCAGAAGACATTTTATGCAATAAAAATACATTAGTAATCAGAAACGTGGTTAAAAGCTAATGGGATACATTATGAAAATGAGATATTAGTTACAGCTTATTAAAAGCAGAAATACTTGACTGCTAAATAATTGGCAGGTGATAACATGAGTGTTTGGAAGCGTCCTGTCTCAGTGTGGCTGATCATTAACTGTTTACATACAGACTTTGACCCAGTGAGATTCTCACACACACACACACACACACACACACACACACACACACACACACACACACACACACACACACACACACACACACACACACACACACACACACACACACACACACACACACACACACACAGTTAAGTGGCTTCAGTCTCTTCTACACCAGCATTCACTAAAGTCTAAGTACTTTTATAGCATGCGATTTGCGGGTTCAGGGCGTCTGTGTGTTTGCAGGTCACTGCGTCTGCAGGGCCTGCGACAGGTGCATGCCAGCTCCGGGTGGCAGGGGCCAGTTCTCCTGCCCCTGGTGTGTCTGCAGGAGACGATACAGCTGTTTGAGGTGTGTGACGATGTTGTCTTTAATGTCAGGAACAGAGATCTGCAGACGAACACTTC
>JAZGTH010000033.1:407500-482500 GCA_036877525.1 Chromobotia macracanthus | reverse complement strand
GTACCTGAGCGCTCTGCTCGCCTGTTCCCAGCTGCAACTCCAGCTTTACACTGTTCGTCACTGTCTGTCTGTCTGTCTGTTGCGTTCAGATGTGATGAGGACTAGAAGTTTCACTGCAGGTCTGACTCCAGTGTTTCTGTTATGACATCAGAGGTTACCATGACAACAGACTGGTTCTAGAACTCACTGTATGAGTTCTGAAACATGTCAGATTTTTTACATCTAACTAAAATCTAATTGTCTGTCTGTCTGCTTAGCACTCATTTTTTATAATAATGTAATAGTTATCTGGTAATCCTGAAACTATAGACAGCTTGTTTCTGGTTTTGTTTAAACTGCAGGCAACATGGGAAGTAAAAGTTTCACTGATTATAAACCATCTGAGGGATTTGTGAAACGTTCTTCAGATGTTCTCGGGAAACATAAGCAGCTGAGCGCAGTAACTCAGATCCTGTTGATACATTCTGAACATTCTCAGAACTCAGATCGTCATGACAACTGCTGGACAAACAGGACAAACCCGTTTAAATGCTGTTCCCATGCAAACTGGAAATGATAGGATACGCCTACAAGCTCTTTCTTTCTGTTTTCTATCCTGGGATATATTGTTCTCCATCATTTCATGAAGTTGATCATTTAGTCATCTTACTGATCACATGGTCAGTCCACCCTCTACTGAGGACATACATAATATATACATATATAATGATAACTAATTCATACAGCACTGTTATATGATACGAAACAATATACAGTTTGAGGTATTTATAACAGATTTAAAAAGTAAACTTTCTAAAGCATTATCATTTAGAAATGTCATGCATGCACAGCTCAATAAATGAAAAGCTAAACATTACCAACGTAAAGAGACAGAAATATAAACTGTGTTGTTATAGTTCCCTGAAACTCGCCATGTTTCTGTGTAGAGTGAGTGTGAGGCTTAAACCTGCGGGTTTCACCAGCGGCGTGTCGCTCACCTGCCTCTCTGTGGGCGTGTTGAAAAGGCGTGCTGTGGGCGGAGTCAGGAGGCGGGTTCAAGTGGGCGCTGTGGGCGGGTTCAGGAGGCGGGGTCAAGTGGGCGCTGTGGGCGGGGTCAGGCGACAGATTCAATATGGCGTGTTGTGGGCGGGGTCAGGAGGCGGGGTCAAGTGGGCGCTGTGGGCGGGGTCAGGAGGCGGGTTCAAGTGGGCGCTGTGGGCGGGGTCAGGAGGCGGGTTCAAGTGGACGCTGTGGGCGGGGTCAGGAGGCGGGGTCAAGTGGGCGCTGTGGGCGGGGTCAGGAGGCGGGTTCAAGTGGGCGCTGTGGGCGGGGTCAGGAGGCGGGGTCAAGTGGGCGCTGTGGGCGGGGTCAGGAGGCGTTTCAGGTGTAAGTGGCCATTTTATTCACTTCAGTGATCTAAATCAGAAATCAGTCAGCTTCCGCTAAAAGACATGAACTAACGCAAACATGAAGATTTAAATATATGCCGAGTAAAACACTCTTGTTAGTATTAACATGAAGAAAGGATATCTAAACTTCCTGGGTCGGAAGAATCAAAATCTATTCGACACCAATGTGGAAATCAAGGAAATGGGTGAGACTGATTTACACTCTGCTTATTGATTTGATATCAGATATCGATCTAATATCAGATTTAAAGGCTTCTTCACGTGACCTTTCACGCGCGCGAGAAACCTCTTTAAATAATGACATTCATAACAGCTTTAAATAATGACATTCACATCAGCTTTAAATAATGACATTCATAACAGCTTTAAATAATGACATTCATAACAGCTTTAAATAATGACATTCATATCAGCTTTAAATAATGACATTCATATCAGCTTTAAATAATGACATTCATAACAGCTTTAAATAATGACATTCATATCAGCTTTAAATAATGACATTCAATTATGACATTCATATCAGCTTTAAATAATGACATTCATATCAGCTTTAAATAATGACATTCATAAATAATGACATAACAGCTTTAAATAATGACATTCATAAGCTTAAATAATGACATTCATATCAGCTTTAAATAATGCATATCAGCTTTAAATAATGACATTCACAACAGCTTTAAATAATGACATTCATATCAGCTTTAAATAATGACATTCATACAGCTTTAAATAATGACATTCATAACAGCTTTAATGCAAAGGACATTATAACAGCTTTAAATAATGACATTCATATCAGCTTTAAATAATGACATTCATAACAGCTTTAAATAATGACATTCATATCAGCTTTAAATAATGACATTCATATCAGCTTTAAATAATGACATTCATATCAGCTTTAAATAATGACATTCATATCAGCTTTAAATAATGACATTCATAACAGCTTTAAATAATGACATTCATAACAGCTTTAAATAATGACATTCATAACAGCTTTAAATAATGACATTCATAACAGCTTTAAATAATGACATTCATAACAGCTTTAAATAATGACATTCATAACAGCTCAAGGTTAGTTAGTTAAGACAGCGCAAGAATAATCGCAGTCATATTGTTTGTGGAAATACTCATCTTAACATGTTTCATGTATGTCTGATTTAAACACGTGTTATGTAGAAGACATGGTAAACGTACAGTACAGTATTGGCATCTGATACCATCACTGAACAGGCACAAAAACTGCTCAATAAACAAGTCACTTCAGTTGGTCTGCTTATCAACAAGTTTTATTCTGTATTCAAATCAAGACTCATTAATCATGAATCACGAATAAACGTTTTATGTAACATCTAGCTAATATTCAGATGATTCATATTTAATATTCAGGTTTGATCATGTATAAAATACCCTGGATGTTTCAGCACACACCACACGTGATGTTTATTTCAAAGATCAGATACTATTAAACATCTGAATGCAGGTCATAAGTTTATCACCTGTTAGTGTGTTGTCAGGAAGGCACAAGAGCTCAGATGTGATTTCACCTTACAGCATTACCATTATCAAATCAATAAATAACAAACACACAATCATTATAAGTATATATCTGCTCGGATTGACACGTTAATCCAGGAAGCGACACGTTCATGACACTCATCCTATATATTTAGATAAGAAACATCAAACAGGAAGTGAAGTGATCCTCACATTTGACCTCAAATGTGCCTGATTGTTTTTATCACTAATAATTGTGCTGTTTAAATCAAACACGGATGCCTTTACAAGCAGTGATGAACATTAAATCCATGCAAAGATAAATCAAGTTAAAACTAAAGACAGTTTGATATTTCCCAACAAGACTCAAAATGACTGATCTGAGATCAGTAGTTATGTTTCTGGTGTTTGTAGGTAATGTGGAGCTGATGTTGGACTCGGCTGCTATTCCGGAGTCCGGAACCGCAAAAGTTCGCTCCCGGCCAACTGTCAAACACTTCTCAGTAAGTGTAAAACACTCCGTTCACATGACATGATCTCACAGGGTCACATGGTAAACTCAGCCTTTATGAGACATTTAAACACAGTTAATGACTGACGATCTGTGAAATATGACAACAGACAAATAACTCTTTCAAGGTTCAGCTTTTTAATCAAAGTATTATTTTTTAAAATGTCTAGCGTCAAAGTATAGATAGAAGATTTCTACAACATCAACTGTATGTTTTTTGGATAATGTACCTTTAAATTACCATGGTATTCCTGGAAGTTCCTTGGGAGAAAATCCCACGGTAAATGAATTTTTTAGGTATAGGATTAGGATATCAATGTAGCACGATTTTACAGTGATAGCTGCACTGTACCATAATACCAACACAGTACTGTTCTGTAAGTGAAGTACAGTGTAAATACAGTGGTTTTCCTTACAGAAAGTGCTGTGATGATATTATATATTGTTATTGTACAGTATATCAGATGGTAACAGTTTGATATGTTGATATATACTGCAGTACTGAAATTATGTGCCATTGTATTTGCAGGATACATCAATGTACTTTCAAGAATACTACAGTAATACATGTTCTGTGTTAGTAGTTCTGGTGTATTTGGCGAAACCTTCCCATAGAAACACAGTGACACTCCTTCAGCTTCAGGACAAACACACCCTCAGTGTATAAACACAAACTTTTACTCTGACAGCAGTTGTGTGTGTATATCACCGTGGAGACGATTACATCACAATGAAGGCGTTGAGATTGATTCACAGAAACAGTCTGAGCGTGTCGTGACCTGAACGATTCTTTGATTCTCCTCTTGAGATCAGAAATATGATGATTCAGATGTTCCAACACTCAGTTCTCCGGTGAGACGCGGCGTCGGTTTAAGCCAGTCGTTTTTTTACTCAAAGCTGCAGGTGCTGTTTTGAATACACACATTTTGTTTATACAGCGACTGTCAGGGCTCGTCACATGCACACACACGTTTTCTGACAGACCTCAATCATCTACATCTGTTAGGGTGTGAGTTAATCGGTGGCATTTACACAATTAATCACCACAACTATAGTAACAGTGTAGACAACACTGATGTAAACGAACTCCAGTGAAGCTCAGTGTGTAACTTATGCTGCACTACTGCTGTTACACGTAACAGAGGAGAGATGTGATGGTACATTATAAGTGATCAGACTCATCTGGTGGCTAAAACAGGTGTAAAAATCTCAGACTTACCCTGAAAATGGAGCTGAAGACATATCTGGAGAGCAGAATATCACAGACTGCTATTTTTGTGGCAGACCAAGTGAGTCCAAGGTCATGGATTTAATTCCTGGGGAAGAAGTACTGATAAAACAAATCTTGAAAACACTGTACGTCATTTTGGATAAGAGTGTTTGGTAAATGAATGTGGACGAAAGCTTAGATGTTATTAAAGACATTTTTCTCTGGAAATGTAGAGAAATTTCATCTGTGACAGTAAAGCTTGAAATGCAGAAATGCATTTTGCAGGGTGTGTCTCTTTTTGCATGTCCGTGAACTGACAGGGAAAGAATGAAAGACAAGCAGTTAATCGTTCTTTATCTGCAGGTGTCTGTAAGTGAAAGAATGCAAAATGCTTCCTGAATGCTAATCAGAACACAGATGAAGATTCTCAATCCCACATGAGCCATCTGAACATTCCCTGAACATTTTCATAACACTCCCACAATGTTTCTCACGTATGTATTTATAGGGTGTTGGTGAGGAGTGTCCCATGAATCAGTGACACATTAACGTAATAAAATATCAGGAACATTATCTCATCTAGACTGTATAAAATATGGACGGTGCTGCAGTTGTCAACTGTATGTGTAAATAAAGAGAGATACAATCTATATGCTGGAATGTCATCTCTCTGAAGAGTTGAGGAAAACTGGTTGGTTTAGTGGCTAGAAATTCAAACTCTGACTCAGCAGCTCAGCTCCTACAATAACAGGCGTGTGATGGCTTTAGACTCCCTCACCTTATAACAGTCTCTTGAGTCCAGACGTTTGTGAGGTTCTGATGGATTTTTCTCTTTTAATCACAGTCCTGTGAAGCTCTGCAAGGCTTTGCAGTTCCAACCCCAAAGGTTCCGATTCTGCCGCCCTTCAGCAAACCCACAATGAACGATACAGGTGAGCTCACATTTCAGAACCTGCTGAGGAACAAACCCTTAACTTCCTGAAGTCCTTAATATTGTGTTTGGTCAGAGAACCCTAGAATCATGTTCACTCTGATGGCAGTGAATAATGCAGTTGATATGGGTCTCTTCACATGTTGCTGAGGTGTTTTAAGGTTCTCCTAAACTTATTTCCTAATTTTCTTGTTAAGGAACAACTAGTAACCTCCAAAATGGAGAAATGATTTCTGTCCCTGATATGTATGAGGGGGAAATATTTATACCCCCTCCGCCTACTTCTGCCCCTCCACCCCCTCCACCCTCTTCAGCAGCTCCACCCCCTCCATCATTCATCCCTCCTCCACCCCTTAGCTATGGTGAGAGGCATCTATCTACAGACAGAGCAAGCCTGCAGCCACCACCCATGCCACCCCCAAAACCTCCATCCCCTGATTATGGCGACAGTTTAGACCTGGCTTTCCTCAAACCTCCTCCAATGGCACCTCCAAAACCTCCATCAGATACATCCAGCTTTAAAGGTTCTATCTCCAGCCTGGATGTTCAAGATATTCCAGATTGCCCTAAATTCACACCACCACCACCCCCTGGGGTTAAACCTCCATCTGTTCTACCCAAAACCCAGAAGATGCCACCCCCAAAACCCATCCGGATGTCCTCCATACCAAATCTGGAGATCCAGCCCCTAATGCCCACACCTCCAATTGCCTCCACCTCAACACCTTCCAGCTTCAAACCCCAAAACACAGCCAAGCTTTACAATGTGCAGAAGAACACTGTACTCACGGGGCAGGTGGACAGGGACAAGCGGGTCCAGTCCATTCTGTTCCTGGAAGATTCCACTGGGAACTCTGTTGGTGTTCATGTCAATGGAAACAATTCCGGATCCCACCAACCAGTGCAGTCAGCAGTGCCGCCAGTCAAACCGGCCCGTCATGGCAGCACCTCCGCTCAGCTGGAGAACGATGTTCCAGACAGTCTCCAGATCGACACTCCTAGTCAACCAGCCAAGCCAGAGGTGATGATCAGCCCTGAACCCGTGTCAGCGTCTGTCACGCTGGACACCCCCAGCTTGGCTCCAACACCCGTTAATGCCTCACCTAAAACAGAGAAGAAGCCTGATGTTAACCAGGTGAGGACACATGTGGAGTTACCTGGCAGGTTTGACAGGTGCAGCCCAGTCCTGAATCACAGACATCTGAAGACGCGGGTGGTGGAGAGTTCAGGGACGAAGAAGGAAACATCAACCTCACCATTTGCTCTGCTGATGGCTGCCAAGGAAAGAGACAAGCAGAGGAGCAATCTATCTCGACAGAACAGCAGCTCGTCTGAGACCTCTGTCATCCAACCTAATGCAGAAAAACCAAACTCCTTCACTGTCATTCCTCGAGACCCAGTATCAGAGAGATGTAGTCAAGAATCAAGGTCAACTACAAACATACAACCAGTCCCACTGTCAACTAAAGCTGATGTTCAAGATGGATCTTGCTCAAAGCCAGTGCTAAGCTCCACCCCCCAGATTAACCGTACTCCTTATCTTAGCCCCTTCCCTCAAATAAGCCCCACCCCAATAAACAGCTCTGTAGGGGGAGGTGTCTCAGTTACAGATGTGGAGAGCGGTGAAGAAATTATTTTTATTCCTCCGCCCCCTGAGTTTGCCAATACTGACCCAGAAGATGAACCCCTAACCCCTCTGCCAACTCACCCCGCCCCAGCTGTAATAACTACCCCTCCACCTGCCAGACTTGCCATACCTGCTCCAGTAACAAACGGACCCCTAATCACCCCTAAACCTAAACCGCCGTGCTGTCCCCCTAAAGCCCCTGGGCCTCTGCCAAACATCCTGCCCCAGCCCAAACCACCTGCTCAGAATAAACCCATCCCACCCCCTGCACAGGCCCCCACATCTGTCTCAGCCAGCCAGGCGACACTTCTCAGTATCCTGCAGAAAAAGATGCTAGAGATGGACCCCAAGTTCTCAGCGGTGAAAGAGGCAGATTCCAACGATGACTGGAACTCTCCACTGTCTGATGACGAGGGAACGTCGCCCCCTGTCACATCTAGACCCCTCCAAACCTGCAGTGCCACCCTGCCAGCACAACCTCAGAGTCTGGACATGAAGGAGCTGGAAAACAAAGCAGCCAGAAAAGCTCAGGATTTATCAAATTCATCTAAATCCCAGAACAGGTAAACTGAACAAACACTGCAAGAAATATTGAGCTTATTGAGCTTTAAATGAGTGATTTGTTTTTCTTTTTTACTTAGCAAGTCAAAATATTTCCATGAGATAAACCAAGCTTTTTTTATTGACCAGTAATGGATCATCCAGCAAGCAGTCATTTGGAATGACATTCACTGTGAGACCTGGAAGCAAACAGCCGATAACACCAGTGATAAAAGAATGAACATCTGAATTGGACAGGTTAGGAATGCAGGGAGACATTCCAAACCTGTCCAAACATCTACCTGATGTGCCTCACCTGTTCAAACACCTGCCTGATTCATATTTGAACGTTTATACCTGCTGTTGCTGCAGTATTAATGTCATTTTCTGAGATGTTTAGCAGCTGTCTGTCTGTCTGGAGCTGCTGCTTTGTGGACGTTCCTGCAGTCAAACTTGTGAGCTATTGACTGTATCTGTAGATTAACTGCACAGTCAAATGACATTTTTAGGTTTAAATTTCTGAATTATTTGTTTAATCGAGTTCTAATCAGGGTAATAAAATGCCTTTATGCTAAAAAATTAAAGACGAGTTCTTGGTTATGACTTCTGTGAAATACTTTGAAATGTTTTTGTTAATGTACAGCTCTCAATATGAGAGGTTCTGCTATATTGTCAGATGTATCCAGGTCAAAACACAATGCAAAAGTATAAAAGAGAGAAGATTCTATGATGTTCTATGAAATGCCGGTATAGATTCAGTTATCAATCAGAGTAAATATTTGATGGGCAATGATGCTTTTTATTTTTTGCTGCTTTTCGTAATTATACATTTACGATAAAGAATCTAAATCAAGAAACAATGAACTTGCGCAGTTGTGCTTATATTTGTATCAGATTTCATTTTTGTAGGAATATACATTATACTGTACAAACTGCCTTGGAGATAACACTTGGAGACAATACAACTGGAGATAAAAACTTGCTTAATGTCATTGTAAATAAAGAACACTTTGCTTTAACGAGATTCTAATTTAACACTAGACAGTTTTGATGTTCAGAGTTGATGTGTAATTTATGAAGAGATGACAGAAAAACTGTATTAACAGAGTTTTTATTTGCTGAATGTATGAAATGTTTGTTACAATACAAGACAAGCTATGAAAATAAAAGATTTTAAAGACGGAATGAGCTGCATTTTAGCACAAACAGGAAACATCTAAACATCACGTGATTCACTCATGAGTTTTGAAGTGAATGTAACTGTCAGTTACTGAACGCAGTTTAATCTGGAGGTGAAAATTACAGACATGAGGATGAAGTGAAGCATGTCCGTTTCCCATGATGTTCTAGGGTGCTGATTGGCTCACGCTGTGGTGCAGCACCTGATGGTCCCACCCTGCTGTGGTCAGCGCGGCTGAACCCCCAGAGACCCAACACACAGCACGCACGAAATCCTGGTGTCGCCTGTCCCGAAAACTAAACACACAAGCCTTATAAACACACCTGCATTCCAGCTACTAAACAAGAACCATGTTTTATCACCTGACACACTGTACTGTTGTACACTCACATAATAAAGTACTCCATATGGTAATATCATGGTACTTTTTGGTATTTGCAAGTTTGTTTTCAGAACAGGCAGGGCTACACAGACAGCCAATTAGAAAAGGTGTTGTGTCATTACTTACATTTCTCTGAGCTCTGCAGTAACCACGGCAACAGAGCAATCATCACTGATAGAGGCCAAGAGCGGTGAACTGTAAATAAACAGCCCATAATAATCATCAGCTTTACCCTTTACATGCTGTCTAATGTTTGTTTGTTGTGTGACACTAAAATCTGTTCAGATTCAGGGTTAGAAAACAGGGACAGAGTGAGAGGGACAGAGAGAGTGAGAGGGACAGAGAGAGACAGAGAGAGTGAGAGAGACAGAGAGAGTGAGAGAGACGGGACCTGTCTGAGGAAAACGTCAGTCTGGAAACTCTGCGACTGTGAAGGTTTGTTGTCTGCACACCCTCTGACATCTGAAGATCCTGAAGAGTCACTCGCCCCAATTCATCACCTGATATCACACACATTAGAAGAAACTAAAATCCAGTTGGAAACAAAGCATTATGGGATATGTAGTTGGAGAAATCATCTGTACCGTATGCAATACTGCTGCTGTGATAAGGGTGCCAGACAACAGCTGTAGGACTACAGCGTGGAGAGACCACATCTAAAACACACACACCACACATCACATAATAATAACACACACTTGGAAAATTATGTTTTGTTCTGTTATTTGATGTTGTGAATAAATATGACCTTATCTGTGAGTGTGTGTGTTTGTGAAACTATGAAACTGTAGCTGGTGTTTGAGTTATCAGTGAACCCAAAAACACAAGATACAGAACAGCAGAAACACTCAACATTAGTTAATCATTACTAACACTGTTTACTCCAATGTGTGTGTGTGTGTGTGTGTGTGTTACCCAGGCGGGTGGCAGGTTTGGGTTTCCGTCGGTCCCACAGCAGCAGTCGTCCATCCTGCAGGTGATTGTGAGAGTTACACACTCAAACACGCACTCTGATGTGTGTGTGTGCACAGGTTTATCTATATTTGTGTATATTTGGGTCAAATGTCCTCACTAACATAGTGACATATCATGACAACCAACATTTTACTGCTCCTCACTAAATTTAAAAGAGATAAATCAGCCAAATCCAGTTTTTCATTAACTCTTATGTCAGTTGTATGTTTGAGTGAAGGTTAGGTTTAGGGGAGGGTTAGGTGAAGGGGAAAATATAATTAGCCTGATATAAAATCAATGGAAGTCTATGAAATGACCTCAGACAAACGTGTGTGTGTGTGCTGACCTGAGCACAGGACAGAAACAGAGAATCTTCGACTGGTGAGCAGGACACACAGTTCACCGGCATAGAGTGAGCTATGAGTGAGTTAAATATGAGATTAATCACCACATTGCTCATGTCATTTCTGCTTGTACGCATTGCCGCTGCCTGTTGCCCTGATTCTGTTTCTCACCATTGTATGAGCTGACCACAGTTTGCTGGTTTAGGTCCCAGACTTTTATTCTAAAAACAAGGCAGAGAGACAGAGATTGTTTACTGAAATCACTAATACTAAGCCTCTAATACTAAGACACTAATAAAAGCCTCAGATTGCTGACCTGCAGTCCAAGCTTCCGGTGACAGCATGTAGTCCGCCTGCAGATGCGCAGACTGACGTCACAACATCATCATGTTCGTAACGAGTGAATCTGTTCACTAGCAGACGCTGATCTTCAGCCAGTTCCCATAACTCCACTGAACCTGCAACACACAAAGGTCATGTTAAGCCTCTCTCTCTCTTGTGCGCTCTCTCTCTCTCTCTCTCTCTCTCTCTCACACACACACACTCACACACACACACACACACACACAGGTCATGTTAAGCCTCTCTCTCTCTTGCTCTCTCTCACACACACACACACACACACACACACACAACCATACACACAAAGGTCATGTTAAGCCTCTCTCACTCTCTCCCTCACACTCTCTCTCTCTCTCACACTCTCTCTCTCTCCCTCACACTCTCTCTCTCTCTCTCCCTCACACTCTCGCTCTCTCACACACTCGCTCTCTCGCTCTCTCGCACTCTCGCACTCTCGCACTCTCGCTCTCTCGCACTCTCGCTCTCTCGCACTCTCGCTCTCTCGCACTCTCTCTCACACACTCTGGGGGGAGATGTCTCGTACTCAGTCTGGCCGCAGCATGGCTCTGTCTGAGATCCATCGGGCATCAGTGACTCAGCTCGTCTGAACACTCCCTAGTGTACACCACAGCCCAAGCGGTGACAGACTGGAGGCGAGCAGGAGCGTCCCATCTGCAGCATCACACACACACAGTCACACACACTCCCACACACACACACACACACACTCACACCTCACACACACACCACACACACACCCTCACACTCTCTCCCTCACACTCTCACACTCACTCTCGCTCTCTCTCTCACTCACTCTCTCTCACACACTCTGGAGGGAGATGTTCTTGTACCCGAGTCTGAGGCCAGCAGCATGGCTCTGTCTGAGATCCATCGGGCATCAGTGACTCCAGCTTCGGTCTGAACACCTGCCGTACAGAAGCCCTCACTGGGGGCCAGTTTAGGGTCAGTGTACACCCACAGAGAGCCCTGCCAACAGCGGCCTGACAGACTGGAGGCGGCGAGCAGGAGCGTCCCATCTGCAGCAGATACACACAGACACACACACACACAGACAGACACACACACACAGACACACACACACACACAGACACACACACACACAGACACACACACACACAGACACACAGACACACACACACAGACACACACACAGACACACACACAGACACACACACAGACACACACACAGACACACACACAGACACACACACACAGACACACACACGTCAGCCTCACATCTGTCATCTGACTAAACACTGATTTTGAGTGCAAAGAATGACGTCAGCACACATGCAGGATAAAATGTGTAAAATATTTACACATGAACACGCTTGTAAAAGAAGCACTATTTCAAAACAAGAAACACAAGCATGCACTACGTACACAGCGTATAGAAAATATAGAAACAATAATACGATATGAAAATACACAGAGCATATACACACTTTGAATCTGAAGGCCAATACTGCAACAACAAAAACAATGACGTGCACGTTTTCTGACACGACGACTTTATATCACTGAGCGTCTGTAAGATGAGCAAGTTACCGGATCTGTAATCCAGCGCGTCCAGATGTCTCTCCATACAGGCCGGAGCGTTCACGGGAATATTCCAGCGATTCTCCTTAATCATCCTGATGTTTATTAAATAGATTATTAATATTAATATTATTATTATCACACTGAAACTCCACACGCTGCTGCAATGAATGAAGCGTGTGCGACACTTCCGCTTCCGGCTCTGAAACGCGTGCAAAATAAAAGCAGCGATACTTCAAAATAAAGCTCTGCTATTATTATTATTATTATTTCAGAGAGTAAGATCATTATAAAACTATTGTTTCGCTATTATAGAATGTTTGGTGATTATTACAGAATACAAGGTCATTATTAATCATTATGTTTGTATTGTTTGAATGTTCTGTTACAATAAACACACATTATTATTTTTCGTGCTGAGAAATAATTGAGTATATAAGAATATGAGCCACAGATGAACACGTTTAAATTGTGCATATTGTTATCAGGTATCGTGTCCGCGTCATTACACATTAAATTAAACCAGATTGATTTAGAAATCATGTATATACATTTCTAAAATAAAAATGTCTATTTAAATAAATTTATTTATACACAATGTTTTTTCTGATTACGATTTTACAGCATGTTGGACTCGTTTTAAAACTGTAGCCTATTTCAGGACCATTAGAATTACATTTGTATTGTAACATTATTTTCATGACAATCATGCGCGATTACCCCAATTTCAGATTTCTGTAATGCAAATAAACAAATATAATAATAACAATAATAACCTAAATAACACTGATTTTCATGAGATTTAACTGCTTGTGTAAACTTGTTAACTGCTTGTGTAAAAATGACACACAAACACGAGAATATGAAAATATGCTTTTATTTAAGTTCCAAATAGTGACCAACAAATCATTATGCATCTTTAAATACAAAGTCCAATCAAAGTGTACATGCACAATCTGTATAATATGGAAACAGAAGCATTCGTTGGTTGCACATGCGCAATGGACTTTCTATGATCATTACATATTAGATTTGAGTGTTACAATTCATATTAATTCATGCATCTGACGTTAAACAGGAGAAAGTCAAATGACTTGATGTCTGGAAGCTGGAGGCCCACACTAATACACAAATTATAAATGACATACATAACAGTAACTGAATCCTCCAGGACACAGATCTGATGTTAATAAATATTTGTTTTTTATGTCAGACAGATAAACAGCAGCTCTGTACTGATTACAGCAGGGCTCTGTGCAACACAGCTCATAAAAGCCCCTAAACCAAGTTTATATTCATGTTAAATGATCAGATATGAATACAAAGAATAAATATCTTAAAATTAGAATCGCCTTTCTGAGCAAAAAACAGTTTTTAAAATATTAGTTCTGACCAATCACAGTTTACTGTCAGTCCTGACCAATCACAACAGGTTACAGTCCCCAAACCTTCCTTTTCACAGTACAAATTAGACTAAATACATAAATATACAAACAGAAGATAAAATGAATGTAATAAATAGACAAGATGCCTCAAAGAATTCCTGAGTGAAATTATATTTTTATCTCATGACACTCAAAATTAAAAATTTACTAGTCAGATCTGAATTTGCACTTGTAGATGGTTGATGTTTATGGGTAAATGTGTGTGTGTGGTCAGTACTTGTGTAACTCTGGATTCAGGTCGTGTCCATTGTGAAATGACCCCCAGAGAAATGCTCTATCAGACCAGAGAGACTGACTTACCTGAAATACACACACACATACACACACTTACAAGTTTATCCTTCAAGAACAGGACAATAAGGAGAGAGAGGTAACTCATGACAACTGGAGATGTTCATCTCCATAAGACAGTCATAGCTGCAGCCTGAGCAGTGACTCACTTCATCTGATTGACAGCTGTCATTCAATGATTAGCTGTTTACATCATAGAGCAGACCCCAGTCTGCAGCGACTGGCCACGCCCATCTGTCCCACCTGTCATTCTGCTCAATCAGAAACACACAGAAACAAACATTATATCAATATAAAATAATAAACGTCTAGTTCAAATAATCAGATTGTCACTCAATGGATTGGATTTCAAAAAACATCTCACACCCTCATCAGGGTATATTTGTAACTAGGATGCTCCCTCAGTAGGGATAAGCAGTTGCTGCACCTGTCAGTAGCGCCGGCCAGGTCAGACTCTGAGTTATAAACGTGCTGCCCGGTCTCGCTGATGACCAGCGCATGCATTGGTTCGCTGTAACACGCCTTCAGTGCGCCCCGCCCACTGATGACATCACACTGAGGCGAGAGGCTTGTGTGACTGCACGACGGGTTCCCATTGGTGTCTAGATCATCAGGAGGTGGGCTGGGGGAGGAGACATCCAACACCTCGATCAAGGGCATTGGTGCAGAAACCGCAGGGTCAGAGTGAGAGAGCTGCAGCAGTCGCATATGACTGACTGCAATGGTTGCATTAATGGCTTGCTGTAACACACACAGACAAATACAAAAAAACACACATGCTGATGTCATACATCTGCAAAATGTTGGGATTTTATGCTCTTATATAAGAAACATTTTAACATGGTTTTACACATTTCAGTAACACAAAACTTGAATAATTTACACAAAGTGAGATCTACAGCAGGGCAGTGTTCACTCTCTGATGGTGGAGATCATCTCTCACCTTCCATCTGGATTTGGCAAAGTTCTTCTGGATCTGCTCACAGACGGATGGATTGATGTTGTCATTCTGACACGTGATACCCATGATCCTGAAGACAGAGAGCAGAAATTGAGTTTTCCTCAGTCCATGTCATTTATGCTAGACTTCAGTCCTTCTAAACCTTCAGAAGGTTCTCACCATGGATGACTGAGTGCTTGTTCAGTGCTAAAACGTTTACTGGGGTTTTTCTCAAGCATGTGTCTGATAAAGTCCTTTGCTACAGAGACACAGAGAAGATATTCACAAAACTTCACAAAAGAAACATCAATTTCTTTTAAATGCAGAAATCAGATCTTTAAAACAGCATCATTTGAGATCAGACAATCATGACTGGAGTTGATCTGATCTCTGTGATGTGTATTGCAGCTTATGTCCTGCAGGTGGCAGTAAACACACCTGACTCTGAGATGTGGTCCCAGTACGGCGAGTGAAACGCAAACTGTGCCTTCATTATTTTGGAGAAAAGGCGTGTTTCATTCTCCTCATAGAACGGAGGATATCCGCTCAACCTGAGAACAGAGGAACACAATGGCATAAACCCACAATCCGATTGGCTCTCAGCTCACAGGAGGCTCACATGACCTCAGACTTACAAAACGTATGTTATGACTCCAATAGACCAGCAGTCAACAGCTTTACTGTACGGCTTCTGAGCCAAAACCTCCGGCGCTGATAAACAACACAAAACACAGCAGGACATCAACATGCTGTCAGTGTTTGAGGAAACATGTTCATCTGCTGAGTGTTTGTTTGTCTTCGTCTTCTCACCCACATATCCAGGTGTTCCACACGCTGTGGACATCACATCATGATCTGACATCTTCGAGAGACCGAAGTCACTGATCATAATTTTAGCATTTTCATCAGGACTGAAGTACAGCAAGTTCTCTGGCTATAAACACACACACATGAATAATAATGAACAGTTCCTGAGTGTGTGTTATTCACTAGATTAGAAGGACCAAATGTCCCCTCAAGTATAGTAATACCAGTAAATTTTGACCTTGTGGGGACATTTTAGGTGCCCATGAGGAAACAAGTTTATATAAATCATACAGAATGATCTTTTTTGAAAATCTAAAATAGCAGAATGTTTTCTGTGAGGGTTAGGTTTAGTGGTAGGGGACAGAATCTACAGTTTATACATTAAAAAACCATGACATCTAGAGAATGTCCCTATAAAAAGTGTTTGTGTGTGTGTGTTCTGAGAGTTGATCTGACCTTCAGGTCTCTGTGGACTATGCTGTTCTGATGTAGGTATGAAACGGCCTCCAGGACCTGTTTGATCACATGACTGGCATCTTTCTCTGTGTAAACACCTCGATCCAGAATTCTGTCAAACAGCTCTCCACCCGAGACCCTTCACAAACACACACATAAAACTGAACACACACTGAACAAGATCTGTGTTTACCTGAGCATACCATTGAGTGTGTATGTGTATCAGACATTATCAGACACTCACAGCTCCATGACCAGATAATAGTGTGTTCGGCTTTCATAGAAATCTTCCAGCCCCACAACATTACTGTGCTTAATCCTGAGAGAGAGCGAGAGAGAGAGACTCATGAAGGGTGGTACCATGATATTGGTGTTTTGTGTTGGGTCTATATTGAGTCTGTGTTGCGTCTGTGTTGGGTCTGTGCTGGGTTTGTGCTGGGTCTGTGTTGGGTCTGTGTTGGGTCTGTGCTGGGTCTGTGCTGGGTCTGTGCTGGGTCTGTGCTGGGTCTGTGTTGAGTCTGTGTTGAGTCTGTGCTGGGTCTGTGCTGGGTCTGTGCTGGGTCTGTGCTGGGTCTGTGTTGGGTCTGTGCTGGGTCTGTGCTGGGTCTGTGCTGGGTCTGTGCTGGGTCTGTGTTGAGGCTGTGCTGGGTCTGTGTTGAGTCTGTGTTGAGTCTGTTTTTTCTCAGACCTCCTGAGAACTTTGATCTCATTCTCCAGGTTGGAGTGATGCAGCTGTTTTTTCTTCACACACTTCAGGGCGTAGAAGTTCCCCGTCTTTCTCTCTCTCACCAGAAACACTTCAGAAAACGAACCCCTGTGAAAACACACCAAACACATTAACACAGTCTAAACACACACAGACACACACAAAGCTCTTTCTGAACTCTGACCCTTAGGGAAGTCTCTCCAGATCTGAGCTGGAACCCTCATCAGGGTCTGCTGTAATCTGTGAGTCCTGCTTGCTCTCTCTCTCTCTGTGTCTATCTTGAGTTCAGCTCAAAGAATTCCTGTTCTAACAGCAGGATTACACAGCAAGTTGGTTACATAAGTGTTCCTTAATACTAATTACCCACAATGCCTTTGATCTCTCCACCATCTACAAGCCTTCAATCTTTAAACTGATTTCAACTGCAGCAAAACTTTACTGCTTCATTAGTGTGAATTACTGATGAAGTATGCAGCAAGCAGAGGCAGTGTGTTGTGTGCAGTGGGCTCTGGGCAGTGTGCAGTGTGCAGTGGGTTCTGGGCAGTGTGCTGTGTGTAGTGTGCAGTGGGCTCTGGGCAGTGTGCTGTGTGTAGTGTGCAGTGGGCTCTGGGCAGTGTGCAGTGGGCTCTGGGCAGTGTGCTGTGTGTAGTGTGCAGTGGGCTCTGGGCAGTTTGCTGTGTGTAGTGTGCAGTGGGCTCTGGGCAGTGTGCTGTGTGTAGTGTGCAGTGGGCTCTGGGCAGTGTGCTGTGTGTAGTGTGCAGTGGGCTCTGGGCAGTGTGCTGTGTGTTGTGTGCAGTGGGCTCTGGGCAGTGTGCTGTGTGTTGTGTGCAGTGGGCTCTGGGCAGTGTGCTGTGTGTTGTGTGCAGTGGGCTCTGGGCAGTGTGCAGTGGGCTCTGGGCAGTGTGCTGTTTGTAGTGTGCAGTGGGCTCTGGGCAGTGTGCTGTGTGTAGTGTGCAGTGGGCTCTGGGCAGTTTGCTGTGTGTAGTATGCAGTGGGCTCTGGGCAGTGTGCTTTGTGTGTGCAGTGGGCTCTGGGCAGTGTGCTGTGTGTAGTGTGCAGTGGGCTCTGGGCAGTGTGCTGTGTGTAGTGTGCAGTGGGCTCTGGGCAGTTTGCTGTGTGTAGTATGCAGTGGGCTCTGGGCAGTGTGCAGTGGGCTCTGGGCAGTTTGCTATGTGTAGTGTGCAGTGGGCTCTGGGCAGTTTGCTGTGTGTAGTGTGCAGTGGGCTCTGGGCAGTGTGCTGTGTGTAGTGTGCAGTGGGCTCTGGGCAGTGTGCAGTGGGCTCTGGGCAGTGTGCTGTGTGTAGTGTGCAGTGGGCTCTGGGCAGTTTGCTATGTGTAGTGTGCAGTGGGCTCTGGGCAGTGTGCAGTGGGCTCTAGTGTGTTGTGTGCAGTGGGCTCTGGGCAGTGTGCTGTTTGTAGTGTGCAGTGGGCTCTGGGCAGTGTGCTGTGTGTAGTGTGCAGTGGGCTCTGGGCAGTTTGCTGTGTGTAGTATGCAGTGGGCTCTGGGCAGTGTGCTGTGTGTAGTGTGCAGTGGGCTCTGGGCAGTGTGCTGTGTGTAGTGTGCAGTGGGCTCTGGGCAGTGTGCAGTGGGTCTGGGCAGTTTGCTGTGTGTAGTATGCAGTGGGCTCTGGGCAGTGTGCAGTGGGCTCTGGGCAGTTTGCTATGTGTAGTGTGCAGTGGGCTCTGGGCAGTTTGCTGTGTGTAGTGTGCAGTGGGCTCTGGGCAGTGTGCTGTGTGTAGTGTGCAGTGGGCTCTGGGCAGTGTGCTGTGTGTAGTGTGCAGTGGGCTCTGGGCAGTGTGTTGTGTGCTGTGTGTAGTGTGCAGTGGGCTTGGGCTCTGGGCAGTGTGCTGTGTGTAGTGTGCAGTGGGCTCTGGGCAGTGTGCAGTGGGCTCTGGGCAGTGTGCTGTTTGTAGTGTGCAGTGGGCTCTGGGCAGTGTGCTGTGTGTAGTGTGCAGTGGGCTCTGGGCAGTGTGTTGTGTGCTGTGTGTAGTGTGCAGTGGGCTCTGGGCAGTGTGCAGTGGGCTCTGGGCAGTGTGCTGTGTGTAGTGTGCAGTGGGCTCTGGGCAGTTTGCTGTGTGTAGTGTGCAGTGGGCTCTGGGCAGTTTGCTGTGTGTAGTGTGCAGTGGGCTCTGGGCAGTGTGCTGTGTGTAGTATGCAGTGGGCATGGTTGTTGGCACAGATAAACTGTCACATTGTCAAACAATCGGTCTCCACACACATCAGATGAAAACACACAAGAGAAAACTGATACATACTCTACATAAAGATTTAAAGACATCACAATCATCCTGGTGAAACTGTTTGATGAAAATATAAACTCTGAATGAATCACACACACATACACACACGTTTGTTTGAGGTCATTCCACAGACTTCCACTGATTGTATATCAGGCTAATGATATTTTCTATCCCCCTAAACTTAACCCTCACTCAGACATATGACTGACTTTAATGAAAACTGGATTTGTCTGATTTATGAGTCTTTAAATTTAGTGAGGAGCAGTAAAATGTTTCACAAGTTGGTTGTCATGTTATTTCACTATGTGAGGACATTTGACCCTCACAAATATAGACAAACCTGCACACACACACACACAGTAATCCTTTTATCAGCTGTGTCTGGATGTTCTCTTCTGTCTGAATCCTCATTCACCAGTAATGATGATTGACAAACTCACACAGTCTGACAAACTAGCACAAACATCTCTGAACAAATCACACACACAGATACACCTGATAACACTTCACAAGAGGTGAGACACGAGAGGTGAGACACCTACAGAGCCTCAGAACACTTCATGATGACTCCACACACCTCACAACACCTCATCACATCAGCAGTCTGCTCGAATATTCCTGCACTTCTCTCTGAATAAGAGCTGATGGCTGAACGGGTTCATTGATAAAAACGGCCCCTGGCCCTCAGTCTGTTAATCTGTCTCAGACAGATCTGACCTCAGATTAACACTGCGCTTCTAATGTGTGTGTGTCCTCTGAGATAAAGCTCCTGTCATCCTGTAACAGGCATCAGCCTCAGAAAACACCTTCATTATTACTGCACTGTTTCTGCTCCAGCAGACAGTTCAGCACCTTTAAACACCTCCACAAGAGTCTCTGTTCTTTCACAGTACAGTCTCATCAGAAGCAACATTTCTGCACCCTCAGTCAGACAAATCTGAAATGACACTTACGACCCCAGAACTTCCTTAAAGTCAAAAATCTCCTTGATGTTGTTGGTGCTTTTCTTCCAACTGCACTGAATCTCCTTCCGACCCATGATGGCTCAGATCAGACCTGACTCCTGCAGGAAACACACACCTGATGTTTCAGTGTGAGAGCTGGTTCAGTCTCTTCTATAAATGTGAAGATTGCAGCTGATCTCAGATCTGTCAGATCTTTATGTAGGTTTCTGCATATTCATTCAAACAATATCTGAAGTGAAAACTCTCACTAACCACATCTGATCATTTGATCTATGAACACATATTTCATATTAAAACTGATTTCTATTGACATTATACACAATCATTTCAACAGTAGCTCTGTACAGTCTGTTTAAAACGTCAGTCACAGATTTGCTTCTCAAATGAACATCATATGTGTGCAGCATTACATATCAATGATTATTATAAAGCAACATTCTTTAACTTCACTGCCTTTATAAAATATTCAGTATAGGAA
Source organism: Chromobotia macracanthus (assembly GCA_036877525.1). NCBI lineage: Eukaryota > Metazoa > Chordata > Actinopteri > Cypriniformes > Botiidae > Chromobotia > Chromobotia macracanthus. Next base: position 461,693 of record JAZGTH010000033.1, on the reverse strand, counting down.
CATAAATCCCAACATTTAGTTTAATTAAACACTTTCATAAAGCACACACAACAATGGAAAAACACATGATTAAAACTGCTGACTGATTCAGATGTTTCTCTTACCGGGATCGGATCGGATCGGACCGCAGGGCAGATCAGATGTGACGCACCTGAGCAGAACATCCACCTGCTCGTTCACGCGCTGCAGGCTCGGCGGGGGCGGAGCTTGCCCGCTGACGTCAACAACAGACCGCCTCTAATCTTTTCCTAATATTTCATACTGTTCTGTTGGCTAAATGATCGATTCATTAGCACAAACTTACATATTCGAATAAGGTTCGTAAGGTGTCCAGATATGTGTCCAAATATTTGTAAATGTAAAAATCAGCTACACTGCAGTCAACACGGTTAAACACACACAGATGAATAAGCAGTAAATGTGTTACTGCACACGTGAAGCAGAAGTTTAATTTTCGTGTTTGTGCAGCAGTGTGTGTAGTTAAACTCGTGACGTCACACGAGTCATTACAGAGAAGATGAGTGCGAAAACCTCTGCGCATAATAATCACCCAGCACTCTGTCACAAAATGAACAACTTCATAAAGCATTGTCTTCTTACCAAACAAAATCAATCTCACATATTTCAACTGCGAATCAAGAAGACGTATAAAAACGTTTCATCTGAATAAGTTACACATTCAATGAAAGCTAATCATTTATAAGACAATGCATTTAATTTATAATGAACACTGCATGTATGTTTTAGCAGTTTCTGCTCCTGTCAGCTGCTTGTAATCCAGATCAAATGTTCTCATTTAAAATTAAGACACTTCCGGAGCCTGTTGCTCATTCGGAGCTGTGATTGGCTGCTCTGCAGAATGGGGGCGGGCTTAAAAGGATTTCATGGTGACCCGTTTTTATTTTCGGCAACCTCTACAACATCATTAACAGCGTTTCTCTGAAGGATAATAATATACCTTCATCTGTACTGTGTGTAATGAGAGGTTTGTTCAAATCCAACATAATCAGAACAATAGCAGTCATTTCATCTCTATTTAACGGCATTTAATACACAAATAAATGCTAATATATTCTGAACAACAGCTGTGAAACTGTCTAAACACAAGAAATAAATAATGCTGATGAGCATCACTGTTCAGGAAAAACATTCAGATGTGTTCAATCAATCTGTTTAATTCATGAGTTTACACTGAGCACACACACCTGCATTCACAATCTGACACTATAATCCAGTTTGTGTGACTCTCTAACGCCACCTGGTGGAACAATGGAGTCACTCAATACTAACAGACAGAAATATAACTTACATTTAAACAGTTAAACCCAGAGCTGAAGATTCTGCCATCATTTACTCACCATCATGTTAACTCAAACCCTCATGATTTTCTTCTGTGAAGAACAGATGTTGAATGTTTATAAAGCTATTTGTTAGTATAATATGAGACACACAAGCACACACATTTGAGTCTTACATTAAATATGTTCATCTTATCCAAACTTCTGTTGTTACTTCTGTCTGCCAGTAAAACTCTGCCTAATACATCTGCTAAATCAAAGAGGTTTCACACAACACAGGTGAATAAATGACAACAGCTCAGATATGTGAACTATTCCAGTAAACTTAACATAAACCAAATGTACTGTATTTACTTTCTTAAAATACAAACACACACTCAGAACTACATGACTGGAGCTCTTCACCATAACAAAACCACCACAAGCATCATTAGACAGAACGTCACGATTCTGACACTCCAGGCCAGCAGTGGGTGCCAACATCTGCAAACATCACACAGTGATTCATTCAGCAGTCATAGAGCAGTGTGTCAGAGTTACACATCACTTACAATGCACATGTGAATAAATGTGACATACAGCTCAGTGTTGGGCTGTACTGATGGTGCCTCCCCCTGCACTGAATGTCTCCTGGGTTCGACCAGAGCAGAACGACGCTGAAGACAAACTGCTGTGACCTGCAGCAGACTGACATAAGCACACACAAACAAACACATTTGGACACACCTAATCAATCACACTCAAACATTTGACACAAACCCCACAACGCAACTCAACCAGGCTCTCTGTTACCATGGCAACATTGCACCATCAGCATCGTCATCATCCTGGTTTAGGGTGCAATCCTGTGGGAATGTCCTGATCATCAACACTGTTATTCACTATGTTATGAGGACCAAATGTCCCCTCAAGTATAGCAATATCAGTAAATTTGGACCTTGTGGGGACATTTGTTGGTCCCCATGAGGAAACAAACCTATAAATCATACAGGATGATCTTTTAAAAATCTAAAATTGTGGAAAGTTTTCTATGAGGGTTAGGTTTGGTGGTAGTGTTAGTGTAGAGAGATAGAATGTACAGTTTATACAGTATAAAAACCATTATGTCTATTTAATGTCCCCATAAAACATGAAAACCCAGCATGTCTGTGTGTATATGAACCTCTTCTCTGCTTGTATACAGGGTCTTCTCTGGGTCAGGCTCTCAGATTCATCTTTAGTTTTGTTGTTCTCCAGAAACACAGTTTCTAGATCCGTCATCTACAGAGACAAACACCCAGAAAACACATTGAGATGTCAGAGGCTGAAGCTGCAGAGTCAGGTGCTGATGTGTGATGCTAAGACTCGCACCTGTGCTGGGGTGGGCAGCAGGGTGACGCTCACTCTGCGTCGTGTGCTCTACAATACACACACACACATATATAACATATATAACATATATATATATATATATATATATATATATATATATAACTGTGTGATGGGGTTCATGACATTACAGTGTTTAAAACAACACATGACATAAATGAACTATCCCTTCACATGAGGAACTATTGTGTATAGTATTAGGTTACACATACAGCACGCTGACTCGGTTTAATGGTGAATATGGAGCTGGTTACCTGTTGAGACTGTCTGCACAAACCTTCTCTATCATCTGCTTGAGAAAACTCTGATTACACAACATTGTTCCACATGCAGATTCATTTAAATATTGTGATGTACTGTAATTCCCACATGACCTCCCAGCCACTAGGGGCAGCACTGACCTGTGGAGTCACTGTGTAATCTGCCTTTTCTCCTGTGCAGAAGTCTCCTGATGTCCAGCAGCTCCTCAACGTCTGTGGTGCGACGTTTCTTCAGATGCTTCATGTAAACAGACATCATGTCTGCTGCATGACTGACCTGTGCGTCCTAACACATCAGCAATCCATGATTTAAATCGTTTATTGTGAGGTCTGTGGGGTGAGGTCTGTGGGGTGAGGTTTGTGGGGTGAGGTACCTGGTGTGCAGCTCCCAGCATCTCTGCTGTGGTGATGACATTCTCCATGTTTCTCTCCACCTTCTGCAGTCTGTTCTTCATCTCCAGCACCATCTCACTGCTTTCCAACTCTGCCAGATGGTCATACAACACCTGCAGGACAACACAAACCCTCTCACAACAACACAAACCCCCTCACAACAACACAAACCCTCTCACAACAACACAAACCCCCTCACAACAACACAAACCCCCTCACAGAAGTGTGTGATGTCTCAGTGGTACCTGAAGAGTCTCTCTGGTCTGTAGAAGTTCTCTCTGCAGGTTTTCTTCTGCGACGGTGCGGTCATGCAGTTCTGCATTCAGCCGTTGGGTCAGTGTGTACTGGTCACAGCTAAACCCCAGTGCAAACTGGGTAACTGCGCTCTGTGTGTGTGTTCAGAAATGTTCCGAAATGTTAGTAATGACTGGAGAACTTTGTATCTGTCCTAAACTGTGAGCGATTTACCTCAACTTCATCTTCATTCATGTCCTGACTGCTGTGAGAAAACACACACACAGTGTGTGTGATCATCTCTCTGCTGGAGTAAACACCAGCTGATATGTGAAGACCTGTTTTGTGTTTGTGTTTACCTCTTTAAACCCAGTCTGTCCATTACTGACAAATTCTCCCAAGAAACAGTGAGATGTTTCTGTAAGTTTGGATCTGCTATAGTGAAAACAAAACATCCAACAGAAAACATCCGTGTTAATACCATGATACTTTGTGGATATGCTGTAACTGTGCAGTACAGGCTGTGTGTGTGTTTTACCATCCTCGCTGTCATCACTGTTCTCCAGGTCTTCAGGATAATCACACAGTTCTGATTCCTCCATCTGAAACACAAGCACACACACGTTACTACATCACGTCTGATTCACAGAACAAAACTGCAGCAGAACTGCTGTATCAGATGAGCATCATACACAATGGTTACCACACTCATAATACTGCAGTATTCATTTCATTTTCTTGTTGATATGTCAGATAGCTGTTTGATTTCCTGTGTTCTCATGAACAGACAACAGACACACATCAAACACACACACACTTACACACACACACACACAATCATCAGACAGATCCACATGTATGTATCAGACTGAACATCAACAGGTTACAAGTTCTGAACACATGATATTAATGAGTGAAATTCATCTCACCGGCGTCTGTGTGTTTGTATCACGTCTGCTCAGAGATTAAGAGTCACTGATAATCTCATTAACACTCATAAGCACTGACCTGTGATCAGCTGTCCTGATCTTAATCTGAACAACACTAGCAAAACAACTGCTCTGAGATCAGCCACACACACGGAACAAAACACACACAACACTGAACAAACAATCTTACACCTTCCCATCATGCCGTTTGTTTTAGTATTTGAACACAAGAGGGCGCAACGCAGCTGACCGTGTCCACTGATAGTGTCTGATTCTCTGAAGTTCTGTTAGCTGAACAACATCAGACTAAACACTAGAAACATCTCAGTACTGAATCTGAGGAGCTTTCTGAGGGTCGGTCAGTGACTGTGTGTCATGTCACCTGTTCTTCATTATCAGACATGTCTGAATAATTAAAACATTGTTTGGTTCAACAAACTCACAGTAGCACATATAAGAGCAGAATGTCTGATCTGTCTGATCTCTTGTGATTGAATTCTGTCTAAAACACTTGAAACACTTTTGTTTTGCGTCAGACTCAGCGTGAGATGAACTGTTGAATTTAGACTGTAATCAGAGCTCACAGTGAGACGGGAACTCACACAGAACACACACAATAGAGAGAGAGAGAGCCCTGCGGTCACATTGTTCATTCAACATCTGCAGAACACATTACACACACACACTCTTCAGAAAGATCCACCCATAAAACAAACATACAAAACACACAACAACAATAAACACACACACTCCATCAGGTTCTGCTCTGAGCAGCTTTCTGAATGATGTTTTGAGATGTCAGACAGGTTTCACATGGGTGTGTTATCCTGTGACCCGCGAGCCACATGATTCTGTTCATCATGTGTTCTGTACTTAACAACATCTCAGAGGAAACAATTCAGAAGAAACTCTGGGCCATGACCTTCAGTAGATAATGAATTTCACAAAGCTGAGAAGAAACACGTTTACTGATGATCATGACTGACCCTCGAAAGCATACCCTGAACCCTGACCCTAAACCACACCCACCAACCCCCCAAAATACCCCAAACAACCCTGTCTAAATAAATTCATGAAACGACCAGAAGAGAGTTTTACTGTATTTTTACTTAAATGTTCTTTACAAAACCCTTTTACAAAAATCCGGTAGAAAACATCAGCGTCTTGGGATCCAGAGATCCAGGGCATCAGACCACAGATGAGTGATGGTCAAGTGTTCAGCTCTACAAAACAAACAGACCCTCAGACAGACAAGCATTCATCATATATGAAGTGACTTCAGAAGGGTCAGTTAGCAGCACTGTCACAACACAGAGGAGGATGAAAACATCCACATGAGGTCTGGAATGAGAAGAAGTCAAAGGTCACATCAAAACAATGTCAATGTGAGGAGAAATCAGTTCACACACTGCTGTGTTTCGGCTGTGACTCTTTGTCATAACTGAAGCGTGTATGAACACAATCACACTGGGCACACCAAACATGACTGAACACTGTTATGTACAGCTGTGAAAACTGAAAATAACTGTGTTAAGTAACATCAGTATAAATGAAGCAGCAACACTGATCTGATGCAGAAACGTCTCAGTGATTTCACAGAGGACAGGCGAGTGTTTGAGGTTATCAGTCGGCACTCATATACTGTGTTGGGATTACAGACGTGCTGAAGTGTATCTGCTTTTTGCTAAAGTTTTTTGGCTCTTGAGGCAGGAATGAAGCCTGTTCACACCAAGAGTTAAATGTTTGTCAGGCTGAACGAAAACAAAATGTATTTCTGTCCCAGAAGAAACATTTAGCATTCACTTGCAAACAAACCACAGGGAAATGCTAATTAAACGCTGCCAAACAATAAAAGATTTCTGTTGTTATTTTGAAGCTTTATATGAATGTTAACAAAGCAAATCAAAATAAAAGATCATAACACTGAAGACATTTTAACAGAACCAGCGATGATCATTCCAGAATCTTTCTTTGATTGTAAAGTAGCTTTTGGTTGGTGAGTTTTGTAACAGGACAAAGATAAAAAGACAAAATAAAACTCATAAAATAAATGTATCAAAACTAACACAGTTTTAATTCAAGTCCTGAATATTTGCTCTTGGTGTTAACAGGCTTTGAGGCAAGTTTAGTGTAAGAATAAGACCAACAAGAGGCTGATAGACATTTGAGACAATGAGTCAGGCCAGCCAGTCCTGTAGGAGCAGCAGGCTGCAGGTAACAGTTTTTTCTGTTTCATTATGTCTTGACCTGCACAACCGTTTAGTAAGAAATCACCTGTAGAAATCCTGTTATATAACAACACTGATCTCCATCAGTTCACAGTAATCACTCAGTCTATGTGGAATGACAGCGGTGCAGAGGTCAGTACATGTCCCTGTAGATCTCCTGCAGCAGAGGATGAAGTGACGTCTCAGACTCCGTCTTCTTGATCTTCTGCACCAGCTGCGCATTCTCAGTCACCAGCTGCCGCAGGTCTGCGAGCTTCTGCAGCAGTCTGGGGAAGATGAAGCTTGCGTCGGGGTGATTGAGCTGCAGGTGCAGATTGAGAGCTTGCAGGATGTTGTCTTGAATCTGCTCAACCTGAGGAATGTTCATCAGACCTGGACGATCTAGACAAACATGCGTGGAGGAAAACACAAGATACACAGACAGACGCGACTTTAATACTGCAACACATAAATGTGTGTTTTCTCTACAGCAGGAGTTTGTGTAGGACTTCCACACCTCCACACACGATGATGGCGGCCACAAACAGAGCGAGGTCGCTGTCATCCAACTCAAGAGCATTAAACTTCACTGCAAACTCAAACTTGGGCTCCATGATCTCACTGAAGGGTTTGCGAAGACTGCGGAGAAACTCTCTGGTCACAAAGCCCCGCCCGTTGGCCACCAGCAGCCCGTCTTTATTCATCAGCGAGGGAAGCATGGCGAAGATGGCCTCATGGACTCCGTACTTCAACAGTGTCACCTGCAGGAGCAGAGCAGAACAACTCAAGAGAACATACAGAGCAGAACAAACGCCTGTGTGTAAATCGTTCGTAAGAGCATTATTATATAAATTCTTATAAACGTCATTCTAGCTAGAATAAAACATCATCAAGTTCATCCAACATATCAAAACATTCAAATAAAACATTTTTCCTCTGATCCTTCTCATTCAAACTCTGTTACCTGGTCATTCAGGTAAAGGTCAATGAATCCTGGGATGCTTTTGGAGAACTCGGTGAGTTCTCGCACCGTCTCCACTGTAGTGCACTGACAGCGGTAGAACACGTGAACGCCGATCTCCTTATTGGGCTGAGCTCCATTAATCACCTGATTCCAGACCAGTCCATTCTCCGCCTGCCACAGCGAGTCCATGTCGTGAATCACAAACGGCTGAGAAACACAGAGCAGAACAACATGTTATTGATGTTATACACTATTGTTATAACCTAATTTTGGCAATTGTTTTTTTGTTGTGATGAAACAGGCAATTGTTTTGTTGTTGAGAAACAGGTGATTTTGTTGTGCAGAAATAAATGATAGTTTTGTTGTAGTGAAACAGGTGATTGTTTTGTTGTGTTTGCTGGTGATTTTGATGCTGGTTACCGGGCTTGAGTTGGTCTTTCCTGTGAGGATGTTTCGAGCTTTCTTCTTGGTCATATTCAGATTCTTCAGGTAGGCATTATTGACCCGTTTGGCGAGAGATTTGAGATCAGAACTGCCGGAGTTCTGAGAGCCTTTTTCCCAAGCCAACAAACCCGCAACCAGCTTACGTTTCTCCGCTTCAGGCATCCGGCCATAACGGATCGCTACACACACAAACACACAGACAGACACACACATACTGAGCTAAGCAGAACATGTTTTGTGGTGTTATTGTTGTTGGGTTTTTTTTGCTTGCTTTTATTGCTCACCGTCGTGAGACATTCCGAGTGTCAGACATTTTTGAAACCGACAGTACTGACATTTATTTCGACTCTTCTTCTGGATTTTACAGCTGCGTTCACATTTCTCATATTCCAGCTTCATACGGACGGTCCTTCTGAAAAAACCCTGAAATAGAGAGTGAGAAAGTGGCAGAGAGAGAGAGTGAGACAAACAGAGAGAGACAGAGAGTTTTTCAGTCAGATTAATACAAACATGCTATGTTTTTTGTATATATAAGTAAACAGTTAGCATGATTTTATATATAGAATTTTATGGGTTGCGACATTGATGACCTCTGACCCCTCACCTTGCACCCCTCACAGGCATGAACCCCGTAGTGAAATCCTGATGCTTTGTCTCCACAGACACGACATTCAACGTTAAGCCCCGCCTCTTCACGCCCCTGCAGGAGCTGAGCTGACAGAGATGATGCCTTGCACAGCTCTACACACACACACAAATACACAAGCATCATATAATACACACTTCAGAGGTTCTCTTGAGAAACATTTCTTAAGATCATACGCAATAAAATTCATAATATTATGAACAATTATTTGACTAACAGGCACACACACAGTCGTGTTAACTAGATTTGTACATTTTCTAAAGTTGCAGTAAACTGATGCTTGATTAAAAATTCAACCACTAAAACTAAAGTCTGGTCATCATGTGGTCATCTTCATCACTCTTTTCATCTTCATCACCCTTATCATCTTCATCACTCTTTTTATCTTCATCACCCTTATCAATCTCTCACCTGTGGAGGTTGTAATTGGTTCAGGATTGGCTGTATTGTTGCTAGTGTTACTTTGCTCTTCCAGTTCACTGACGTGGTGGTTTGTGTCCCAGCTAAGCTCCTCCCCCTGCAAGTCTAAAATGTCCTCAGGTCCCGCCCTCACATCCAGACCCAGATTAAGCTCCGCCTCTGCTCTGAGCTCAGACAGCACCTCTTCCAGACACTCATCATCAGGCCCTTCCTCTCGAGAGGTGTGGCTGCTACATTGGGAGGAGTCTTTGTTCTCCATACAGACTCTGCCCACCGTCCCAGGAACTCTGGACAATCTGCTGCTCATGGCCAGAATGGCTGCGTCTCCGCCATTCATGTCGAGAAATTCAAACACACTCATGAGCTGAAACAGAAAAGTGGGCAGGGTTTACTTTTTCACAGGCCATTTTATTGGAAGATCATGTGATCAATATTTTTGGTCTGCTTTCCAGTGAGAGAAAGACTTAAGTTTAAACATGTTTATAACAGTGTATCAGAAATAAACTATAAACTGTAGTTGAACTATAAACTATAAACTATTCAGGGTAAAAACTATATAAACTTTTAATCGTACCAGCACTAAACATCTAGTCGATTCTGTACATATGATGTTTCTTTGAGAGCCAGACAGCTCACAGATGTGATAACACAGCTCTGATTTGACAGCTGTGTCGTGTTCAGTAGATACTGGAGACCTGTAGAGACACTAAACCACCAAAGCAATTCTATAGACCTCTGAGACATGATACACACCCTTGCACACATGCACTGCAAGAAACTACTGCAAGATCTTCAGTGTGGAGACCATAACTCTGAATATATACAGAGAATCGAGAGGTCTGTCAGGCTACATGCTGCTGCAGGCTGCAGAATCTGCCTGTCAGTGGAGCTGTCTCTGGCTGGAGGTTCAGTGGGGTCAGTTGCTGATGTTTATTTCTATTATGACTCCCGGTAGACAAACGTTATGCAGGTCAGAGTGCAGTGATCAATGAGAACGCACTGATGGAGCAGATTTTTTGTGATTCAAGAACTGAACGCTCTCACTTCAGTGTATAATAAGAGCAGATTAACATCTAATCTCCTGCAGAATTTCACATACAGCTGCACAAGTCTTTTCAGGTCTGCGGTTAAGTTTGTGGTCTTTCAGCAGTCTCTCTCCACATGGACAACATGTCCAACACACTGTCCAAAACTCCAAAACACATGAAAATATTGAACTCTGACAGACCTTTAAGAGCAAAAGACTGACAGCTGGTGTAACTGGAAAGTTTCAATGTTTGCACAACACATGCAAAAATAACAAACAGGACACGCCACACAGACATACACAGTCATCACAAATATCACACTGCAAGATCACATCAAATGTGCCGGTCAGAAGAAGCTTCACTTCTGAAGTGGACTGACGTTTTCACTAGTCATTGACCGCCTACATTAGAGAACTGAACATTCAATTTTACCCTTAAAACAACCATCAACAACAAAGAGAGAGAGAGAGAGAGAAAGACTGTGAAAATGAAAAGGTTGTAGTAAAGGATGGAAGGGACACCTCATAAAACCACACCGCTGGACAGGCAGACGGAGGAGACTACAGTTATAAAAAGCAAAATGATGCATCTGTCTGTGTTGTTACAAGGAAATGACAAGCGTCTTGTGTTCAGATATCACACAAAACACAGATGTGATTTTAACATGATCCTCAGCAGACTGTCTGCACACACACACACACACACACACTCACACACACACACACACACACACACACACACACACACACACACACACACACTCACACACACACTCACACTCACACACACACACACACTCACACACACACACACACACACACAGACACACACACTCACACACACACACACACACACACTCACACACACACACAGGTGTTTCTGACAGTCTGTAATAATGTGAGGCTGGAGTTTTGGTCAAGTATCAGGTGAAAAGCTCTGAGGGTAAATGAACAACAGAAAACATCACAAAGTTCATGTCAACAGATGTTATCGTGTGAGAGATGTGGGTGTCTTTGACCTTCTGAACCTCTTTGTACTTAAACTTCTCCACTGTTATGAATGAAGGAAAGTAAAACTGTTTTCCTGATTCAGTACGTGTTTGTGGTCAGTGAGTAACAGACTGTGACCAGAGTGTGTGTGTGTGTGTGTGTGTGTGTGAGTGTGTGTGTGTGAGTGTGTGTGTGTGAGTGTGTGTGTGTGTGTGAGTGTGTGTGAGTGTGTGTGTGTGAGTGTGTGTGTGTGTGTGTGTGTGTGTGGTGTGTGTGTGTGTGTGTGTGTGTGTGTGTGTGTGTGTGTGTGTGTGTGTGTGTGAGTGTGTGAGTGTGTGTGAGTGTTGCAACAGAACAGACCGTCCTGAAATCACCTCAAAACAACACAACATCTATCTATCTATCTATCTATCTATCTATCTATCTATCTATCTATCTATCTATCCAAGTAAACATCTATCTATCTATCTATGTAATACATCTATCTATCTATCTATCTATCTATCTGTCTATCCAAGTAAACATCTATCTATCTGTCTATCTGTCTGTCTGTATCTGTTTTTCATAGCTCACGTGATCACGTCTACACAAAACTTTTTGTGCTTGTAAAACATGCGCTTCTGTAAATATGAACTGCGTGATTTTACTGAAACACACAGAAAGTTTCATATTAAAGACGCTTTAATGTAAGCAGAGAAACTTTAATGTAAACAGAGAAACTTTAATATAAGCAGAGAAACTTAAATGTAAGCAGAGAAACTTTAATGTAAGCAGAGAAACTTTAATGTAAGCAGAGAAACTTTAATGTAAGCAGACAAACTTTAATGTAAGCAGAGAAACTTTAATGTAAGCAGAGAAACTTTAATATAAGCAGAGAAACTTTAATGTAAGCACAGAAACTTTCATTAAGCAGAGAAACTTTCATTCAGCAGACAAACTTTAATGTAAACAGAGAAACTTTCATTCAGCAGACAAACTTTAATGTAAGCAGAGAAACTTTAATGTAAGCAGAGAAACTTTAATGTAAACAGAGAAACTTTAATATAAGCAGAGAAACTTAAATGTAAGCAGAGAAACTTTAATGTAAGCAGAGAAACTTTAATGTAAACAGAGAAACTTTAATGTAAGCAGACAAACTTTAATGTAAGCAGAGAAACTTTAATGTAAACAGAGAAACTTTAATATAAGCAGAGAAACTTTAATGTAAGCACAGAAACTTTCATTAAGCAGAGAAACTTTCATTCAGCAGACAAACTTTAATGTAAACAGAGAAACTTTCATTAAGCAGACAAACTTTAATGTAAGCAGAGAAACTTTAATGTAAGCAGACAAACTTTCATTAAACAGAGAAACTTTCATTAAGCAGAGAAACTTTAATGTAAGCAGAGAAACTTTAATGTAAACAGAGAAACTTTCATTAAGCAGACAAACTATAATGTAAGCAGACAAACTTTAATGTAAGCAGACAAACTTTAATGTAAGCAGACAAACTTTAATGTAAACAGAGAAACTTTCATTAAGCAGAGAAACTTTCATTAAGCAGAGAAACTTTAATGTAAGCAGAGAAACTTTAATGTAAACAGAGAAACTTTAATGTAAGCAGACAAACTTTAATGTAAACAGAGAAACTTTAATGTAAGCAGACAAACTTTAATGTAAGCAGAGAAACTTTAATGTAAGCAGAGAAACTTTAATGTAAGCACAGAAACTTTAATGTAAGCACAGAAACTTTAATATAAGCACAGAAACTTTAATGTAAGCAGACAAACTTTAATGTAAGCAGAGAAACTTTAATGTAAGCACAGAAACTTTAATATAAGCAGAGAAACTTTAATGTAAGCACAGAAACTTTCATTAAGCAGAGAAACTTTCATTCAGCAGACAAACTTTAATGTAAACAGACAAACTTTCATTCAGCAGACAAACTTTAATGTAAACAGACAAACTTTAATATAAGCAGAGAAACTTTAATGTAAGCAGACAAACTTTCATTAAGCAGAGAAACTTTCATTAAGCAGAGAAACTTTAATGTAAGCAGAGAAACTTTAATGTAAGCAGAGAAACTTTAATGTAAACAGAGAAACTTTAATGTAAGCAGACAAACTTTAATGTAAGCAGAGAAACTTTAATGTAAGCAGAGAAACTTTAATGTAAGCACAGAAACTTTCATTAAGCAGAGAAACTTTAATGTAAACAGAGAAACTTTAATATAAGCAGAGAAACTTTAATGTAAACAGAGAAACTTTAATGTAAGCAGAGAAACTTTAATGTAAACAGAGAAACTTTAATGTAAGCAGAGAAACTTTAATGTAAACAGAGAAACTTTAATGTAAGCAGACAAACTTTAATGTAAACAGAGAAACTTTAATGTAAGCAGACAAACTTTAATGTAAGCAGAGAAACTTTAATGTAAGCAGAGAAACTTTAATGTAAACAGAGAAACTTTAATATAAGCACAGAAACTTTAATGTAAGCAGAGAAACTTTAATGTAAACAGAGAAACTTTAATGTAAGCAGAGAAACTTTAATGTAAGCAGAGAAACTTTAATGTAAGCAGAGAAACTTTAATGTAAGCAGAGAAACTTTAATGTAAGCAGACAAACTTTAATGTAAACAGAGAAACTTTAATGTAAACAGACAAACTTTAATGTAAGCAGAGAAACTTTCATTAAGCACAGAAACTTTAATGTAAGCAGACAAACTTTAATGTAAGCAGACAAACTTTAATGTAAGCACAGAAACTTTCATTAAGCACAGAAACTTTCATTGTGACTCTCTTACCTGTTGACAGTAATCGTCTCTTTATATTCTTCACTGAACTTTCTTCTTTAAACGCGTCCGGTGATGGTCGGTGAATTATCGCTCATGTTTCGGTCCCGGACGCGCTGCGGGTCACACGCCTCACGGACGCGCGCTATGACGTCACGGAGGCGTTGCGCTCCGCTCGTTCACCCTCTATAAACCCTCTCAGCGGAAAACATTTAATATCTGTGACATTATTAAAAGTGTCGAGCAGCATTTCTATACGCACATGAATGCAGATATTTAGTTACGCTTATATTACGCAGTTCTTGGTTGTGCCGCTAGATGTCGCGGTTTGCACACATTACACAGATGAAGCTCGATCACGCTACTGTTGTTGATGTTATTGTAGGATAAAGGCAGCACTCATAAGAAGTCAAATCTCTCTCTTTAGTGACATGATATCTGTCTGACAGATGTGGTTCTGTGTTTGTCAGGACTGAGATCAGATCATCACTGGTGTTGATCTCTTAATTCAATGACACTGACTGTCTGATGAAGAACATCTGCAAACATCTTCTGCTGATACAGGAAACAGGAAGTCAAACCACAGCAGTTTCACTCAAATCATTCACACGCTACAGTACAGTAAACATTACAGAACACGTCTGCCAACAAACAGATTGATTTATTACATCCTTATAAGATCTGTACTTCAATTCTTTTCAGCTTCTGTTACACGCTTATATTCATCTGTGTGTCCGATTTAATTGTCAGGTTTATTCACATCTCTGTCAGGTTTACTCAATGTCATGTCAGCTCTGTTCAACACCAGCATCAGACGGCTCTGTGTTCTGCCTGTCAGTGCTTCAGTCCATACTCTCTGTCATCCTGCTGTTCTCCTCACAGTCACGGCTCATCAGTTGTATTTCTCCTTCTGATCTCTGAGGAGATCTCGATTCTGTCTCTGAAGGACTGTGGACCAATGGACTACCAGAAGACAGTCTTCTCTCTTTAAGAGAACAGCACAGTCTCAGCTCCTGCATTTAGTGCACAATGTAAGTATGTCAGTTATGTAGTGGTGGGGTACCTCCAGGGCCGATGGGGTGCAGCAGTCTGTTCATCTGAACGTTCCAGTGCTTCACGCTGCTGCTGGCCTGTCTGAGTTTACGCTGAGCGGCCTGAAGGGAGAAATGTTTATCAGTACAGAGGAACTCTCAAGGAAAGAACACACACACCGCTCACCGCTCACCGCGATGTCCTGGTCCACTCGACGTCGACTGGCACGGACTTTCTCCAGTTGCTGCTGGGCCTCCTCAAGAGCCTGAGACTTCCTCTCCATCTCCTGCTGCAGCTCCTGCTTCTCCCGCTGGGTCTGAAGGAGCTGCTCCTCCTGCTCCTCCTGCAGAGCTAGAAGAGACTTCACCTTCTCCTCTTCCTCAGACAGCAGCCTGTCAACAGCAAAACTGAACACTGGAACTACAGCTGAACACCACAGCTCTGAACAGTAGTGTGCTCACATATCATGTTGATGTTTTGTTTATTTGTCCAGTTTAAAGCATCTAATCTAAGCAGTGTGTCTAGTAAAGACACGTTCAGTGGTGAATGATGTCTGTCACCTCAGACTTGTGCTGATGGAACTTCTGTCTGATCAAACACTGATACAACTGAGCAGGCAGGTGTAAGATGTTTATATTGAGATGCTCAAACTGCAGCTCAGATACAGAGACAGGAAGTCTCCTGTGTTCTGGGTTTTTTGGCAAGAGTGTGTGTAGGTGGAATACAAAAGATGTTTTCCTATATGGGCAGGGTTTGGGTTGATGTGTAGGATGGGTCTCAAACTACCGGCCTGCAGTTTGGTTTTCACTCATTTTCACACACATGCCAAAAAGCAGATGACTGACCATATAATCAATGCAGGTGTTTCTATGGAGACGGTCATTAATGCGACACATCTGCAGCTGCTGTCTGCAGTAATTATGATGTGTGAGATGTAAGAAGCACTACTGGTTGTGAGTTTCTGTCAGGTGCTTTTAATTGCTCTTCACAACCTTTCTGTCTCTCTCTCTGGTTAGCAGCATCATTGATGGTCTCTCTCTCACTCTGTGTGTGTGTACCTGGTCTGTGTGTATCTGTAGGTCTCCTCCTCCTGCCGGGCTCTGATCTGCTGCTCTAGAGCTTCCTGCAGTCGGTGATGAAGATCTTCCAGTTCTCTGATTCTTCTGCGTTGATGTTCTGCCTCCAGATCACGAACAGCCACCTCAGCATGAAGATTCGCCCGTGCCTGACACAAACACGCACACGCACTCTTTTATGGCTATTTGATCATTCAGTCATTGCTCTCACAGCGGCCATATTGTACCGTTCTGTAGAACATTTGCTCTAAAGTTCACTTTTATAATTTAATTTAATAATAAACAGGTGAATATATGTGAACACACACAGTCATAGTTTCATCAGTTCATCAGTTATCTCACTAACACACAAGTTTTAGATTTGAATGAAAACTTTATTTAGCTCATTTATGAAGCATTTTCACCTTCTCAGGACGTCCAAATAAAAGTAAAAAACCAATTAAACTGTCACACACACACATTTACTTGTCTGTCTAAATGGGGACATATCACAGACTTCTGTTGTTTTATACACAGCTACTTATAAACAACATAACCTCACCTTAACCCACATCTAACCCTAACAGAAAACTCAGCTTTCTTACTTGTTTTTTTAAATGTTATTTAAACATTTTTTTAGCAACCGATTTTTATAGCATTTTTAAAAATCAGAATGTCCCCAAGGGAGATATTGCTCAGATTTGTCAGGTTTTGCTTACTTTTATGTACTAATTTGTCCTCAATATATGGTTAAGTAAACCCACAAATAAACAGACACACACTTATAAACACACACTTACAAACAGTCACACACTCTCTCTGCTCACCTCCTGTGCCTCCTCCAGCTGTCTCTGTAGGGTCCTCTGCAGCTCCTCATGCTGACTGCGCCTCCTCTGTTCCTCCTGCTTTAAGGAGGCCCGAGCTTGTCTCTGCGCCTCCTTCAGAAGCTCCAGTTCTGCCAGCTGCTCCTCGCGCTCTCCCTGGAGCTCCTGCAGCCTTCGCGTCTCCTCCTCCCGCAGCACACGCCTCCTGTCCCTTTCCTCACGCAACTCCTGCCGGTGGGCCTTCAGCTCCTCATGCAAGGAGCTCTTCCCCTCTGCAGATAGACGCAGGGATGTCTGGATCACTGAATGAGACAGGAAAAGTGTGAGACAAAAGAACACTTTGAAAGTGGACAAGAAGAATAAGACAAGAAGAGTGTGTTTGTGTGTATCAGACCTGTGATCCACTCCTGTCTCTGTCTGGAGTCTGATGCACTGATTTCAAAGGTCTTGTTGAGGGTCTTTACACAGAACATGCATCTCTTCCCGTCCCGATCTGACAGCACCTGCCAATCACAGCCGAGACGAAGCATTAAACACAGAAAGATCAAGTCAAGTGGAGTTTATTGTCATTTCAACCATATACAAGTACATAGTGAAACGAAACGTTTCTCCAGGATCAAGGTGCTACATAAACACAGAACTACAAGGCTACATAATTTATACATAAAGTTTACAAGTGCAAACGTGTGCAGACAGCACAAGACAGTACAGTGACTTCTGGGACAGACAATGGGCATAGTAAGGCCCAGTGCAGCACCGACCAGCACACAGTTCTGTTTTAAAGTGATCCTAGTGATAATAAAACATAAGTGTCAACATCAGTGTAAACAAGACTATGTGCAGTATAAGAATTTAGCAGTATAGAAAACTGCAGGAAATGCAAGGTGGAAGATGCACAGTTGTGTGTGTATATATGTGTGTGTCAAGGAACTGACTGAAGTAACACACACAAGATGAAGCAGGAGGAAACACAACATGCTTGAAGTGCAGCAGAACCTCAACACAGCAGTTCTGGTCCATTTCAATGACGCCTTTACAGTCTTTACAATCCTCATTCACGTAGTATGACAGATAGCCGGGCTTCAGGCAGAACCAGCGTTCAGTCCAGTTCCTGCGTAAATGACCCTTCTTCCAAAGATAGCCCTATAACACACACAATCACACACACGTCAGACTGACAGGATTCTGACAGCACAGTGCATCAGTATAAAATCTGGTCCACACTGCAGTTGATTCTGAAGAATGACATCATCTCACCTCCTTCAGGACGTTCCCCACCATCTCTCGATATAGCTTCTCTACAGCCATGCTGACGCTCTCTCCATCCACCCCTCGACCGACCGACGCAGAGTTCACCAGCTGCAGGAAACTCCAGACACTCAACCCGTCCGTCTGCACGCAGTCCTGCGACAGAACCTCCTCCACCTCAACACAACTCAACTCTGCCGTCATGAAGCTGCTGAGCTTCCTCAGCAAATACTCTGCCTGGATAAACACATGGTCATTCAACCAAACACTGCCTGACACAGACAACTGACTCCAGATCAGAACACGGACCTCAGCTGAGATTCTGAAAGCTGACTGCAGCTGCTCTTTCATTATATGGAAATAATCTGCACAAATCAAGTGCACAACATCTTTTGTGATCCACAGACAAAAGTCATGTGGGTTTGTAAGAACATACATGAGGGTGACAGAAGTTTCATTTTCGGGTGACTGTCCCTTTAAAGGATTATATTCTCAAATAGTGATGTCAGCACGGAAACGCTTGTAAATTAGACGTGGGTGGTCTGCTCACCTCCTCTGACACAAGCACTAGAGGATACTTGTCCTCTGCCAGGAAGTTGAAAAGACACCAGAGGCGGAAAGCATCCTGATTGGACACAACTCTGAGTGTGCTGGGATGGTAGTTCTTCTTGGAGCACAGAGTCCAGCAGAGTTCATCTACTTCCTCTTTAACAAACGTCCCATCCACCACCTGATCAGACAACCCAAAGAAAAAGTTTTAGCAGAGGTTGATCTTTCAGCGCCCTGGAAATGAAATGGAGTTCTCAGTTATGTTTTAAGTATCAACGTTATTGCAGATATGTCTCCTAAAATTCCTAGATGGAATAAAACTAGGAAACAACTGTTGACACAAAGTAAGAGTTTGGAGCTATAAAATTAATGTAGATATAATTAGCTAATGATGTTTTAATTAATATGGAGATATTTTGAGTGTAGACATTGGTGTTCTGGCAAATCCGAGATGTTTTTAAGATATCCTCAGAAACTCATGTGACACACGAGAAACATCCAAGAGACTCCAGCATAAGTCTCCATTTGTGCTGTTTATGAGACATGATTGAGACATTAAAGAGATTTAATGTATGTCTTTATGAGCAGGTACCTTGTCCAGTATGAACTGGTTCAGGTAGGGCATGTATCCCTGACTGGACACTGGACCATCATCATCATCACTGAAGTGTCTCTCAAGGGCCATGGGGTCATGAGGAATCTTCAAAACACTGTAAAGATTATGAGACAGAACCTACAGAGAGAGAGAGACAGACAGAGAGAGAGAAAGAGAGAGAGAAAGAGACAGAGAGAGAGACAGACAGAGAGAGACAGAGAGAGAAAGAGACAGAGAGAAAGAGAGACAGAGAGAGAGAGAGACAGAGAGAGACAGAGACAGAGAGAGAGAGAGACAGAGAGAGAGACAGACAGAGAGAGAAAGAGACAGAGAGAGACAGAAAAAGAGAAAGAGAGACAGAGAGAGAGAGACAGAGAGAGAGAGAAAGAGACAGAGAGAGAGACAGACAGAGAGAGACAGACAGAGAGAGACAGAGAGAGAAAGAGACAGAGAGAGAGAAAGAGAGACAGAGAGAGAGAGAGAGAGAGAGCACTATATGTGTCACTATATAAGTGAGACTTACAGTATCTTGCTTTTAAATCAGCCAAATTTTTTATATCTACTCACACAAACACGTGCAGTATAACATCCAAAACATTATTTACCTGATAAATGAGCCGTTTTACTAAATCTTAAATGTTCTTATGGTCAGTTTGTGACATTTTTACACACACGCTGACTGCAGCTTTTATTTGATGCTGATCCTTCTAAAGCCACAGCGTGTGAGTGAGATTAACTGGAACAGACTCGACCTTTACTCAGTCTTATAAATGAGATCAGAGACTTCCAAACAAATCAAATCACTTCACTAACATAGAATGTAATACATACACTATATATACATACACTACACACCATGCAGTATTTAAACACAAAAACATGTTAACATTATATGCACATAACACACAGATTTACATAACAAATAAAGTTCTTAAACAGCTGAGACAGATGTAAACAGTGTAAACATTATTTACCTAATGAATGATTTTTACATTTAAGGATGAAAAGTGTCGTCAGATTTACATCACCTATGAAGACAATTTCTGTGCAATGTCTAGATTCTTTCTCAACAATCACAGACAACTGACTGCATCAGAAACATCTGTCTGTCTCTCTGTGTCCATCTGTCTCACCTTCAGCTGTGATTTGGACACTTTTCCACTGTCTTCTGTGTCCAGTGAAGTGAAGGCATACCAGATGCTCTTCAGCAGAGCAGCTCTCAGCGCCATTATCACACACACCTCATGAGTTTACTTCTCCTCCCTCTATATGAAGTTCTTTAAGTCTCTCCACATCCTGCTGATGTTTGTTATCTCTAGCGCCTCCTGTCGGCAACACAGACACAAACTCAAACAATACACATCACATACACAGACTACAGTCACACAGTATACTGTATCCATACAGCACATACTTCACAATATTATGTTTAGTAACACACACACACACACACACACACACATATATTAATCAACACATACTAATCCTGTCAGGTTATTTCACAAAATCACAGAAAGGTGAATTAAAGACTCTCTTATGAACGAGAATTAGGTGATTTAGTTTAACTCTGTGATGTCTGAATGGGAGTCACGGCTCGTTCTCAGCTTGTGTCCGCGCTCTCGCGGGGGATTGTGGGATTGATGCGGATTTGTGACAAGTATTGCGCTGTTTGTACACTAGAGAGTGCACATGTTAATGTTTTCCTTTGAGAAATACATAGCTATGGCTATAGTATACTGCTGTTTACTTTTACAGAAGCATTATAACAGAGTTAAACGCCAGCGTGCTGTTAACTGTGCTGACACAGGCCGCAGCGCCACGTCACGTCATCACGTTTTCATGACAGCACACCTGTGTGTATGTACCTCCGACATGAGGTGATGTTATGACACAGTCACATAAGATCAGCTCTGAGATGCCATCATTGTTGATGCTCAGGGCTGTGTGCGTGTGTGTGTGTTGTTCTTTATCAAGTAATCAGGCTGTCATCGGATGAATTGTGGTTCCTGTCATGCAGACATGTTTTGAATGAGACATTCAGATGATGATGACAGCGGTTTGGATGAAGGTCTGTTACCTCACTGTTGTCACAGCAACTAAAGAGCTTTTACTTCCTGCTGACATCAACCTGCTGAATGATGTCTGTCTGTCTGTCACAAGAATCTGTGTGCATAAAAACTATTTTACTTAGTGCAGAATAATGAAAGATTAAAAGATAATTATTAAATGCTACTCTCCAATCAGATTACATGTGATGTGAATTAACGGTTATATTTGGATCTAAACTAATTAGAGTTTTCCATCATCTGTACACTGCTACACATTTATATACTCTGTATATTATGTACGGTTTCATCGCGTCTTTAAATTCAGAGGGTCTGTGTTAAGTTAACTGCAGCATCTGAACTTGCATGTACATGTGCTGTGTGTTTTGGTGTTTGAATGACAGATCTGAGGGCAGTAAACAACCGTTTGCAGCTGTCTGCACCCTGCTGTAATTTTAACTCCAACACAAAACAAATATCCATCTGCAGACTTCCTGAGACTCATCCTGCCTTTGAAATCTTCATGTAAGTGTGTAAACACACACACACACACACATCAGAGGGGAGGGTCTGAGGGCCGACTGCAGGTAAAGCTGTAGAGCTGTAACATCACTCAGGTGTGTGTGAGGACACTGAGAGACCTGCACCTGATCTTCATCTGTAAAAAAGTCTCAGGTAAGAAACATCCAGATGCTTCATAGAAAGCAGTATATTTGTTTCTCTTCTTAGGGAATGTTATTTGGATTTTGTTATTTTGAAAATGTAAATTTTACAGTGAGCATTAAGCTAGAGGTTAAAAAGATTTAAACAATGACAAATCAGTTTAATAGTTAACCTGCATGTATTAAATGTCTAATCTAATAAGTAGTTTTTATATTAAGAATTTATTTAGCAGCAAATTATTATTATTCAGTTTTAATCAATATTCCTTATTAATATCTGCTGTTTAATACAGTGTTGGGTTAAAATTATTCATGTTTGTATTGTATTATATTTGTATATTTCTATTATATATTTCCACATTTTTGGGCAAAACATTAAAATGTATTAAATATCTCACTTTTACTGCTGTAGCCAAATGTAGCTTCATTACTACTACTATGCAACAGTCCCACATGCATTTACTAAATGTGAGCACAGGACTGTTCTTTGTAGCTGTTAGTTAGCAGTATAAAAGCTGAATATGTTCATTCATCTTTTCTCCACTGTGTTAACTTTAATTAATTTTTATTGATTACAATTAAAAGTACTTCAGACTGAGGGCAATTACACAGAGACAGACATTAGACACTGTGTAATATGTGAACTTTAAGATTTAACACTCCTAAGACAAGCACACACGTTCTAAAATGAAACATTTATTTCAAACGCAATGACGTGATATCAGGTTAGTGTAGCTGGAATCAGCCGCACTCATGAGGGCATTTTGAGATGATTTGTGTTTTCAGCTCTTTTGTCTGTAGGTGATTTCATGGCTAATCCATGTTAATTGTAAGGATGGTCCACAAGTTTATCTGGGGTGTTTGAACCTCAGTCTAAATGACTATTATGTTAATCTGAAGTGTGCTTGAACTCTCTGTTGATCTTAACCGCGTCTGTCTGTCTCAAAACTTCACAGGGTTTCAGAGTGGAAGTGGTTTTCCAAGCATCTGTCGATGAGACAGGGATTTAGATGAGGAAGACGATGGTGCTTCCTCGTCTTAATCCAGCTAACCACGCAGTCTTAGATAAACTTCCCCAAGATTGGCTTTGGTCTACAACACAGTACCAGTAACAAGTGATTTGCAATCTGTTGTCGGATTACTTGTAGCTCAGATTCAAGTGTGTCGCCTCAGTATGGACACGCCCCTCCCAGACACTCATTGCCATCTTGGTAGGAGCAGTGTACATCATGGCATCACACCCCCTGGTGGTTACAAGCCTCAACTTTACTCTGAACCTTTGGTCCGCTCTCTGCCTGTGTTCTTGTACCCGACCCGTGTGGAGCAGAGAGTCTGTGACAACTCGTACAGCAGCAGGGCGGCCCTGTTGTCATACCTGCCATCATTCCACAGCGGTTTCAATGTGTATGAATGTCAGTTTGAACCTGCTTTCATTCAGAAGAGAAACGAGAGGGAGCGCCAGCGTGTGAAGTGTGTCAACCAGGGATATGCCAAACTCCGTGACCACCTGCCGAACGGGAGCGCGGACAAACGGCTGAGCAAAGTGGAAACGCTGCGGGCGGCCATCCGCTATATAAAGTATCTACAGGGTTTGGTGGAAAAACCAGAGAAAGGAGAAGAGCATGCTGAAGCAGCTCTCTGCTTTTCTGACGCCTCCTCTGAGGAGTCTGCTGGGAGTTAGAGGCATTCAGACCCAGACACAAGAGCAAAAGGGTCAGTACACCCAGAAAAAGCCCTGAATCAACACTGTGCCCGGCTTCTGCCCTGAACTCTCTGTGCTCACGTGAACTGTGTATGTGTACTTTCACTGAATTTAAATAAACCTTAAATGATGCTTAAATTAAAAGGAACTGTTTTTACTTTAAGATGTAAATATTTTGTGTGTTTATATATGTGTATGTGTGTATATATATATATATATATATGTATATGTATATATATATGTATATGTATATATATATATATATATATATATATATATATATATATATATATATATGCATTGATGTATCTATTTATGTATATTTATTGCATAAAGAAAATTAAGCTTGTTTTCAGTAACTTTAGTAACTAAATATTTGTATGATAAACCCCTCCCCCAAATTTAAGTTACAACGTTGCGCTCAGTTGTTTTACATTCGAGTTGTTGTCACAATGCAGAAAAGGTTCTAAGCAGCCTGCAGATTTGGAGTGACACGTGAGCTGGACGTTTGCTGGCAGGTTTTGTGAGGTAAATAAGACTCAATAATAATTGCACCAATCAGAGAAAGCGCATAAAATCAACTGTAAGGTGAAACCAAAGATCACAGGGTGAATCCTCATTGATCTCATCTGTCAGCTGATTGGTTTGGCAGCTCTGTGATGTCATATTGTCCGAACACTGCAAGCCAATAGGAACATTCCAAGGTACGAAAGCGTTATGTCCTGCCTCGTCGTGCTTTCATGTGTATGTAACTATGACTACGTCATTCTCTGTTGTCCTCTAACACACACACACAGTTAAACTGTGTGACATGCATTGTCTATATTTATTCTTTAAGTCAGACAGCTGCAGTACTGACCAAACAAGAGCAGAGAGACACCGGGAGAGAAAGTGAGAGAAGTGTATTCAGAGACCTACAGGCAGAGAGAGACAGGAAGGCAGATATGATGAAAGGTTAATGTTTCAGTCCTGATATCTGCCACAGAAAGGACAGTACAAACATTACTGTCTCCTAAACTTCTGATCTGAGCAACTGATATCCAGAACTCTTGCACCTCCGACTCTGGTTTGGATCGGATTATGGAGGGAGGCGGTGAAGTTCCCATGAGCGCCTTCATCATGGATGAAGAGACTCTCAAGAGGAAACAGAGAGAAAAACTCAAGAAACTTCAGGCCACAGGAGGAAACCCTCGGCCTGCGCGATCCCTCCTCTTCCTCACACTGAAGAACCCTTTCCGCAAGGCCTGTATCAGCATTGTGGAGTGGAAGTATCCTTGAACACTCCTAAAACCTTTTAATTAGATGTATGTTTTAGCAAGTTAATACAGTCACTGAAGGAATTAGCCAGTCAGTTGATGAAATGTAGCATGCTATGAAAGTGTTTAGTAAATTTATTTAGTATGACACTCAAACTCAAAAACAAAACAGTGGTATTTCAACCTCAGCTATGTTTAAAGTCACAGAGACAGCTTAAGGGAAAGTTTTATTACTACAATGTTGCACTTATATAGCTCAGAGGACTTGGAGATGTAATTATTTTTCCGTTAGTTGTCTTACATGTCTCTGTTGAAATTAAAAAGAGAAGGTGTGAGTGTTTGAGAGTGTGTGTAGAGGTGTGAGTGTTTGAGAGAGAGTGTGTGTGTGTGTAGAGGTGTGAGTGTTTGAGAGAGAGTGTGTGTGTGTGTGTGTGTAGAGGTGTGAGTGTTTGAGAGTGTGTAGAGGTGTGAGGGTTTGAGAGTGTGTAGAGGTGTGAGTGTTTGAGAGAGTGTGTGTGTTTGTAGAGGTGTGAGTGTTTGAGAGTGTGTAGAGGTGTGAGTGTTTGAGAGTGTGTGTGTGTAGAGGTGTGAGTGTTTGAGAGAGTGTGTGTGTAGAGGTGTGAGTGTTTGAGAGTGTGTAGAGGTGTGTGTTTGAGTGTGTGTAGAGGTGTGAGTGTTTGAGAGTGTGTGTGTAGAGGTGTGAGTGTTTGAGAGTGTGTAGAGGTGTGTGTTTGAGTGTGTGTAGAGGTGTGAGTGTTTGAGAGTGTGTGTGTAGAGGTGTGTGTTTGAGTGTGTGTAGAGGTGTGAGTGTTTGAGAGTGTGTGTGTAGAGGTGTGAGTGTTTGAGAGTGTGTAGAGGTGTGAGTGTTGGAGAGTGTGTAGAGGTGTGAGGGTTTGAGAGTGTGTAGAGGTGTGAGTGTTTGAGAGAGTGTGTGTGTTTGTAGAGGTGTGAGTGTTTGAGAGTGTGTAGAGGTGTGAGTGTTTGAGAGTGTGTGTAGAGGTGTGAGTGTTTGAGAGAGTGTGTGTGTAGAGGTGTGAGTGTTTGAGAGTGTGTAGAGGTGTTTAGAGGTGTGTGTTTGAGTGTGTGTAGAGGTGTGAGTGTTTGAGAGTGTGTGAGAGGTGTGAGTGTTTGAGAGTGAGTGTTTGAGAGTGTGTGTGTAGAGGTGTGAGTGTTTGAGAGTGTGTAGAGGTGTGTGTTTGAGTGTGTGTAGAGGTGTGAGTGTTTGAGAGTGTGTGTGTAGAGGTGTGAGTGTTTGAGAGTGTGTGTGTGTAGAGGTGTGAGTATTTGAGAGTGTGTGTGTAGAGGTGTGAGTGTTTGAGAGTGTGTGTGTAGAGGTGTGAGTGTTTGAGAGTGTGTTTGTAGAGGTGTGAGTGTTTGAGAGTGTGTAGAGGTGTGAGTGTTTGAGAGTGTGTGTGTGTGTGTGTGTGTGTGTGTAAAGGTGTGAGTGTTTGAGAGTGTGTGTGTAGAGGTGTGAGTGTTTGAGAGTGTGTGTGTAGAGGTGTGAGTGTTTGAGAGAGTGTGTGTGTAGAGGTGTGAGTGTTTGAGAGAGTGTGTGTGTAGAGGTGTGAGTGTTTGAGAGTGTGTGTGTAGAGGTGTGAGTGTTTGAGAGAGTGTGTGTGTAGAGGTGTAAGTGTTTGAGAGTGTGTGTGTAGAGGTGTGAGTGTTTGAGAGTGTGTAGAGGTGTGAGTGTTTGAGAGTGTGTGTGTGGAGGTGTGAGTGTTTGAGTGTTGAGTGTGTAGGAGTGTGAGTGTTTGAAAGTGTGTGTTGAGAGGTGTGTAGTGTTTGAGAGAGTGTGTGCGTAGAGGTGTGAGTGTTTGAGAGAGTGTGTGTGTAGAGGTGTGAGTGTTTGAGAGTGTGTGTGTAGAGGTGTGAGTGTTTGAGAGTGTGTAGAGGTGTGAGTGTTTGAGAGTGTGTGTGTAGAGGTGTGAGTGTTTGAGAGTGTGTGTGTAGAGGTGTGAGTGTTTGAGAGTGTGTGTGTAGAGGTGTGAGTGTTTGAGAGTGTGTGTGTAGAGGTGTAAGTGTTTGAGAGTGTGTGTGTAGAGGTGTGAGTGTTTGAGAGAGTGTGTGTAGAGGTGTGAGTGTTTGAGAGTGTGTGTGTAGAGGTGTGAGTGTTTGAGTGTGTGTAGAGGTGTGAGTGTTTGAGAGTGTGTGTGTAGAGGTGTAAGTGTTTGAGAGTGTGTAGAGGTGTGAGTGTTTGAGAGTGTGTGTGTAGAGGTGTGAGTGTTTGAGAGTGTGTAGAGGTGTGATTGTTTGAGTGTGTGTAGAGGTGTGTTGAGAGTGTTTGAGAGTGTGTTGTGTAGAGGTGTGAGTGTTTGAGAGTGTGTGTGTAGAGGTGTGAGTGTTTGAGAGTGTGTGTGTAGAGGTGTGAGTGTTTGAGTGTGTGTGTGTAGAGGTGTGAGTGTTTGAGAGTGTGTAGAGGTGTGAGTGTTTGAGAGTGTGTAGAGGTGTGATTGTTTGAGTGTGTGTAGAGGTGTGAGTGTTTGAGAGTGTGTGTGTAGAGGTGTGAGTGTTTGAGAGTGTGTGTGTAGAGGTGTGAGTGTTTGAGAGTGTGTAGAGGTGTGATTGTTTGAGTGTGTGTGTAGAGGTGTGAGTGTTTGAGAGTGTGTGTGTAGAGGTGTGAGTGTTTGAGAGTGTGTGTGTATGAGGTGTGAGTGTTTGAGAGTGTGTGTAGAGGTGTGAGTGTTTGAGAGTGTGTGTGTAGAGGTGTGAGTGTTTGAGAGTGTGTGTGTAGAGGTGTGAGTGTTTGAGAGTGTGTGTGTAGAGGTGTGAGTGTTTGAGAGTGTGTGTGTAGAGGTGTGAGTGTTTGAGAGTGTGTAGAGGTGTGTAAACGTCTGTGTTGAGCGCTCTGATATTCTGAGAGAACAGCTGTTCTGTTCTTTAGCTCACTAAATACAGACATGTTAAGCTCAAAGAATGCCAGCACAGATAACACAGTTACAATGTGGACATATAAAATACTACACTTACATTCTCTCTGCATTTTCATATGTAAAGCCACTTTGCAACCATGTAATGTTGTGAAAAGCTATGTATAAAAAAATTGAGTTTACAGGAAAATTAAGATTTAAAATATTTTTGTTACTGTGGGACCATATTTGACTTATTTGAGTAAGACAGTTGTGACTGATATGAAGAATTCAGTTTGAATGTTTTTCAGAGATTGTTTTTCTGGTGTTTATATTTCTTAAATGTGTGTGTCAGACCATTTGAAATCATCATCCTCCTCACCATCTTTGCAAACTGTGTTGCTCTGGCTGTTTTCCTTCCCATGCCTGAAGAAGATACGAACAACACCAACAGCAACCTTGTGAGTCTATCACCTTCAACACAAATGAGCTGAATTAGTTAATTAGTGGATTAGTAATTAAACACCATTAAACTCAATTCACTTATTAGACTGTATCCCTTATACATACTTTCAAACTATAGACCCTACTCTAATCTACACTGTTAGCCTATAGACTTCATTTTCACACACACCTCTGCCTATATTTTCCCCTTCATACGCACCTCGGTCCATAGACTCCGCCTTCATACACACCTTTAGTATATAGACTGCCAGAAGACTTTTGAGTCTGATTTGGAAGTTTCAGTAATACTAATGCTCCTGTACAGTTTTAATTTGTTTAAAGAGGTCTGTCAGTCATATGCCTCTAGGCAGAATGATTGGTGCTGGTATTTATTTCACTAAACCGCTGTAAGTGTGTTTGTGTTGTGACCTTGACACGAGTGATTGAATGAAGCAGGTGACTCGATTGCATGCCGTTCGGTGGCTTTAAAATTAGCCACACAGTAACAGAGCATTCCAGCACCCGCTCATCACTGCGGTATCATCTGAATGAGGTGCTGGTCTGTAATCTGATACGTCAGTTTGTTAGTGTGGTGATTTGTTCTACATCAAAGTATTTGAATGATAAAAACCTGTGGCTAGTTTTGTGATTAAGCTTATAATCTGGTTTAATTAAGTAGTTAAGGACTTAAATTTTCCCTTGTGATCTGTCTGTCTGTCTGTCTATCTGCCTGTCAGTGTGATGTAGATACAAATAGTGTCTGTCCTGCTAACACTGGGTGTCATGTTGTAGTTTAGGAGGTGATGCCTCTTTTACATCGCCTCCTCTAAAACTGGAGGGCAGTGGGGAGGGAAGTGCTCTCATCAAACTAAAGGCCCATCAGTGTGGATACTTACCAGAATGTGTAGACACGCTGAGACAGATTCTCAACAAAACTGTGTTGTAAAGCAGAAGCCCAATACCCTTGAGACTGCTGCTTGTGCTGACAGCTTCATTCATCACAGTGTGTGTGTGTGTTCACAGGAGAGTCTGGAGTACATTTTTCTCATCATATTCACTATGGAATGTTTTCTGAAGATCGTGGCTTATGGATTCCTCTTTCACGCTGATGCATATTTACGGAACTGCTGGAATATATTAGACTTTGTCATTGTGACAATGGGGTAAAACAAAACACACACATCAGACATACACACAGCATCCACTTGAGCCAGAAACATACTCTACCTAAATACACAATCCCAGCCACAAGTTCCTGACCAACACAATGCAAGTGCTCAGTTCACCACACACTGATAGTGTTAATCTCTGTCAGGTTGTTCACGATTGTGGTCGACTTCATCAATAACATCAGTGGTGTGGAGGCCCCAGTGGAACAGAAGGGAGGATTTGATATGAAGGCCCTCAGAGCGTTCAGAGTCCTGCGGCCCCTGCGGCTCGTCTCTGGGGTCCCCAGTGAGTAGCCAGCACCTTCATCTGCTCACCTCTTTCATTTCCTCCTGCTGTATGTCTGATTAAAGTGTAATGTTCCCTCCAGGCCTGCAGGTGGTGATGAGCTCTATTCTGAAGTCCATGCTGCCTCTGTTCCACATTTCCCTGCTGGTCTTCTTCATGGTCACAATCTATGCCATCATTGGCCTGGAGCTTTTTAAATGCAAAATGCATAAAACGTGTTACTACATTGGCACAGGTGGGACAGATATGTTTATTTCACTTACAGACTGGGTATTTCAGGATATTTAGAGCTTTAATGTCGCCATTAAAATGTCTCAGCAAGTGCCAAGTGAGTTTGTGGTTATCATGATAAGTACCTATTGTTTTATTTTTCAGGGAGTTTAACAAACAAAAGACATTTTTATGTGTGACTTGATGAAAATACTTGAAGTCACTAGTTGACAGACAAACTTTTATAAGAGATGTTTTTGAACAATGAAGTTGTTAATCAATTAAAATGAAAATTATTTACAGTATAAGTAAAACGATTTCAGGTAATTATCTGTGCTTTTTTTGCTCACAGATATTATCGCAACAGTAGAAAATGAGAAGGCGTCTCCATGTGCTCAGGCTGGTAATGGGCGGCGCTGTACTCTGAACGGAACAGAGTGTCGTGGGGGTTGGCCCGGGCCTAATAATGGCATTACTCACTTTGATAATCTGGGTTTCTCTATGCTCACTGTATACCAGTGCATCACCACACAGGGCTGGACAGATGTTCTCTACTGGGTCAGTAAACCTGAATCTGACCCAAACAGGACAGTGTCAATATGTCTGGATTCTGATGGCAGATCTGGTCTTATGCAGGTGAATGATGCAATAGGAATGGAGTGGCCATGGCTGTATTTTGTCACCCTGATTCTGTTGGGCTCATTTTTCATTCTCAATCTGGTTCTGGGAGTTCTGTGCGGGTCAGTCCACACACCATCAGCTTCAAAATCTGCCAATCCTGTTTAGTGCATTGACACATTGCCAATCAAAACTGTGGACACGGTTGAAGGTTTAGACACACATTGTCCCCCCAAATGATGTCTCTGCCTGTTTCTCTGTGGTCAGTGAATTCACCAAGGAGAGAGAGAAGAGTTCTCGGAGTGGAGAATATCAGAAGTTGAGGGAGAGACAACAACTAGATGAAGATCTGAAAGGATACATGGAGTGGATCACACAGGCTGAGGTCATGGACAATGACCAGGAAGGCCAAGGTGCTACCCTATACACACCCTAAAGAGTAACAGAACACAGTTAATATGACAGATTGTGATATTCACATTGGTCTTAAAACTGTAAGCAGGTTATCCTGAGATTGTTCTGTCTGGGTTTTCGTAGGTCTCCTTCCACTGCAGAAAGATGGATCAGAGACAGAAAGTCTCTATGAGCTGGAAGGACTGAACAAACTCATGTATTATGTGTGAGTAGATCAGGAAACTGCAGGAATGACTTTGTTTCCTTGAAGCTTGTCTTTTTATTTCATAAATTTTCACAAATGCTTTGGATTTCAACATGTTGATGGTTTTCAGTCGACATGCTCGTCGCTGGAACCGTTTCTTCAGGAGGAAGTGTCGGGTCTGGGTGAAGTCCAGGCTGTTCTATTGGCTGGTGTTTTTGCTGGTGTTCTTCAACACTCTGGCCATCGCAACTGAACACCATCAGCAGTCTGAATCCCTCACAAACTTCCAAGGTTCTGTTTGCACCCATTGATGTTGACATCCTACAAGATGATACGGTATTTAGGGTCCATATGGGTTTGTATTTACGTATACTATTTCTGTCTTCACAGACAACACAAATAAGGTGCTGCTGTCTCTGTTCGCGGTGGAGATGTTTCTGAAGATGTATGCGATGGGGCTGCCATCTTACTTCATGTCTCTGTTTAACCGTTTCGACTGCTTTGTGGTGTCTGTGGGGATCCTGGAGCTCATTCTGGTATACATGGATGTCATGTCCGTCATGGGGATCTCCATACTGCGCTGCATTCGTCTGCTGCGTCTCTTCAAAGTCACAAAGTGCGTGATTTCAGACAAAATCACAAAGCAACAGAAAGACCATCTTAGACAAAGTTTAAACTTGAATAAAATAAAGTCTTTTTAAAAGAGCTATAAATGAGGAACCTCTAAGACGGGTGTCCTGCAAAGTTTAGCTCCATCTTGTTTCAACACACCTGCCTGGAGTTTCTAGTCTGCCTAGTAAGATCTTGATTAGCTGGTGCAGGTGTGTTTAATGGGGTTGAAGATAAACTCTGCAGGACACTGACCCTCCAGGAACATGACTGGACACCCTGCTCCTAATTAATAACACTCTTAATTAATAACATTAATAACACCTCTGGATTCTACTGAGATGATTTGTGTTTGTTTCAGGTACTGGACGTCCCTCAGTAATCTTGTGGCGTCGCTATTAAACTCTGTGCGTTCCATTGCCTCCCTTCTGCTGCTCCTGTTCCTGTTCATTGTCATCTTTGCTCTGCTCGGCATGCAGGTTTTCGGCGGAAAGTTTAATTTTCCAGACGAGAATGTGAGGCGGAGCAACTTTGACAACTTTCCTCAGGCACTTATCACAGTTTTCCAGGTGATTTATATTTGTGAGTAGTGAGCTATTCTTCTGTGCTTAGATTCCCAGGTCTTCCTAGTATACCTATCTCTCTGTTACAGATCCTGACAGGTGAAGACTGGAACTGGGTCATGTATGATGGGATCATGGCTCATGGGGGTCCAGCCATTCCTGGAATCCTAGTCAGCATTTACTTCATCATCCTCTTTATCTGTGGCAACTGTATCCATTTAATGCAACAACACAAGCAGTGTCGACAACCACGTTAATGCTGCACTAGAACATTATGTGTGTGTTTGGAATACCTACTCTGTGACATTAGGACTGTGGGACATTTCCTGAGTAATGAACCCCAGACATCCTCCTGAATGTCTTCTTGGCTGTTGCCGTGGATAATCTGGCGGAGGCCGAGAGCTTGACCTCCGCCCAGAAAGAGAAGGCAGAGGAGAAGAAACGCAAAAAACTTCTCAGGTGAGTGACAAAAGTCAAAGAACAGAGAAAAGTATGTCAGCACCAGAAATCTTTAGAGAACATTTCTGGTGTTTTTTCCCTGGGTAGAGAAAATCTCTCAGATAAGGGTGAGGAAGAGAAAACTATGCTAGCAAAGAAACTAGCGGAGCAGAGAGCCAAGATTGAAGGAATCCCAACAACAGCAAAGGTAAGACAACAAAAATACTGTGATCGTGGTGTTATAGTAAAAAAACATTTCAATTACTTTGTGAAATTCATCTTTTCGTGTTTATGCAGCTCAAAGTGGATGAATTTGAATCAAATGTGAATGAGATTAAAGATCCGTTTCCACCGGCTGATTTTCCAGGTGAAGATTGAACATCACAGCAGGAGCAAGTTTCTTTTAGTTCGCATCTAATTTGGTTAGATCTGGTCTGATCAATCTGATGTCTGGCTCACACTCTCACTTTTTGCCTAGGTGACGATGAAGAGGAGGAGCCAGAGATTCCCTCCAGCCCTCGGCCTCGTCCAATGGCAGACCTGCAGCTGAAGGAGACGGTCGTACCTATGCCAGAGGCCAGTTCCTTCTTCATCTTCGGCCCGCAGAATAAGTAAAATCCCACCTTCTGTCCCATCACTATCACAAGAACAAATGATGGCTAGATAATTTCACAAAAACTTTTTATCATCTGTTCGTTTTGGACTTAGGTTTCGGAAACTTTGCCATCGGATCATCAACGCCACAACCTTTACCAACATCATCCTCCTCTTCATTCTGCTCAGCAGCATCTCGTTGGCTGCAGAAGACCCCATTGACCCAATGTCCTTCAGGAACAAGGTAGGTGATCTCCAGACTTACGCTTCTGTATGTGCACCTGTCATTGTCTTCAACAGTTGCCTCTCCCGTGCTGCAGGTCCTGGCCTATGCTGATATTGTCTTCACCTCCGTTTTCACTGCAGAGATCGTTCTGAAGGTGAGACAAGAGTTCTGAGCTGCAGTTTGTTGTGTTTTGAAGTGGATTTTGTGTGATCTGTTCTGTGCTCCTCTGTCCACTGTAG
This sequence comes from Chromobotia macracanthus, assembly GCA_036877525.1. NCBI lineage: Eukaryota > Metazoa > Chordata > Actinopteri > Cypriniformes > Botiidae > Chromobotia > Chromobotia macracanthus. The sequence continues at coordinate 427,936 of JAZGTH010000033.1, read as the reverse complement.
ATGACCACATATGGTGCCATCTTACACAAGGGCTCCTTTTGCCGAAATTCATTTAACATTCTGGATTTGATTGTGGTTGGTGTTTCTCTGCTGTCCATGGGAATGGAGTGAGTGAAATTTCAGCCACTTTTTTTGTAGCTACAGATACAGGGGTCCCAAACAGTATTTGGACACTTAAAATACAGTTTTGATAGTTTTGATATTTTATCTTGAGCACAAACATAAAAGGAAAATTTAGAGGTACTGACTTTATACGTTCATAAAATGTTTTTGACCAAGTGAAGTTCTGAGAAAGCTTTAAGTGAAGGTTACATGAGTCAAGAATGTTTTTAGGGCCATTGAAGGCATGGGTAAAGCTTTAATAGATGCTAAAAGACAATGGACAAAAAAATGGACTTGGCTTTGACAGACACAGTCCTCATGTCTCTCTGCAGGTCAAGTGCCATCTCAGTGGTGAAGATCCTCAGGGTTCTGAGAGTGTTGAGACCTTTACGAGCCATAAATAGAGCCAAAGGTCTGAAGGTGAGTCATCTATGTTTATGATTTACTGAATGAAGAATGTGTCTCCTCTGAATTTGTCAGTCTGTCTTTGTTGTTTTCTAGCACGTGGTCCAGTGTGTATTTGTGGCCATCAAGACTATTGGCAACATTGTTTTGGTCACAATGCTCCTGGATTTCATGTTTGCCTGCATTGGGGTTCAGCTTTTTAAGGTTTGAGAGCTCTTCAGTATTTATCTTATATATTTATATATTACAAATTAAGTTTATATGTGGAGAAATTGTGACACTGTTCTCTTGGTTGTGTCTCTTTATAGGGAAAATTCTATTCTTGTACAGACCAACTCAAAATGACAGAGGTAGAATGCAGGTACAGTTGAACTTTCACTCATTTTCCTTCATATTAGAATCTTAAACGTCAGTGTAATTTTTTTGCTCTTCATGATGCTGTCAGAGGAACATTTATAAAACACCAGGAGAACGCTCTTCATGACATGGTGCTCAGCAAGCGTGAGTGGATCAACAGTGACTTGAACTTTGATAACATTCTGAACGGCATGCTGGCTCTCTTCACTATCTCAACATTTGAAGGCTGGCCAGAGTAGGTCTTTCATGAACAACTTCCTGTTATTGTTGTAGTTCTATTTAGCCACATGTTCATATAGATTTTGAAATATTATTTTATATTAATACATATTATACAAAGGACGCAAATGGACACCAAAACATTCTTCTGATTGCCCCTGTGTGTGCAGGTTGTTGTATAAAGCTATTGACTCTAATCTGGAGGATGTCGGCCCCATTTACAACAACCGCATTGAGATTTCTATCTTCTTCATTGTCTACCTCATTCTCATCGCCTTCTTCATGATGAACATCTTTGTGGGTTTTGTTATCGTCACCTTCCAGGAACAGGGAGAGCAGGAATATAAAAACTGTGAGCTGGACAAAAACCAGGTACCACACCCCTGATCGACGGACACATGATGTGACTTGTCTCCAGATTATAATGCTCGTCTACGTGTGCGTTTTGTAGCGTCAGTGTGTGCAGTATGCCCTGAAGGCCCGACCTTTGAGATGTTACATCCCTAAGAACCCGTATCAGTACCAGGTGTGGTACATCGTCACTTCCTGTTACTTCGAGTACCTGATGTTTCTCCTTATCATGCTTAACACTATGTGTCTAGGGATGAAGGTGAGAAACACAGAAACATGGACATCAAATGCTGTAGTGCCTTTTGTCTGGACTGTTTCATGGTTTCTGTCTTTGTCCCTCAGCACTGTAATCAGTCAGATCACATCACACATCTGTCTGACATGCTGAATGTTATCTTCACTGTTCTGTTCACCGTGGAGATGATCCTCAAACTTGGTGCCTTCAAAGCCAAGGTGAGCCACATGTTCAAACCCCTGCCTAAAAAGAACACAAAGCAGTGGAACAACAAACTGCTTTCAAAAACACTTTCTCTCTGACAGGGTTACTTCGGAGACCCTTGGAACGTCTTTGATTTCGTAATCGTGGTTGGCAGCATTGTTGATGTCATACTAAGTGAAATTGATGTAAGTTTTCACTGTACAGTGTAGTTAGTTCTCATCTGTGCATGACTCTTGATCTTGTTTGGTGACTTCTCTCTGTTTTCAGGCAGCTCTAGCGGCTCAGGGTGGACTGTACTGTCTCACTGGCTGCTCTGTAAATATCCACAAACACCTCATGTTATCTGGCATCACATATTCAACAAAAAAATACCAAATCAACACTTAGTGTTTGCAGAACACCAGTGTAAACTGACTGATGTGTATTTTCTGTCTTTTCAGGAAGTGAACCCAATGCAGGCGATAGCTGTAAGTTCAGAATCAGTGTGTTTTTACGAAGAGGATCAGCACTGGCGTTGTGTGACGGTTTGTTTGTTCTTTAGGACTCTGAGAATATGAGCGTGTCTATCACATTGTTCCGACTCTTCCGTGTCATGCGCCTGGTGAAACTGCTGAATCGATTTGAGGGGATTCGCAACCTGCTGTGGACCTTCATCAAATCATTCCAGGTCTCATGGTTCACTGAGCCATTTTGATGATGTTAACAGTGCTGATGTAGAGATGAACTTGTTCAGTAATGTATAATGTTTGCAAATGCAGATCAATTCAGAGAAATTCTCTTTTATTTATCCACAAAAATGGGAGTTACAGGATAATTTAAAAATCTTTTAGACTTTTTCTGTTGAATTCTGAAGGTTGTGTGTTTTTCAGGCTTTGCCGTACGTGGCTCTCCTCATTGTCATGTTGTTTTTTATCTACGCTGTCATTGGCATGCAGGTACGCCTCACACACAATACGAGAGTTTTGTACAGCTCTGCGTCACACTGATGTGAGGTGTTGTGCCTGTCATCATCAGGTGTTTGGGAAAATTGCACTAATAGATGGGACTGTGATTAACCGCAACAACAACTTCCAGACATTTCCGCAGGCTGTGCTGCTTTTGTTCAGGTCAGACACGGGGGGGTGGGGGGGAACACTTCACTCTGTGTGTTGCTGCATTTACATTGGAAATTGTGACAGTTACATGTTTCTAACTTCTGTAAAACCTTCCTCTGTTAAATAAATTCACAAACTTTATGCCAGTTCACTGTTGCCACGTTATGCAAAAACAATTCAAATGGCAGCAGCTTCTAGGTAGTTAGGTAGCAATGTCTACGACATCTATCAATTCATCTATGACACAATGAACACAAAATGTGTTTTTGAGTTTGTTTTTAAAGAAATATACTTGTGCCCAGATGTGCTACTGGTGAAGCGTGGCAAGAAATTATGTTGGGCTGTTTGTATGGCCAACGCTGTGACCCAAAGTCAGATTACCTGCCTGGAGAGGAGTACACCTGCGGCTCAGGGTTTGCTGTTTTGTACTTCATGAGTTTTTACATGCTGTGTGCATTCCTGGTAAGCAGTTCCCCTTTCTTTCTTCTACTGACACAAAGAAACGCATACGCAATCTGACTGTTCTCTTTTCTAGATCATTAACCTGTTTGTGGCTGTGATCATGGACAACTTTGATTATCTGACCCGTGATTGGTCGATTCTGGGGCCTCATCATTTAGATGAGTTTAAGAAAATCTGGGCTGAATACGACCCTGAGGCCACGTAAATCACAAAGCCAACATTTTATTTTTTTGTAAAGAGGTTGATTTTCACATTTTCTGAAAGAAATTGTCACTAAAATAAGCACAATTAATTATGTGTGTTTGGTGTCATACTGGTGGTGTCCTGCAGGGGGCGCATTAAACATCTGGATGTTGTGACATTGCTGAGGAGAATCCAGCCGCCTCTTGGGTTTGGAAAGTTCTGCCCTCACCGTGTTGCCTGCAAGGTGAGAAAACTTTATGTCATACAAAAACAATTCATTTACTGCCAGCCCTTTACCAGTGTTTTCATCAGCTCTTTGTGTCCCATGTTTGTTTCCAGAGACTGATTTCAATGAACATGCCATTAAACAGCGATGGCACGGTAACATTTAACGCCACTCTGTTCGCTCTGGTCCGCACAGCACTGAAAATTAAAACAGAAGGCAACTTTGAGCAGGCCAATGAAGAGCTGAGAGCAATTATTAAGAAGATCTGGAAACGCACCAGTATGAAACTGCTGGACCAGGTCATTCCACCAATTGGAGGTCAGTGATTATGTGAAAATATCATGCTGTATTGCATGTATTACATCTAATATCACATCATTATCATAAGTAATAATACTGTCTCTTTATTATAGATGATGAGGTCACAGTGGGAAAGTTTTATGCCACATTCCTGATCCAGGATCATTTCAGGAAGTTCATGAAGCAACAGGAGGAATATTACGGATACCGTCCAAATAAGAAAAACAAAAACACCACAGAGATACAGGTGACACGTCTCTCTTTTTTAATCTCTGTCCATGTCTTACCAGCATGATCAGACATGATCAGTCATACTTCAGCTGTCTCTCTCAGGCGGGTCTGAGGAGCATTGAGGATGAAGCTGCTACAGAGCTGCAGCGGGCGATCTCTGGAGATCTTTTCAACGATGAGGAGATGGACAGAGCGATGGAGGAAGCTGCAGAGGAGGGAATCTACAGGGTGGGTTGAGAACAGAGGACAGAAATGAAGAGATGAGGAAGAATTAAGCTTAATTTACCAGCTGAATTTTCACCTCTCTCTTCTGTTATGTTTCACATTGTGTTCTCATGACAACAGCGAGCAGGTGGCCTGTTTGGCAATCATGTGGATCCATTCAGTATGCAGAGAGGAACCCCCATGCCCACCCAGGTGACCAGCCAGCGCCCCCTACAGATAGCAGACAGCAGAGCAGAGGAGACTGAAGCCTTACCCAGCTCGCCCTCATATCTGACTTACCATGCCAACATCAATAACAACAACATGAACAATACCAGTCAGAGGTGAGAGTGAGGGCACTGAGCTGTTCTTCTTTATATCTGTTATTAAACATGTAGATAATCATGGTAATGCTGGATTGACTACTCACACCATGACATGAGATTATGGTCAAACTGGACACTTTTAATCATCTAATGCTCTTTCTTTGTCAGCAGATGTGAACTACATTTCCCATCAGGCAACAGTGCAGCCAGTCAACATGGTCCTGTCAGTGCAGCTGACTTTCTTATCCAAGAGGTGAGATCACAGCTGTTGAAAACATCTTTATTCATCTTCATCAGATGAAGTGATCTTCAAGCATTCTTCTGTGCTTGTTCCTCAGATTCTGTTTGCTGGAGGTTTGGAAAGTCTGGTCAACGATGGACACTTTGTGTCCATAACAAAGGCAGAGATGGCCGAAGCCTTGCACATGGATCTCACCTCGTTGGAGAGGAATTCAGCAGCCATTCTTAACAATCGTAAAGGACATTCTGTGTTCAGGAGGAGAAACACAACAACCTCTCGGCCAGATGTTACACACTTTCAGCTGTAATGTTCATCTGGACTCTGGTAGAACCAGAGACATTACTGGGTCATCAGGACTCTGAAACAGTGAAACAGTGAGAACTTTTGCAGTCAATGGTATTATCATAATTATTTATTATCATAAATATTGGCCGGTTACCTGATGGTTACCTGATGGTTACCTGATGGCTACCTGTACGACTCTTCTGACGTGACGTGGCGTCTAAACGTTACATGCCATGACATACACTAACATAGAAAACTCAACTAATAACATTGTTTTACTTCATTTGAGTTCAGTTTCATTTAAACAAGAACTATAACTTGATTTTATAACTTATGAGACTACTGTGGTCATTTCCATAGCAACTGCAGATAAGGCGTCACAAATTAAACGAGCATTAAGACAAATTCAACACATGATGAAGAGCTTCAGATGTCTTTAAACTGGATCTCAGTGAAACCTTTAAAAGTGAAGTTAAACCTGCGTCAAGATCAGAGCTCAGAGACGCCCAGATCTCCTCACGTGACTGCCGCGCTACTCCATTATATATATATATATATATACACGCATATTTATTTATAAAGATAAACAACATACCATAACACATACCATAACAACATACTGCATTATAAAAACTCTCGCATGTGAATGCTGTTCGTGCGAGAAACGATCACGCATCGTCTATCACCTGTAATCGTGCTTATGTATGGAAGAATGTTTTAAAAATGTTATGGTAAGTCTTCAGGTTACACTAATACAACGTGCTTTTCATTAACATGTTGTCTAATCTCATAATATTCTTTGAAGTACAGTACCTGTATATAAACGGCAATTATTAGGACAGACCCCAACATTCCCTCACACTAGCGGTCTATATAGAGTAGAACAGTGGGCGTGTCCCTAACGCATCACGACCGTGGGGGAGGGGCCGTCGAGACCTGGGGCCACGCCCACCCGCAGGTAGGTCAGTTAGATGACCCTTCCATGCTTAACCAATGTATTAAAATGAAGCTGCTGGTTCTTTGCTGATCTTGAGTCAGTAATCTAAATCACCGGACAAAATCCATCTTTACAGTATGAATTCATATATTAATTCATGTGAGTGTATTTCATTTGAGCTTGTTGAGAAGCTTTTCTTGATCTTACATTTAGGCATTTAGCAGACGCTAAATCACAGAGAGGCAATAACATCAGCCGTACACAGCTATCATTTTTACTGAGAGTACAGTATCTCAGTGCTTGAGAGACAAAACCTGTTGAGAGAGAGAGACAGGTTAGTTTGTTTGGTTTTTTATGCTTGTGTGAGGTGTTCGTGGAAGAGGCAGGTTGTAGTTGTTTTGAATGTAGTGAGAGATTTGGCAGAGCGAAGTTTGGGAGGTTATTCCACCAGGGAATAGTGAAGATGATTTTATAGTTTTATATCATTTAGAAGTTGCTTTGGATTAAAGCGTCTGCAGAATAAAATTTAAATTATATAGTTAAAGTCTCCTTTAATATGTTTGTATCCTTAGGAATTAAAGAAATGAACCAGAAAAAACAGCATGTACATTTTTATTGCATGTTCATAAACATTCAATGTATTTCTGCACAGAATACATACTTCTGGTATGAAGGGATTAATACTTGAGATATAAACACACACACAATAACACACACTCACACACAGTCTGTTGTGTATCTGCTCCAATCAAACATTCTTCATTCTCAGATACAGCTCTGCAGATACAGTCAAAGACCAGTAAATATCTGTATAAAAATCTCTAATGATATGGCGCTGAATGTTGGACAGCAACATTATTAGCAACAGGCTCATCTGTTCATGAATTTAATGTATGCTGCAGATTTCTAGTGCTGTACCATGTGACTCTCTGATTGTACCTATGACAGCCAAATCAGTACCAGTTAAATTGAGTGACTCGGTCACTAAAGCTTTAAAAGCACACATACATGAAAAGCACCATAACATTAATACAGTATGGATATAAATCAAAAATACATCTGCTATGCATTTATGGGACTCCATCCATCATTTGTCATTATAATTCAAAAGCACAGTAAAACACGTCCAGCTATCCTGCATAATAAAGCAATCCATCTCCTCTGAAAAATGCTCTTCTCAACTATCAAAGTTACAAGGCACAAAATACATATAAAAAGCAAATAATAACAATACCAACAGCACATAAGAATAGATGTGAAGAGTTTACACAGCGTAGTTGCGCTTTTAAAGAGAAATCACATGATGTTTTTTCTGTTTGGATGAAGATCTGATGTGTCACCTGCTATAAAACTCTCCACCATATAAACAACATTCTGAACTTCATTCTTAAGTAATGCAGGAAAATAAAACAGGTGAAATATCCAACAGTGCAAAAATGTTTCTCTGAGGCCCAGACCAGGGAAGGAACAGACGGATATAAAACTGTTTTCTTTGGTAGTGTCGAGACAGAAGCGAGCATCAATTCAAGACAAAGTAAAGATGAGATTTATCCTGTAATCTCTGTTGTCAGACTGATGGATTTCAGCGCTGAGCAGAGCAACCACCCGTCAGACCTTAGAAACTGAAGGACAGTGAGGGAGATGAAGGTCTGGAGAAGATCAGAACAGAGGGTTTATCGTTTCCCGCTCTTCATGTAGGATGGAATGGCTCCTCTGGCCGTCAGCCCCTCAAAGCGTTTGTAGGTGTAATTGATGAAGACCCAGTCCTTGTTCTTATAATCACTCTCTGGATGGTTGCTGCTCACCACTGACACTGCACAGAAGCACAGGAAGATATTCATGCTAATCTTCATTTCTAAATGTTTCATTTCTGTGTATGTGTTGAGAACGGCATACTAGCATACTAACTACTCTCCTCAGTCTACAAGTTCTGTAAGTATGCAGTACTACATTTAACACATAAACTAACAGCCCAACAGTGCCCAGCTGCTTTTTCTGTTGCTCCAGTGCACAAGAGTGTCTATCTGCAGGCAGTAGATGTGTACAGTGTACAAGACACTCCGCAAAGTCCTGCTGTACAATTTAAAACAGCTCAGTGATGTCATAAGGCACAACACAGAGCGGAGTTTGTTCTTCTAAATTCACTGTAAATCAAGACTTCATGGGCTTATTGATCTTATAAAACAATTATTCCATATGCCTGTCAAGGCTTCAGAAAATAAACACACAGCAATAAAAATGTATCAGTACTGATCAAAATATTATTCTTCTGACATCAGTGTAGTTGTTAAGAAACAGTGACACACTGATAATACAGTAATACTGATGTGATGAGGTCAACAGCTTTGAACGTGGTTCAATCAATCAGAATCAAGGACCGGAGCTATCTGTTTTATAATGTGCCGTGAGCTAGTATTGTGTCCTGAACACAGTCACACAATCCTGTGTCATTGTGTCTGACCTGTCGGCTGCAGGATGTCAGACTCTGGAAACTCATCAAAGTTCGACGTGTCATCGATGCTCTTGATCTCTATTGGGATGGCAGCAGGTCTCTCTCTGTGAAGGACCACAAACTCTTATTAGAACATCATCAGACTACAGCATCATCTCACAGATAAAATAACAAGCAAACTGATCCAAGAACGTGCCGCACCTGATGTGGTCATAATCCACCCCTTCAAAGAAAGGGTTCCTCTTGATCTCCTCCACACCGGCCGCTCCAATGCGATGGTCCGCTTCACAGCAGAACCTCAGGATCAGTTCTTTGGCTCGCTCAGAAATTGGTACCTCAGGAGGAAACACCAGCGTCTCCTTCCAGTTCATCACCTTCTTGTAGGTCTCCTGAGGAGTTTCTGAGCAGAAGGGAGGATATCCTGCCACAACACAGCGCACAGATGTCAACAGTGTGCATGCTAATACTCAAATATCTCATAACTGCTAACATTAGCTAGCCAGGTAGTTGTTTCTATGGAAACGGCAATCTAAACATAATGTTTTAAGTCATACCGATCAGCATCTCATACATGATGACGCCCAGGCTCCACCAATCACACAGCTTATTGTAGCCTGTCTGCATGAAGACCTCAGGAGCGATGTAGTCTGGCGTTCCTACAGTGGAGAAGGCCTGAAAGGGGTGGAGCAACACAACACATTATTTCCAGTCGGTGTGAAGGACTGATGGACTCTTATGAAGCACTAACCAGTTGTCTCCTGTTTCTCTTCCAGGTTTCGGCTTTTCTCTTTGAGTTCATGTGCTGAAATGCTGAGAGCAGAAGATTGTGTTGCATGTTAACACCAGATGAAGAGAGAAAACGTCTCGTTTGACCATGTGTGATGCATTATGGGTAAACGTGTTGTCATGGCAATGTGTGTGTCACTCACTGAGGTCATTGGACTGGCTGTGGTTCAGGTTTCGATAAAACTCGGTCCGATGAGCTTTTTTCAGCCCCGTGCACAAACCAAAATCAGACAGTTTGACATGCCCCTAAAACACACACACATACACACAAGCTGTGATGAAACACACCTCACAGCCAGTTACAGTGCTCGTTGAAACAGAAGCCATGTAAAAGCAGAAGAGAGCAGAGGAAGAGGCTGGGGTCATTGTGTCACTTCCTCTGTGTATGACATAACCACACCACATGTAATGTGTGAGAGTGTGTGTGACCTTCGAGTCCAGCAGGAGGTTGTCTGGTTTGATGTCTCTATGTATGAAGCCAAGCTGATGGATGGAGTCTATGGCCAGAACTGTCTCAGCCACATAGAACTGCGTCTCCTCCTCACTCAGAGTGTCTTTCTTCATCAGTAAAGTCATCATGTCACCTGCAAACATTACATCATCTCCTTAACATCTCACAGCATCTCCTGAACATCTCACAACATCTCCTGAACATCACACACACACACTGTCTCACCTCCAGGCAGGAACTCCATCAGTAAATAGAGATTCATTTTATCCTGAAAACTGTAGAACATTTTCACCACCCACAAACTGTCTGCCTGCACCAGGATGTCTCTCTCTGCACGGATATGACCCACCTGACACACAGGCACACACACAGATGGACAGGTTGTGTTTCTGTGTGATAAAATAAATGTTTCAGAGCTACTGCTGGACATGTTCAGTCTCACCTGCTCTTTCTGCAGCATGTCGGCTTTCCGCAGGATCTTCATGGCGTAGACGTGGCCTGTGTCCTTCTTTTGCACCAAACGTACCTGAGAACATCACAAACACACACTGAGGGCCTGTCTATTTTAATTTTTTTACAGTGTATTTACACACTCATACACACACAGACTCATCAGTGTCATGATCACCTCTCCAAACGCTCCTCGTCCAATCACCTTCAGAGACTCAAAGTCATCCAAACCCAGTCTGGTTCTCTTCAGTCGGAGAAACTCGGTCTCTTTACGAGCGTGTTGAGAACGCCGCACACGTTTCTAAAACACAACTTGAACATTATCGCCCACTCAGTGTGTGTGTGTTTGTGTGTGAACGTGTGTGTGTGAACGTGTGTGTTACCTCTTCATCAGGCAGTCCTTCCTCATCCATAACCTTCTCCAGTTTTTGCTGCCTATGAAGAGAGTGTTCTAGATTAAATGGATGTATATTAACACTATCATGAACACTAATCAGATTATACCTGCAGTATCTTCTGCTTCAATATGTTGCATTGTTACAGCAGTTAAAGTGTTTGTGAATGTTGTTTCATGTGACTGAACACACGCTTCACTAACAGAGCAGAACTTCACAAAAACTTCTCAAATTTACTTTCATAACATATATAAAGGTTCTCTAGTGAAGAATCTGTGTGTACCTCATCTCTCTTTCCTCATGTTGGGTAACAAGGTTACTGTAAAAGTTCTCCAGCGTGATCTTGGCCATGGTCACTCGCTCCTTGGTGTGGTTACTCATTAATGAGCTGGAGGTGTGGCCTCGGGTCGCCATAGTTACTGAAGCAGCACTAAAGCAGCCGGTCTGGAACTGGTTTGGATGCAGAAGTTAAAGAGAGTTTGAGACACAGCAGACATCAGAGCTGAGATACATTACACACACTGAAACTGCAGTACAGAGATGTCATACCTCAACACTTTGATAAAGTACTTTACATACAAAGTGTTTACACTGCACTCCAGGTACAAATCAAGTATTGCTGTGGTTCCCTTTCCAAAAACATCATGGTAATAACACTGCAAAACCAACCTGTGTCTGGCTCTGTGTCAGTGAAACAGTTTATGAAATAAACATATAATGATCAAATCGGAGTGAGTTTGGCAGGATCTGTGGCTGAAGACATCAGTATTTGCAAACATCCTGAATGCAGACTCCCTTTCTCAAACCAACAAAACATATGAATACACAAAGCACTGAGTCCACAATGAAAACCTGGAATTCAACTATTTAAACCACAAAAAAGTGTTTTAGGGTTTTGAGAAAATTATGACAAAGAAAAGAAATATTTCAGGTTCTGCACTATTTCTATGTCAAGGAACATTGTGACTTTGTCATTAATTTGTTTTTGATTTATTTGCTTCAATGAAGTTCTTCAGAAAATTCTGAGATCCTGCTGGAGAGCATCACAAATCTTCATCACTAAAATAAATGTACCAAAACAAAACGCTGCCTGTGTTAAATCCCTCAGATCGTCTCTGACGTCACAGTGACGATCCAGCTTTTATAAACGACACTTACAGAAACACTCCACACATATAATCATGGAAGGAGATGCGGCGGGGCGGGGCGGGGCTACAGTACAACGTCATCAGCGAGTGAACGCGTGAAACTTCCCAATCAAAGCATGAAAGCTGAACAAATACCTGACAGACAGACAGACAGACGGGCAGGCAGACAGACAGACGGGCAGACAGACTGCGTGTCACTGCAGCGCCTCTCTGACTGTCACTGCAGCGCCTCTCTTCTTCTTCTTCTTCTTCTTCTGATTCTTCTTCTTCTTCTGCTGGAGAACAAACACAAAGCGACTCACAAAAACAAGCAAGAAAAACGTGAAACGCTTTCAAAAAGTTTCAAAACACGAGAATCGTGTTGAGGTGCGTGAGATGATGAACGCCCAGCTGAGCACCAACACCAGAAGAAACTCTGCGAAACTTTTCACAGAGACGAGCGACGAGGAGAAATGAAATCAAACGCTCCACCCACAGACAGACAGACAGAGAGACTCTGAGAGAGAGACTGAGAGAGAGAGAGACTGAGAGAGAGAGACTAGAGAGAGAGAGAGAGACTGAGAGAGAGAGAGAGAGACTGAGAGACTGAGAGATAGAGAGAGACTGAGAGAGACTCTGAGAGAGAGAGAGAGAGACTGAGAGAGAGAGACACTGGAGAGAGAGGAGAGACTGAGAGAGAGAGAGAGAGAGAGAGAGACTGAGAGAGCTGAGAGAGACGGAGAGAGAGAGAGACTGAGAGAGAGAGAGAGACACTGAGAGAGAGAGAGAGAGACTGAGAGAGAGAGAGACTGAGAGAGAGACTGAGAGAGAGAGAGACTGAGAGAGAGAGAGACTGAGAGAGAGAGAGAGACTGAGAGAGAGAGAGACTGAGAGAGAGAGAGAGAGAGAGAGAGACTGAGAGAGAGAGAGAGAGAGAGAGAGAGAGAGAGGGACTGAGAGACTGAGAGATAGAGAGAGACTGAGAGAGACTCTGAGAGAGAGAGAGAGAGACACTGAGAGAGAGACTGAGAGAGAGACTGAGAGAGAGAGAGAGAGAGAGAGAGACTGAGAGAGAGAGAGAGACACTGAGAGAGAGAGACACTGAGAGAGAGAGAGAGACTGAGAGAGAGAGAGACTGAGAGAGACTCTGAGAGAGAGAGAGACTGAGAGAGAGAGAGACTGAGAGAGAGAGAGAGAGAGAGAGACACTGAGAGAGAGAGAGACTGAGAGAGAGACTGAGAGAGAGAGAGACTGAGAGAGAGAGTGAGAGACTGAGAGAGAGAGAGAGAGAGAGAGAGAGAGAGAGAGAGAGAGAGAGAGAGAGAGCTGAGAGAGAGAGACTGAGAGAGAGATGAGAGAGAGAGAGAGAGTGAGAGAGAGAGCTGAGAGAGAGAGAGAGAGACTGAGAGAGAGAGACTGAGAGAGAGAGAGAGAGAGAGAGAGAGACTCGAGAGAGAGAGAGAGAGAGACACTGAGAGAGACACTGAGAGAGAGAGAGAGAGAGACTGAGAGAGAGACTGAGAGAGAGAGAGAGAGAGGAGAGACACTGAGAGAGAGAGACACTGAGAGAGAGAGAGAGAGACTGAGAGAGAGACTGAGAGAGAGAGAGACTGAGAGAGAGAGTGAGAGACTGAGAGAGAGAGAGAGACTGAGAGAGAGAGAGAGACACTGAGAGAGAGTGAGAAAGAGAGGGTTTTTTGGCATGTGGTAATGTTTTGTTTTTATTTATGCATTTTTTAGTTCTATATATAATTCTATTGATAAATAAACATAGCTTTTAAATATAATGCATAAATATTATATATAAAAATTATAATTATTACATAAGTATACATATATATTATAGCCTATATAATTGTGCTGCAACAGTTGTGTTAATTCGATTAATTGTAGCAATTTATTGTGAAGAGTGAAATCAATAATGTAACATATAATTAATGTTACTTTTTTAAATATACAACAGAACAAATCGTTTTAAGCATTTTATAATATTTCCTTTGCATTTGCATTTAAATGTTAATAATATTAAAGAAATTGTATTTCCAAAATCAAATCTCACTTTTATTTATTATGTCCATTTGTTTTATGTAATACAGCAGGGGGGTTATTGATAAATCTCGATGGATGTGATGGATGTGCGCTCTCTTCGCATTTGTCTTGAAAGTAAAGATAAAACTATATGCGCTGGTCGGCGCATCGCGGCGCACTTGAATCATCGCTGTCTGCGCAGAACAGCGCCTGTATGACGCCACTGACGCGCCGGAAGTGACCGGTGGCGTTGCTTTAGCAGCTTGCGCTAACCGGACCAGGACCGGCGGAACCGAAACATCAGGATTCAAGCGGATTGAACAGACGGGTCGGGGTCTGTCTCGAGATTTTGAATTTATCTGCAGCTATTAGGTGAGTTTTGCAGATTGAAGTTTAAAAGCTCAAATAAACAACGAACCGAATCAGAATTCGAACCTTGCACCATTAATACAGGAACAGTCCGGCCTCGAGACAGACCACCGAGCCAGACACACACGTAAACTCTTACACAACAGCATCTCATCAGGGTTTGAAGTGAACAGTGTGGGGTGTCTCAGGCAGTACTGAGGGGTTACCATATTCATGTGCCAGATGTTTCAGGCAACACCATGTCCAAACATCACAGTACTCTACACTAAGTTCAGGAGATATTGTCACCCTTGTTAACTCAAATATACTCTCTTACATGTTTGGTTTGTAAGAGTGTTGATCATGTGTTGTCTAGCTGTTTAAAATGTCTTACTGTAAATAATCAAGAAATGTTTTGCATTTAAAGTGAACTGATGTCTTATCTAAGCAGTGAGAATCCAGAAGGTGCTGTGAAGTTGGGGGCGTGACCGTTGTTTATGGGGTGTGGCTTGTGTGTGAGGGCGTGGTCTGGAGCTTCTTACCACCTTAATACTGGAACAGGTGAACTGAGCCATATTTTATGTAATTCCTTTAAAAGGGTGTTGACATTATGCCTTAAAGCTGTGAGAAGTCATTAAATATATATTAAAGTGACGTTTGTGGTCAGATGATCAATAACTTTGGCTTGTTAAGAGGCCTGATAATAACTTTTGTGTAACCAGCACTACAACTAATAATACAGAGATTACAAGGCCTAAAATCCCTTTCATCATTCACAATTCTTCATTTTTTTGTTTTTATTTTTAACAATCTTTGTCTTGTTTAAGGCTGTCTTAACATCTTGCTGTGGCTCTGTGGGTGGAGAGTGGGTGGAGTCAGACTCCGACTCAGGCAGTCATTGGCTGAGGGTGATGAGTGGGCTGACGGGGGCACATGGACGGCGAGGTGGGGGGCGTGACCGGGGGCAGGGTGTGGATTCAGCATGCTGGTTCGCCCCCAGTGTCCTGCGGCGTCTGTTTGAGCTTCCAGCGCCAGTTCTGTCCCGACACCAGCTAAAGCGTTTGGAGGAGCATCGCTACAGCAGCTCCGGGTGCTCGCTGCTCGAACCTGCCATGCAGCGATACTGGGAGTGGCTCGTCCACAGAATGCCGCCTTGGATTGCGCCCAACCTCATCACCGTGGTTGGTCTGGCGACCAACATCTTCACCACACTGGTGCTGGTGTATTACTGTCCCACTGCAACTGAGCAGGTACCAGAAGAACCGCTAGCTACCGCCGTCTGAATGAACAACACAAACCTTTACAATAAACACATTTAAAACCAACAAACCAGCACTGTGAGACAACTTCTGAAAGGATAATATAACAGTTAAAGCTGCAATCTGTAACTTCAGTAAATCCGTAAATGAGTTAGTGAGCAAGTACATATCAGATCGAAGTTCAAAACTGCCTCCTTATCTTACCCTGATTCACTATTAACTGTAAGTTTATAATCTGAGCAGTCAGGTCTTATTTCCTCGGTAAAGTCAGTTTGACCTTATTTGACTTCAACATACATAAAGAAAATTATGTAAAGTAACTTGCAGTTTTACATTTCAAACAGAGGTGGCAATAGAGAGGCAAAAGTTATGGATTGCAGCTTTAAACTTACACTTTACATACTAATTTAACAGAATGACTGAACAGCTGTGGCTGTGTAAAGTTTCCAGTCTTTTAACTAGATCCTATGCCATGTGTGTGTGTAGGCTCCTCTCTGGGCGTATCTTCTGTGTGCTGTGGGCTTGTTTGTCTATCAGTCGTTGGATGCTATTGATGGGAAACAGGCCAGGCGCACTAACAGCAGTTCTCCACTGGGGGAGCTGTTTGACCACGGCTGTGATTCCCTCTCCACAGGTGAGTAACACACCTGAACAAAGCATCTTTATATTACAGATGCTCCTGCGTTGTGATTGGTCATTGCATTGTTCTAGCTGTGCTAAAAGACACTTATGATGTGTAACAATCATAACTATTATGATTCTGGTTCTCTCTCTCTCTGTCTCTCTCTCTGTCTCTCTCTCTGTCTCTCTCTCTCAGTGTTTGTGGTGTTGGGCACCAGTATAGCGGTGCAGTTGGGCACTCATCCTGACTGGATGTTCTTCTGTTGTTTTGCGGGCATGTTTATGTTTTACTGTGCTCACTGGCAGACTTATGTCTCTGGTACTCTGCGCTTCGGCATGTAAGTATTCAGATCTACTATGAGGCAGTTTCCCTCATCTGAAGCATCATTCACAAACATTGACATATTTCTGACTGAAACTGAATATCTATCTGTGTGTATGTAGTGATCTGTTTGCACATTGTTTCATATGTAAGTGGTGTGTATGGCGCTGTCCTGCGGCAGGTTTGATGTCACAGAGCTGCAGCTCTGTCTAGCGTTGTTGCAGGCATTTACAACTACAGTTGGGCTCAAGTTTTGGAACACAACGGTAAATCCAACATCAATCTGCCAATCAAACGGCTCCCCTGGCTGTCTAATGCGAACAGTTCACCAATCAGCTGCTTGCTGTCCTCACACAGGCTGAAAGCACTAATTAACTGTGCTGACACTGACAAATTATTTTAATCCAGATCCAATCAATTCAGTTCCAGTCTGAACTCTGAAGTGGAGTGACTCTACTTTTTGTGATAATTCAGGCCGACTGTTCTGTGATTTTTGTGGCTGTGTGTGTGTTGTGATTTAACGCATGTCTCTCCTCCACTCAGCATTGATGTGACAGAGGTTCAGATCTTCATAATTCTCATGTATTTACTGGCTGCTGTGGGCGGATCGGCTTTCTGGCAGTCTCTGGTAATTCTGCATCTGTACTGCTCTCTGCTGTACACTGTCTGCCTTATTATTATAACATAACAGTGCAAAACAGTAATTATTGGTTATGAACCAGCTGCCTCAAATAGATTGCACATCAAAAATGTATTTTTCTGTTGATGTAATATAATGCATAAATCTATAAAATGCATTCTGTGCATTCTTAAATGTTTTATTACTGTTCTTTTCTCAGATTCCCATAATAAATATCCAGATGAAAATAGTTCCAGCTCTTTGCACATTTATTGGGGTTGTTTTGTCATGTAGCAGTTACTTCAGAGTGATCTTCACAGGCGGCGTGGGGAAGAACGGCTCCACTATAGCAGTACGTACATGAATGACCATGAGCTCAAAGCGTCTGGTAGAAATTTCAGATCTATTCGGATTAAATCTATTGGAGTCTTTGACCAGTGAGTGTGTGTGTGTGTTTCAGGGCACGAGTGTGTTATCGCCTGTCCTGCACATCGGCTCTGTGATCGTTCTCGCTGTGATGATTTATAAAAAATCTGCCGTCCAGCTCTTTGAAAAACATCCGTGTCTTTATATTCTGGCATTTGGCTTCGTCTCCGCTAAAATCACCAATAAACTCGTGGTGAGTGAGTGATGCTGATTCTGTAGAAGCATTCACCCTTGCTGTCTGCGGTGACTCTGATCATGTGACCTGCAGGTGGCTCACATGACCAAGAGCGAGATGCATCTTCATGACGTGGTGTTTCTGGGGCCCGGCCTCTTGTTTCTGGATCAATATTTCAACAGTTTCATTGATGAATATCTGGTGTTGTGGATTTCTCTGGTAAGATGACATCATCCACACCTCAGCATTTCCTGTGTGTCTTCTCTCTGACTCTAACAGTTAAACAACTGTGTCTGTATGTGAATGAAGTGTGTTCTGATTGGCTGAAGCATTATTTGTTCACTGTCAAACTTTGTGTGTTTCATTGCTCAGATTCTGTCTCTGTTCGATCTGGTGCGCTACTGCATTAGCGTCTGCAATGAGATCGCCTCTCACCTGCGCATCTGCGTCTTTAAGATCAAACTCCAGAGCGCTGCAGCTGTGGAGTGACCTCTGCAGCAAACAGCGGTTTGATACACACATTTTCATTATATCACTTGTCTGCACTTTCATCCCCTTACTGTCCATCTGCAAGACTAAACAAATGCAATGTCTCGAACAAAAGAAGATGAAAAGTGAATGTTTAAACAAATGAATGAACAAATGAAGCCCCAGCTCACTTTGCTTTAGATTGTTATTTTAAGAAAATAACAGAGATGTTTCTGGCATTTGGAATTTGTTGCTCTGTGTTTGCTCTGAATTTCCCATGATGCATTGCTCTGATGGGGGTCTGTGTTATTGTTTTAACGCTCCATGTGACTCTTGTGATTAAAAGAGTCTAGATCAATAAGTCTGTCTCACTTCCATAACCTGCTGCTAATAATAACAGTAATAATCATTTGCTAGGCATAAGATATTCTGTGTTGTTTTTATGCACTTCTGTATTTAGTTTGAGCTCTGAGCTCATGTCTCTTTAAATCAGGTCACATGTTCCCGTGCAGCTCACAGCGGTACTGTTTCTCAGTCTGCTGTTTGAAGGATTTTCTGCTGTGTTGTTTTCTATGATGTTGAGTTTTACATTTAAAGCACTTAATTTATGTGTGTCAGGAATGAAATCACAGTGGACAGACTCTTCAGTGTGTTTGTGTTGAATTGGCATGAACTTTGATTGTCATTCTATGTGTGATGAGTGAAGCTCTGCCTTATATTTCACCCCAAAATCAAAAGACATGTAAGAAATTGTTTTGCCAAATAAAGCCAAGTAAAGTTTTAGCAGTATTAAGATTTTCTGTGTTGTGACATCAGCGTGATGACATTACTGTAGTTCAAATAAAGACTAGAAAAATCTTAATGTTCCTAAAAAATCATTTCATTTTCTTTATCAAAATCACTGTTGTGATTTGGGGTTGTGATATGATGCTCATGTTCTTGATGGTTTGTGAGAGACTTTATTGTGTGAAATGTTAAACAGATGTTAAAATGGCAAGAATAAACTTAAGTTTATTGTAAAGTTGTTCCAGTGTCAGAACGACAGAGGTTTGATTATTACTCTGATCTGTACTGTAACATCATAAACTCTCTCTAGTTACACAGAAGATCTGACATGAATCCTGAAATGATTTCAGCTACACACACTGTACTTATTAAAAACCACCACTAAAACACATTATACATGCCCAAACTGTCTTTATATTATTATTTATGGAATAATCACATGCGATTATGGACATGAATCAGAATCACCGTTAATCACTGTTGATTATTGTAGATATTATTTGAATGTTTCTCGTATGTTGACAGATGCCTTAAACACTAAGAACTGGTTGTCCAGAAATCTTCTGGTCTCTGCATGTTGTTGTGCTTTCTGTTTCTCTAAATGTCCTTAGACATCATGGTTTAAAAAAAACATGTAAATCTCAGTGTGAAGAACAGCTGAACGCTGCCAGCCAGAAAACATGTTTAAATGACTTTGAGACGTCGTCCTGAGGAACATTTTATTGTAAAGATGTAAAGCTCTTTTATTTCGAGACGAGTGAAACAGCAGAACAGTTCATGAAAATGTTGCGTTTGGACTCTGCTTCAGTCTTTGGTTTTTACAGTTTGACAGTCATTGTCACTTCAGTATGTTTGTGTTGCGGTTCATCTGTGACCGTTTCCTTCACACTCAGAAGCTTTGATTGTTTTTGTGAGATTTCACCTGTTGTGAAAGACAGCAGACTGAAGCGTCACTGAATCTGGCACAAGAAAATGCTCTTCTGTCACTTAAAGTTTTTAAGACTTAAAGACTCTGTCATTGTTCAGCCGCCTGTTTCTGACTCTTAACAAACTGCTGGTGTGATTGTAACATGGCTCTGATTTTTTAATAAAAGCACCTGTAAAATAAAGATTGTTATATTTATAATAACTGCTGCTTTATGTTTGTAAGGAAATCTTCAGCTGCTCAAAGCCTTGTGTTTTGACCTGACAACTGAAGACAGAATAGATTATTTATTGAATCGTATTCATGTACAGTAATGTTTACTAAACATAACTGGTTTACTGTAAGCTTTTTTTAAGCAATAATGTCATTGGCTGGCAAAAAGTATTTTGCATTCATAAAAAGGTTTTGTTGTATTTCTAAGGGCACATTAATGGAG
>JAZGTH010000033.1:397500-405000 GCA_036877525.1 Chromobotia macracanthus | reverse complement strand
GAATCAATATTACTGGAGATTAAAATCATGAGCTTGAGTCTTATTGTGAAAACATGCAAATATTTTAAATGTGTGATGTATTGAGAGACTTTTGAACCACTACAGTCAATGTGTGTTTTTCTAATAATAATTTAAAAACAGCTGCTATTTTTGAGCGTTATGAAATATAAATCATATTAAAACTGTAAAATCGTTTTACTCCAGGGGTGTGAAAATCCTGACTGCGGTTTTCACATAAAGATATGTCAGTGAATACCACAGTATTATCACAGTGCAGTACAAATGATCACAGTAGCAACACTGTAACTTTGTTACTGTTTATGTTACTGTGAACGTCTCTGTTTCAGTTCCATTTAATTCAGCAACAGAGTTCAGTGTTGCATGTGTGTACAGTGTGGAGTAATGTGTGCTGTGTTCAGGATGTGGTGGTTTCAGGAGGGGTTGTGTGTTCTGCCCGTGGCGCTGGTCATCTGGACCGCTGCGACCTTCATCTTCGCTTACATCACAGCTGTCATACTGAGGCACGTGGACCCGCTGGTGCCCTACATTAGGTGAGCGGGACAGAGGCAGACACTGTGACCTCTGCCCTGTGGCTTTTAATGACTGTATCTCTGTCTTACAGTGACACAGGGTCAGTCGCTCCAGAGAGATGCGTGTTTGGAATCATGCTGAATGTGTCTGCGTTCTTAGGTACAGTCTGAAACTCTGCCCTGACCATGTAACCTGTACATTTAACAAGATCTGTGTGTTGTTATGACCCCCAAACATGAGGGCCCTGACCCTAAACATGACCCTGACCTCACCGTGACCCTGACCTGGGCTCTGTTGAACCCTGAAATGTCTCAGTGATGTACTTCATATATTGTCCTGCAGGTGTGGCTACGATGTATGTGCGTTATAAGCAGCTGCAGGCCCTGATGGACGATTACGACACACGTCTACAGCATCTGAACCTGCTGGGGTTCGTGCTGGGCTGCGGAAGCTCGCTCGGCATGTGTGTGGTTGCAAACTTCCAGGTACATGTAGCTCTTACTTAAACAGCAAAGAATTCAGGTGGATGTTTGAGACCTGCTGATGTTCTGCTGACGTTCTGTGGAGTTTGTGCAGATGTTTTGAATGTCTTTGCAGAAGACCACTCTGTTCTCCATGCACCTGCTGGGTGCTGTGCTGACATTTGGAGTGGGCGCTCTGTATGTCCTCGTACAAACGCTGCTGTCATACCGCATGCAGCCACATGTTCACAGCAAACGCGTGTTTTGGAGCCGCATGAGCATCGGGCTCTGGACTGCAGCCAGTATCATCAGCAGTATCCTTCACCATCATCATCAGCAGCCGTACATTCAGTGTGCAGCAGACGAGGACTCTGGGATTAGATGCTGTTTATAAGCTCTTTGATTTGATTGGCTGACACAAAAGGGTCAGACTTTGGTTCCTGTCTTCTGTTGCATTATGTTTTGAAAATGTTTCTCCCTTAGCTGATGGTGGCTTGTGATGTACAGTACAGATACAGTTCACTCTGTGTTTCTCCTTGACACTGTCAGTGTTTGTGTCGTCAGTGATCATGTACAGCACTTTACCTGGAGTAGAGGTCAACAAGAAGCTCCACTGGACCCCTGGAGAACCTGTGAGTGTGTGATGGTCTGTGTCTGAGTGTGTTTGTACCTGCAGCCGGTGTGTGATGTGTTTGTGTGTGTGTTTTTCAGGGTTACACAGCTCATCTCATCAGTACGGTCTCTGAATGGTCTCTGGCTCTCTCCTTCATCAGCTTCTTTCTCACGTACATCAGAGACTTCAAGGTAAAACACCTCACAGCTGCTCATATCCACCACCAGTATGTGTCTCACATGTGTGTGTGTGTGTGTGTGTGCGTGCAGAAGATCAACCTAAAAGTGGAGGCAGAGCTTCACAGTCATCACCTGTACGACTCTCCTCATCACCGCCCCGTCCCCTCTCGCACCCCTGCAGAAACGTCCCCACTGCTGGCCGGCAGCATCTGAGCTGACCTGCAGAGACTGTGGATCTCCAGCAGGGGGCGTTAACACTCAGGATTCTTAACACACTTCACTAACACAGCCATCTGTAGGTTGTATTTCTGTAATGTTAAAGTTTACTGTAACCACATAATCTGTTTTACATTCATGATTTGATGCGTCTAAGATGGAAACATACGTTATGCTACATAACTGCTCTGATTCTTGTGGGTGAAGAAAATGTCAGGCTTATATTTCAGCCCAAAATGAGAAATTATATTTTACAGAGAAATTAAAGCCTGTTTTTTATTACTGTCCTGCAAAAGATGTTACTTTAATGAGTGTTTATACATCATAAAGGCATGTTGTGTTGTTCCTAATATACACTGATTGAAATTTCGTGTACTGCCCCCCTAAAACATTCAGCGCATTCAAAGGAAACAGTCACAATGTAAACATAATATATTTAATCTTAAAGGCTCTAGAAACCACTTTGTTCATGATCAAACAGAATGTCTCTGTGACGGTGACGTCATCACAGCTGCAGTGGGTTTAAACTCACTGACATCATCATGAATTATATTTTATTACAATAACACACATCACAGTACAAATTAACAGTATGAAATATCTGTCACTGACAGTCTGAAGACATGAACAATGTCAACAAACATTAAAACACTCAATCCTGAAACCTTACACATACACACCCAGTCAGACCACAACACCCCGAGCAAACGTCTTTGTCCTCTCTCTCTTGCTCTTGTCCTGATACTCCAACACTTTCCTGTGAAAGAATCCTGCAGAGAAACATTCACTCTCTGATTCATCTAAGTGAATCACATTACCACACAAGGTTCATCTAAATGAAATACTTACCCCATAGTGCAAGAGAAAATCTCATTACTGTAACACAGAGTTGCTTTATAACTCTCATTCTGTATAATTGTGAATTATTTTCATTTGTCACACTCATCAGATTCAAATACAATATTTATATATTAAATTACAGTAAGAAAGTTACAGTAATGTCATTTTTATTTACATATAAAATCACTCCAACAAGTATTACCATAAAAATACTTCAATACTATTTAAGTAATATATAATATTCTGCTGTTGTTTAATTGTCATGGAGATACTGTCATAATGGGAAACCTGCAAATAGTTCTATAAATAGACTTGAGAGGTTTTCCTTGTAAGATATGAAAGAGACAGCATCAGGATCTGATCAGGTTTGGTCAGATTTCAGCCTCCGGTGTCACGAGTTCTTCATGTTTTCAATTTAAAAACAGTCCAGCACATTTTTGGTTCTTTGGCTTAAAACAACAGAAGAATGTTTGACTTTAAAACACCTTATGAAGAACATGCAGTTCCATATAGAACATGAGAACCGTCTGTTTCAGAGTGTGTGCAGGTTCTCTGAGGCATCGCTCACTATAGAATATAGTCAAATTATTGAATAAAATGTAATAAGTCCTTTTCGATTCTAAGTGGAGCCTTTATTTGAATGTTAGTGTGTGTGTGTTTTGTGTACCGTTGGGGTTGGGTTGTGTCTCCTCCTCTTGTATGAACAGGTCAAACATCTGTGTCTGAATGAAGAGTCTGATAAAGTTCAGGTGTGATTTGTGCTCCACAGCCTTTAGGAATGATTTCTTCTGGAACTGACGTCCGTTCCCACAGCGCTTGAAGTGTTGTGAGAAATGACCCACAGTCTGAATAAAGACACAGAGAAACGCCTCCGACACCAACCGGTTCACCTCTTCTGTGGCTGCCACGACACAAACAACAGGAAGCACACAAACTTTTACTGGAAACTCCTGTTCTTATCCGACACTGACCTGTGAACTGTTGAGGGAGTGTATGTGTGATGAACTCACAGGCATTGTGTTTGCGAGCAGACAGGGCCTGCAACAGTTCCTCCTTGAGTTTAACTGGTAAGATCGACTCCTCGTCCCCAATCTGAAATGAGACACAATCATTCTTTCATCCTGAAGCTTTGAAAGAAACAGAAGCAGAACTACACAGACAGACAGAAGTGTGTGTGTGTGACTTACTCTTGTGATGAATTTAGTTTTGGCTCCAGTTGACAGATCAACAATAAGCAGCTATAAGACATGAAAACAACAGAAAATAAATATCTCTTATTTCAAAGTGAAAGATTTACCCACACAAGCAGAAAATGTTTCTGAATTCATTATAATCTTATAAATGACACCATTGATTCTCTCCAAACATTTCATATTTTGTCTGTTTGTGCAGAAAGCCAAAATAAGCAGTTGTAATTAACACACAGATTCAGTTGTTCAGAGTTTGCTGTCTCACACACACACACACACACACCACACTGACGTCACTGTGGTCTGTTATACGCTCCAGCATGTTCCTCTGAACCCCCAGCAGATATGGCGTTGGTGCCCAGCAAACATCAATCAGAACTTTGGGAACAATGGAGATGAAGGTGTGCTGCCAGACAAACGGGTGTAAGAGAGCAGCTACAGCGTGAAGAACCTGAGAGAGAGTGCTGAACACACAACAATAGTATGAAATTATAATGATTTAATTGTATCATTAAATAATTTTGTAATAGATGTCATGTCATTTATTGGTTCATAATGCAGGTCATAAAACAGTTTGTAAAGTTACTAATACTCATTTTTTAAAAACTGCAAAATTCTGCAAGAGTTTCAGCTCCTTGCCAACTTTCAGCCTGACACAGCAGTACATTTCACATTTATTTATCAAAGAATGACATTAAACACCCTAAGAGCAGCTCCATGCTTTGTGTTGTATGACACAGACAGCTCTCTGCTGTGTTACAGGAATGAATCAGAGCCAGCCTCTCTTCCTCCTTCAGATTACTTCTCTGACTCCCTTCATCAGTACACCATTAAACCTACACTCTGTGTGTGTGTGTGTGTGTGTGTGTGTGTGTGTGTGCTGTGCGTGTGCGTGTGTGAGAAGAATTCATGTCATTTCAAAGATGTTGTCTTTGACAGCTATGATAATGATCCACAGTTTAGCCACATAACCTGCTGCTGTGCTCACTGTGTGACACACCTATTCACAAATGTGTTCTAGCAATTGTAAAACACTGTAAATAGTGATAAAAATATAGGCTATGAGCCCTTTAATTAAAACTGATGCTGAATTCTGATTAGCTGTTCTGATCACCTGAGCTCCTCTGACATGAAGATGATGCGGCGTTCCATTACAACGGCACCAAAAACCAGCAGCACCTCTTCATCCGTCAAACAGCAGAAGAGCGTTTGGAAATCCACGTGTTCCAGCCAGGAGTCAGCCGGTCGGGTTAAACTGATGACCTGAGACGAGAAGACATGAGACGAGAATAGATGAGACGAAGTGAAGCAAGATGGGACAAGGTGAGATGAGACGAAGTGAGATGATGGTGCATGTACTTCACCTCTGTTCCTGACTCCGGGATGTAGCTGGTGATCTGGACAGTGTTTCCAGGTGCTGGCAGTGGAGATTCTCTCAGACTCTGCATGAAGGGATAGATCATTGCCTTTGAGATCTGCCGACGCTTCTCCACCTCATCAAAGATCTACAACACACACAGCTTTGAAATCATGTTCCATTTCAACAGGACTCTCAGTGTCTGTTTCCTCACACAAGCTGTCATGTGAAGATTATTTCATGATCTTTCTGTAGTTCTGTTTGATCCAGACAGTGTTGGATCACTGTTTGTGCTAAACATTTCACGTTGTGAAATGACAGTGAGGAAATAACACAAGAATATTTACTGGAAATAATGTGATGCTTTATCTGTCACAATCTTTATCATTTTCTGCATTTCCTCTGACGAGTCCAGGCTGTTTCTCTGTATGATTCACTGCTTAGATTAAACTGTGTGTTTATCTTAAATAAACATACAACATACACCTCAAGACAAAGAGACAGACAGACAGATGAGCTGATCTTCATCACCTCTGAGAAGAGGCCGAAGCATGCGACCCTGCTGATGATGCAGTATGCTTCAGGGATACGAGCACCTGTTCCATTCGGCTGCAGACGACACACAATAATCATTGTGAGGTGTCTCATAATTCCAGGATTACACACATTTCAATGATTTCACAAGTCCATGATGTTCCAGTTTTTCATTATTAATAACTAGAAGCAGATATCAAGAAGACTGAAAGAATATTCACCAGCAATCTCCTGCAGTAACCGTTTCGTCTGCTGCCGTCAACTTCAGTCAAAACAAATGAGAATGTTTCACTGTAAACCGTCAAGAAAACATGAGGAATAAACACTGATTAATAGCTGATGTTTTCTTCAATAACAGCTCGTGACTGATGTCACACGTGGCCTGTGCAGTTTAATGTGGTGTTTACAGTAAAGTTTACAATGGAGCTCTTAAAACCCAGAATTTTATTGTATCGGGACCTCTGTGGACGTACACAATGACGTCACAGAGCTGAACAATCAGGCTTTGAGGATGACAGGAAGTGTGAGTTACAGGTGCTGTTGTGTGTTGTGTACAGCACTGAATCAGTTTCTGAGAGTCAGACATTTCATTGTTTAATAACAGTCTGATTCCTCTGTTAGGACACATATCTGTTCAACACCTTAATGTGAGGTAATAGTTAAATTAAATATATATATATATATATATATATATATATATATATTTTTTTTTTTTTATTATTACAATATATAAATCAAGTTCTATAATGTATCTTTTAAAACACAAATGATTGTTTGGCTTTAAAATAATTTCTGGGGACAAGAATCAGTCAGAAGCATCTAACGTTCTACAAGTGTTGTGCGTTTGATGTGCAGTCCGCCAACATCAAAGTGTGCAAAATCATCTGACAAGACGACAGTGTCACACAGGAAAGCATACTGTGTGTGTGTGTGTGTGTGTACAGGTTTATCTGTATTTGTGAGGGTCAGATGTCCTGCAGTGTTCTAGAACATCATAAGTGTGTTCTGAAACATCATTACAGTGTTCTAGAACATCATTACAGTGTTCTAGAACATCATGAGTGTGTTCTATAATGTCATTAGCTGATATAAAATCAATGGATGCCAATAAAATCACCTCACTAATATAGTCAGACACAAATATGTGAGAGT
Source organism: Chromobotia macracanthus (assembly GCA_036877525.1). Lineage (NCBI taxonomy): Eukaryota > Metazoa > Chordata > Actinopteri > Cypriniformes > Botiidae > Chromobotia > Chromobotia macracanthus. Next base: position 397,927 of record JAZGTH010000033.1, on the reverse strand, counting down.
TTGTGTGTGTACGTGTGTGTATCACCTGTGATATTGTGTCAGTGGAGCCCAGCTGATTCCCTCTGGAAAGCAGAAGAGATGAACAGCTTTCATACATCTCTCCTCTTCTTCACGCTGGAGACGCCCCATCACCTCTCGCTGCACACACACACACAGACAAGAGTGAGAATTCTGTGATGTCTGTATGTGTATGTTTGTGTTACTTTAATCTAACCTTTGGGAACTGGTACGTGATCTGGGGTTCATAACCTTCTTCATTTTTCTTCTTCTTCAGACTGACCACCAGGAGATACTCAAAGAACAGCTGGCCCATGTGAGACCTGTCCTGTCCTGAGGGGGGTGCTCCGCTCACCGACACTGACTGATGTGTGGTGGGGTCAGAACTGCTCTCTACCAGATCAGAACCACAACAAAGATCAGTCAAATC